>CM062296.1:6028147-6628147 GCA_031216915.1 Pictodentalium vernedei
ATAATATTAGCCATTAGTTGTAACCAGCCCCGTGAACTCCGGTGGATTCCACCATGTTCCGAACCCGTCTTCTTTTCATCAGAACTAGCCCGAATCAATGATAATACTAGTCATTAGTTGCACCCCCACCTCCAGAGTACTCCGGTAGTTTCCACCCTGGCCCGACCCTCTTTTCTTCAAAACTAGCCCAAATCCTAATAATACTAGTCATTAGTTGCCCTCACCACCCCCACCCCGTCCCGCACACTCCGGTGGATTCCGCCATGATCCGACACGACCCTCTTTTCATCACAACTCGCCCAAATCACGATAATACTTGTTGTCATTGGTTGCCCCCCGCCCCTACCAATCGCCCTTCGAGTACTCCGGCGTATTCCACCATGGTCCGAACCCGCCTTCTTTTCATTAGAACTAGCCCAAATCCTAATAATACTACTCATTAGTTCCCTCCCGCCCCCCCCCCCCCCCCCCGAGTACTCCGGTGAATTCCACCATGGTCCGATCCAACCCTCTTTTCATTACAACTCGCTCAAATCATGATAATATTTGTGATTGGTAGTCCCCCCCCCCCCCCCAACCCATCGCCTCCAAGTTCTCCGGTGGATTCCACCATAGTCCGATCCGGCCTTCTTTTCATTAGAACTAGCCCAATCGTGATAATACTAGTCATTATTCTCCCCCCCCCCCCCCCCCGAGTACTCCGGTGAATTCCACCATGGTCCGACCCAACCCTCTTTTCATTTCAACTCGCTCAAATCATGATAATATTTGTGATTGGTAGACCCCCCCCCCCCCCGACCCACCCCCCACCCATCGCCTCCAAGTACTCCAGTGGATTCCACCATTATTCGATCCGGCCTTCTTTTCATTAGAACTAGCCCAAGTCCTGATAATACAAGTCATAAGTTGCCTCCCTCCCCCGCCGCCGAGTTCTCCGGTGGATTGCACTATGGTCCGACCTGGGCCTGGTTATCATTCAAACCAGCTGAAATCATGTTATCATGAATGATTTATTATCTTTAGGACCACTCCAGACTCTTAAGATGTGGATGCATTGGAATCTGAGCTTATAAAATCGGACTTTCTTATTTTCAACAACCGCGTATTTATTCATGACAGTTTCTTTTTTTTTTAGAAAATTGCTTGCATGCAGGGTTCTATAGATTATAATTGTCCTAATTAAAGACTTCCTTTTTATCGAACTCAAGGTAAAAAGTATTATCAAGCGCACTCAAGGACTTCAGAAATTCAGAGTGTTATTTCTTCAACGTCAAAAATATACCATAACCGGAGGAAAACCCTACTTGAAGAAGTAGAAGAGTGGTGGCCGAGTGGATTAGTGCGCTAGTCCCTCATGCTAGAGGTCCCCCAGTCGGAAAGAGTCCGAGGTGACCGAACATTCTCCGGCAGCAACAATTGTGGGGTTGATGCTGTTACAGCATTCCGTCCTATGCGGTGGGGACGTGGAGTGGCGGACCCATTCTGACCCTGTGTAGGTTACGTAGGTTACAGATCCCTACGAAGTATTCGAGAATAGCGAGACCGAAGTTGCCGCTACATAGGCTATCCCGCGTATCTACACCATGGTGCCAAAGAGAGGCGTTAATATTAGTTGTAAAAAACTCGCTCGCCAATCTTTTGTAAAGTAATAAGCTTAAACTAAACCTACCCCAATAAAATTCCGTAAACACAAACAGGATGCGGTTTTTTGTCTATGTAATCACCACAGAATAGATCGTCCTCTTTCAGCTGATGGAATTTCTCTTTCCAAAATTGAGCCTTGTGTTTCCTGAGAAATGCCCACCAGCTTTCGACTGGTTGATTATGGGTTGCTTGTCCCCGATGCATAATTTTTCCTTGATAAGTCGCCACCGTTGTCAATTCGTAGAGCCTCTTGCATGGTTTTCACCCTCCACATTCTCAGTTCCAAGATCGGCTCTAATTAGAGAAGGGCTGCCACCTACGTTATCCACATACCCTAAGAAATAGTCGACAATGATTGAGGGTCGCTACTTGTTCGGAACACCTTTTGTCATAGGACATATCTTGGGAACCCATCCATTGATGCAGATCTCATACGGCTTTAGCTTGTCACTTGAGTCAACATGTCACATAAGATTCGAGTTTTTTCCTGTGTAAAAACCGGCATTTGATTCGGTGAGATTTCCTTCTTTCAATTCTTTCCGGGTCTGTGACAAAAAGTAGCAGGCGGGCGGTTTCTTTGGTCACATCGTTCCCAGCTTGCAAACAACGACAATACATCAATCGGTATCCATGTAGGTTATTTGGCCATTGTCTGACATCCTGCGATCAGAAACAGAGAAACATTCAAAATATCAAAATAATCCCTCCTCCTATAAAATACGTTACAATGTCCGTCCACTGATGAAAACGTATCTTCATCAACAAATGACCAATTTAGTGGATTACATTAATTCAAAAGTTGTTTAATTTCTGCGGCAACTTGTTCTATATTTCGTTTTCCCGTGACGGACCTTATCTACCAAAATAAATTCCACAGTAATGTAGGTTTGGTCAATTAACTTTTCTTTTTCCTTTTTCATCATTATATCCCATCTTTTCATTCGTTAAATGATTAAATAAAGTAAAGAGACACGCCGGACTGCTTAGCTACCCCTTTTGGCCTGTAGTTATAATGTCCTGGCTGCAGTGACGTAGTTCATCAATGCGACTTACCCACAATACACACTGCATGCCGCAAGACCCTATCCCTCAATAGTATGACGTCAAAACTGTTTTTTGTGTGTGTTTTTTTGTGTGATAAACAGCAGAGAATCTCTTTCTGAGATAAACCGATTGAAATATACAATTTAACCCTTTACCTGACCAGAATTTGTTAAAACAGCCCCTTCTTTGACAGCATTTAAATCTAGATTGAAATCCCATTTATTTAACAAATATTTTTAAATCCTGTGTTGGTTATCTTTTTGTTTATGAGCAGTGTTGTAAAGCGCCATGGAACTTTTTTAATATTGTGAGATGTTTGCGCTATATAAATGTATATTATTATTATTTATTATTATTAAAAGCAGACGACATTTGCAAAAAAAAAATTCTTGAATAACTAATTCTTTTTCATTTGTTGTCTCAAAAGCATAAGTTATGACCCCTCGTTGGAACGAGCTCGACGAGCTCGTTCCAATGAGGGTTCATAACCTATGTTTTTGAGACAAAAAATGAAAAAAATAATGAAAATTAATTGGCGATTTTTGAGAATAGCGCTGGTCGGTTTTGGCCGTTACGTTGGGTAAAGGGTTAATCATGTTCGTCACATTTCCCTTCCAAGAAGCCATTGTCCCTCCAAAGCAACTCATACATCGTACTGCGAGGTGAGGACGTGTTTTCCCGTCGCTCCTGATACATGATAGATATCTAATTACAGTTACTACGGGGGGGGGGGGGGGGGGCGAATTCCGACTGCTAGAGATAACTTATTACTTGTTCGAAAATCTACTAGTATAACAAAGGAATGGAAAATAAAATGGAAATTCATGAGAGAAAATCAGATTAGTGACTGACTGTAATATTCCTAATGTCGAGATAATTGAGGAAGGTTACACCAAAATAAAAAAAAAACGAATTAAGAAACTATAGTCTCAACACCACGAGGGTCAGTACAAGAAAAACAAATGCTCTGCTGGATGATATTCACCAAATAGATATAAAAAACCAAGGACGGTGTGTTATTTTGACATTGGATACCATAAAGTTCGAAAATTATCGAAGCGGTTTTACTAAAAGGTATTGGGATGTAACGTTAGAGAAGGAGAAAGAGGATTCCATCGTCGTTCAAACATATCAAACGTTCTGTGAAGGAAATACAGATTCTCATCGAGGAAATGAAGTTGTCACTGGAGGAACATGTGGCACATTGCCACGAGAAATTCTTAACCTCAAAAGTACAAGTTGGAAACCAGATACGCAGGGTTTCAAAACGAACAGAAAATGAGTTCAAAAATCTTGAGCTCTCGAAGCCGAGAATCGAAGATTACGAACGGAATTGACCAACACTAAGTACACTCTTAATGACACCAAGGCAAGCTCGAAAAAATGTTCTGGAATACAGTGGCAGTCGAAAGCCCTTGCTACGGGCATAGAAGGGGAACAGGCAAAAACATAGCTTAATCCACTGAGTGACATATTTGAACCTACAGTGGACATCATTGAAGATATAATTGTGAACACCAGCAAGAGAAATATTCAATCTAGTGTGGATAGAATGTTAAACGCTAGTAAGTGTATTACTCAATCTAGTGTGGATAGAATGTTAAACGCTAGTAAGTGTATTACTCAATCCAGTGTGGATAGAATGTTAAACGCTAGTAAGTGTATTACTCAATCTAGTGTGGATAGAATGTTAAACGCTAGTAAGTGTATTACTCAATCTAGTGTGGATAGAATGTTAAACGCTAGTAAGTGTATTACTCAATCTAGTGTGGATAGAATGTTAAACGCTAGTAAGTGTATTACTCAATCTAGTGTGGATAGAATGTTAAACGCTAGTAAGTGTATTACTCAATCTAGTGTGGATAGAATGTTAAACGCTAGTAAGTGTATTACTCAATCTAGTGTGGATAGAATGTTAAACGCTAGTAAGTGTATTACTCAATCTAGTGTGGATAGAATGTTAAACGCTAGTAAGTGTATTACTCAATCTAGTGTGGATAGAGTGTTAAACGCTAGTAAGTGTATTACTCAATCTAGTGTGGATAGAATGTTAAACGCTAGTAAGTGTATTACTCAATCTAGTGTGGATAGAATGTTAAACGCTAGTAAGTGTATTACTCAATCTAGTGTGGATAGAATGTTAAACGCTAGTAAGTGTATTACTCAATCTAGTGTGGATAGAATGTTAAACGCTAGTAAGTGTATTACTCAATCTAGTGTGGATAGAATGTTAAACGCTAGTAAGTGTATTACTCAATCTAGTGTGGATAGAATGTTAAACGCTAGTAAGTGTATTACTCAATCTAGTGTGGATAGAATGTTAAACGCTAGTAAGTGTATTACTCAATCTAGTGTGGATAGAATGTTAAACGCTAGTAAGTGTATTACTCAATCTAGTGTGGATAGAATGTTAAACGCTAGTAAGTGTATTACTCAATTTAGTGTGGATAGAATGTTAAACGCTAGTAAGTGTATTACTCAATCTAGTGTGGATAGAATGTTAAACGCTAGTAAGTGTATTACTCAATCTAGTGTGGATAGAATGTTAAACGCTAGTAAGTGTATTACTCAATTTAGTGTGGATAGAATGTTAAACGCTAGTAAGTGTATTACTCAATCTAGTGTGGATAGAATGTTAAACGCTAGTAAGTGTATTACTCAATTTAGTGTGGATAGAATGTTGAACGCTAGTAAGTGTATTACTCAATCTAGTGTGGATAGAATGTTAAACGCTAGTAAGTGTATTACTCAATCTAGTGTGGATAGAATGTTAAACCCTAGTAAGTGTATTACTCAATTTAGTGTGGATAGAATGTTAAACGCTAGTAAGTGTATTACTCAATCTAGTGTGGATAGAATGTTAAACGCTAGTAAGTGTATTACTCAATCTGGTGTGGATAGAGTGTTAAACGCTAGTAAGTGTATTACTCAATCTAGTGTGGATAGAATGTTAAACGCTAGTAAGTGTATTACTCAATCTAGTGTGGATAGAATGTTAAACGCTAGTAAGTGTATTACTCAATCTAGTGTGGATAGAATGTTAAACGCTAGTAAGTGTATTACTCAATCTAGTGGGGATAGAATGTTAAACGCTAGTAAGTGTATTACTCAATCTAGTGTGGATAAAATGTTAAACGCTAGTAAGTGTATTACTCAATTTAGTGTGGATAGAATGTTAAACGCTAGTAAGTGTATTACTCAATTTAGTGTGGATAGAATGTTAAACGCTAGTAAGTGTATTACTCAATCTAGTGTGGATAGAATGTTAAACGCTAGTAAGTGTATTACTCAATCTAGTGTGGATAGAATGTTAAACGCTAGTAAGTGTATTACTCAATCCAGTGTGGATAGAATGTTAAACGCTAGTAAGTGTATTACTCAATCTAGAGTGGATAGAATGTTAAACGCTAGTAAGTGTATTACTCAATCTAGTGTGGATAGAGTGTTAAACGCTAGTAAGTGTATTACTCAATCTAGTGTGGATAGAATGTTAAACGCTAGTAAGTGTATTACTCAATCCAGTGAGGATAGAGTGATAAACGCTAGTAAGTGTATTACTCAATCTAGTGTGGATAGAATGTTAAACGCTAGTAAGTGTATTACTCAATCTAGTGTGGATAGAATGTTAAACGCTAGTAAGTGTATTACTCAATCTAGTGTGGATAGAATGTTAAACGCTAGTAAGTGTATTACTCAATCCAGTGTGGATAGAATGTTAAACGCCAGTAAGTGTATTACTCAATCTAGTGTGTATTGAGTGTTAAACGCTAGTAAGTGTATTACTCAATCTAGTGTGGATAGAATGTTAAACGCTAGTAAGTGTATTACTCAATCTAGTGTGGATAGAGTGTTAAACGCTAGTAAGTGTATTACTCAATCTAGTGTGGATAGAATGTTAAACGCTAGTAAGTGTATTACTCAATCTAGTGTGGATAGAATGTTAAACGCTAGTAAGTGTATTACTCAATCTAGTGTGGATAGAATGTTAAACGCTAGTAAGTGTATTACTCAATCTAGTGTGGATAGAATGTTAAACGCTAGTAAGTGTATTACTCAATCTAGTGTGGATAGAATGTTAAACGCTAGTAAGTGTATTACTCAATCTAGTGTGGATAGAGTGTTAAACGCTAGTAAGTGTATTACTCAATCTAGTGTGGATAGAATGTTAAACGCTAGTAAGTGTATTACTCAATCTAGTGTGGATAGAATGTTAAACGCTAGTAAGTGTATTACTCAATCCAGTGTGGATAGAATGTTAAACGCTAGTAAGTGTATTACTCAATCTAGTGTGGATAGAATGTTAAACGCTAGTAAGTGTATTACTCAATCTAGTGTGGATAGAGTGTTAAACGCTAGTAAGTGTATTACTCAATCTAGTGTGGATAGAATGTTAAACGCTAGTAAGTGTATTACTCAATCTAGTGTGGATAGAGTGTTAAACGCTAGTAAGTGTATTACTCAATCTAGTGTGGATAGAATGTTAAACGCTAGTAAGTGTATTACTCAATCCAGTGAGGATAGAGTGATAAACGCTAGTAAGTGTATTACTCAATCCAGTGTGGATAGAATGTTAAACGCTAGTAAGTGTATTACTCAATCCAGTGAGGATAGAGTGATAAACGCTAGTAAGTGTATTACTCAATCTAGTGTGGATAGAATGTTAAACGCTAGTAAGTGTATTACTCAATCTAGTGGGGATAGAATGTTAAACGCTAGTAAGTGTATTACTCAATCTAGTGTGGATAAAATGTTAAACGCTAGTAAGTGTATTACTCAATTTAGTGTGGATAGAATGTTAAACGCTAGTAAGTGTATTACTCAATTTAGTGTGGATAGAATGTTAAACGCTAGTAAGTGTATTACTCAATCTAGTGTGGATAGAATGTTAAACGCTAGTAAGTGTATTACTCAATCTAGTGTGGATAGAATGTTAAACGCTAGTAAGTGTATTACTCAATCCAGTGTGGATAGAATGTTAAACGCTAGTAAGTGTATTACTCAATCTAGTGTGGATAGAATGTTAAACGCTAGTAAGTGTATTACTCAATCTAGTGTGGATAGAGTGTTAAACGCTAGTAAGTGTATTACTCAATCTAGTGTGGATAGAATGTTAAACGCTAGTAAGTGTATTACTCAATCCAGTGAGGATAGAGTGATAAACGCTAGTAAGTGTATTACTCAATCTAGTGTGGATAGAATGTTAAACGCTAGTAAGTGTATTACTCAATCTAGTGTGGATAGAATGTTAAACGCTAGTAAGTGTATTACTCAATCTAGTGTGCATAGAATGTTAAATGCTAGTAAGTGTATTACTCAATCTAGTGTGGATAGAATGTTAAACGCTAGTAAGTGTATTACTCAATCTAGTGTGGATAGAATGTTAAACGCTAGTAAGTGTATTACTCAATCTAGTGTGGATAGAATGTTAAACGCTAGTAAGTGTATTACTCAATTTAGTGTGGATAGAATGTTAAACGCTAGTAAGTGTATTACTCAATCTAGTGTGGATAGAATGTTAAACGCTAGTAAGTGTATTACTCAATTTAGTGTGGATAGAATGTTAAACGCTAGTAAGTGTATTACTCAATCTAGTGTGGATAGAATGTTAAACGCTAGTAAGTGTATTACTCAATCTAGTGTGGATAGAATGTTAAACGCTAGTAAGTGTATTACTCAATCTAGTGTGGATAGAATGTTAAAAGCTAGTAAGTGTATTACTCAATCTAGTGTGGATAGAATGTTAAACGCTAGTAAGTGTATTGCTCAATCTAGTGTGGATAGAATGTTAAACGCTAGTAAGTGTATTACTCAATCTAGTGTGGATAGAATGTTAAACGCTAGTAAGTGTATTACTCAATCTAGTGTGGATAGAATGTTAAACGCTAGTAAGTGTATTACTCAATCTAGTGTGGATAGAGTGTTAAACGCTAGTAAGTGTATTACTCAATCTAGTGTGGAAAGAATGTTAAACGCTAGTAAGTGTATTACTCAATCTAGTGTGGATAGAATGTTAAACGCTAGTAAGTGTATTACTCAATTTAGTGTGGATAGAATGTTAAACGCTAGTAAGTGTATTACTCAATCTAGTGTGGATAGAATGTTAAACGCTAGTAAGTGTATTACTCAATCTAGTGTGGATAGAATGTTAAACGCTAGTAAGTGTATTACTCAATCTAGTGTGGATAGAATGTTAAACGCTAGTAAGTGTATTACTCAATCTAGTGTGGATAGAATGTTAAACGCTAGTAAGTGTATTACTCAATCTAGTGTGGATAGAATGTTAAACGCTAGTAAGTGTATTACTCAATCTAGTGTGGATAGAATGTTAAACGCTAGTAAGTGTATTACTCAATCTAGTGTGGATAGAATGTTAAACGCTAGTAAGTGTATTACTCAATCTAGTGTGGATAGAATGTTAAACGCTAGTAAGTGTATTACTCAATTTAGTGTGGATAGAATGTTAAACGCTAGTAAGTGTATTTCTCAATCTAGTGTGGATAGAATGTTAAACGCTAGTAAGTGTATTACTCAATCTAGTGTGGATAGAATGTTAAACGCTAGTAAGTGTATTACTCAATTTAGTGTGGATAGAATGTTAAACGCTAGTAAGTGTATTACTCAATCTAGTGTGGATAGAATGTTAAACGCTAGTAAGTGTATTACTCAATTTAGTGTGGATAGAATGTTAAATGCTAGTAAGTGTATTACTCAATCTAGTGTGGATAGAATGTTAAACGCTAGTAAGTGTATTACTCAATCTAGTGTGGATAGAATGTTAAACGCTAGTAAGTGTATTACTCAATCTAGTGTGGATAGAATGTTAAAAGCTAGTAAGTGTATTACTCAATCTAGTGTGGATAGAATGTTAAACGCTAGTAAGTGTATTGCTCAATCTAGTGTGGATAGAATGTTAAACGCTAGTAAGTGTATTACTCAATCTAGTGTGGATAGAATGTTAAACGCTAGTAAGTGTATTACTCAATCTAGTGTGGATAGAATGTTAAACGCTAGTAAGTGTATTACTCAATCTAGTGTGGATAGAGTGTTAAACGCTAGTAAGTGTATTACTCAATCTAGTGTGGATAGAATGTTAAACGCTAGTAAGTGTATTACTCAATCTAGTGTGGATAGAATGTTAAACGCTAGTAAGTGTATTACTCAATCTAGTGTGGATAGAATGTTAAACGCTAGTAAGTGTATTACTCAATCTAGTGTGGATAGAATGTTAAACGCTAGTAAGTGTATTACTCAATCTAGTGTGGATAGAATGTTAAACGCTAGTAAGTGTATTACTCAATCTAGTGTGGATAGAATGTTAAACTCTAGTAAGTGTATTACTCAATCTAGTGTGGATAGAATGTTAAACGCTAGTAAGTGTATTACTCAATTTAGTGTGGATAGAATGTAAAACGCTAGTAAGTGTATTACTCAATCTAGTGTGGATAGAATGTTAAACGCTAGTAAGTGTATTACTCAATCTAGTGTGGATAGAATGTTAAACGCTAGTAAGTGTATTACTCAATCTAGTGTGGATAGAATGTTAAACGCTAGTAAGTGTATTACTCAATCTAGTGTGGATAGAATGTTAAACGCTAGTAAGTGTATTACTCAATCTAGTGTGGATAGAATGTTAAACGCTAGTAAGTGTATTACTCAATCTAGTGTGGATAGAATGTTAAACGCTAGTAAGTGTATTACTCAATCTAGTGTGGATAGAGTGTTAAACGCTAGTAAGTGTATTACTCAATTTAGTGTGGATAGAATGTTAAACGCTAGTAAGTGTATTACTCAATCTAGTGTGGATAGAATGTTAAACGCTAGTAAGTGTATTACTCAATTTAGTGTGGATAGAATGTTAAACGCTAGTAAGTGTATTACTCAATCTAGTGTGGATAGAATGTTAAACGCTAGTAAGTGTATTACTCAATCCAGTGTGGATAGAATGTTAAACGCTAGTAAGTGTATTACTCAATCTAGTGTGGATAGAATGTTAAACGCTAGTAAGTGTATTACTCAATCTAGTGTGGATTGAATGTTAAACGCTAGTAAGTGTATTACTCAATCCAGTGTGGATAGAATGTTAAACGCTAGTAAGTGTATTACTCAATCTAGTGTGGATAGAATGTTAAACGCTAGTAAGTGTATTACTCAATCTAGTGTGGATAGAATGTTAAACGCTAGTAAGTGTATTACTCAATCTAGTGTGGATAGAATGTTAAACGCTAGTAAGTGTATTACTCAATCTAGTGTGGATAGAATGTTAAACGCTAGTAAGTGTATTACTCAATCTAGTGTGGATAGAATGTTAAACGCTAGTAAGTGTATTACTCAATCTAGTGTGGATAGAATGTTAAACGCTAGTAAGTGTATTACTCAATCCAGTGTGGATAGAATGTTAAACGCTAGTAAGTGTATTACTCAATTTAGTGTGGATAGAATGTTAAACGCTAGTAAGTGTATTACTCAATCTAGTGTGGATAGAGTGTTAAACGCTAGTAAGTGTATTACTCAATCTAGTGTGGATAGAATGTTAAACGCTAGTAAGTGTATTACTCAATCTAGTGTGGATAGAATGTTAAATGCTAGTAAGTGTATTACTCAATCTAGTGTGGATAGAATGTTAAACGCTAGTAAGTGTATTACTCAATCTAGTGTGGATAGAATGTTAAACGCTAGTAAGTGTATTACTCAATCCAGTGTGGATAGAATGTTAAACGCTAGTAAGTGTATTACTCAATCTAGTGTGGATAGAGTGTTAAACGCTAGTAAGTGTATTACTCAATCTAGTGTGGATAGAATGTTAAACGCTAGTAAGTGTATTACTCAATCTAGTGTGGATAGAATGTTAAACGCTAGTAAGTGTATTACTCAATCTAGTGTGGATAGAATGTTAAACCCTAGTAAGTGTATTACTCAATCTAGTGTGGATAGAATGTTAAACGCTAGTAAGTGTATTACTCAATCCAGTGTGGATAGAATGTTAAACGCTAGTAAGTGTATTACTCAATCTAGTGTGGATAGAATGTTAAACGCTAGTAAGTGTATTACTCAATCTAGTGTGGATAGAATGTTAAACGCTAGTAAGTGTATTACTCAATCTAGTGTGGATAGAATGTTAAACGCTAGTAAGTGTATTACTCAATCTAGTGTGGATAGAATGTTAAACGCTAGTAAGTGTATTACTCAATCCAGTGTGGATAGAATGTTAAACGCTAGTAAGTGTATTACTCAATCTAGTGTGGATAGAATGTTAAACGCTAGTAAGTGTATTACTCAATCTAGTGTGGATAGAATGTTAAACGCTAGTAAGTGTATTACTCAATCTAGTGTGGATAGAATGTTAAACGCTAGTAAGTGTATTACTCAATCTAGTGTGGATAGAGTGTTAAACGCTAGTAAGTGTATTACTCAATTTAGTGTGGATAGAATGTTAAACGCTAGTAAGTGTATTACTCAATCTAGTGTGGATAGAGTGTTAAACGCTAGTAAGTGTATTACTCAATCTAGTGTGGATAGAATGTTAAACGCTAGTAAGTGTATTACTCAATCTAGTGTGGATAGAATGTTAAATGCTAGTAAGTGTATTACTCAATCTAGTGTGGATAGAATGTTAAACGCTAGTAAGTGTATTACTCAATCTAGTGTGGATAGAATGTTAAACGCTAGTAAGTGTATTACTCAATCCAGTGTGGATAGAATGTTAAACGCTAGTAAGTGTATTACTCAATCTAGTGTGGATAGAGTGTTAAACGCTAGTAAGTGTATTACTCAATCTAATGTGGATAGAATGTTAAACGCTAGTAAGTGTATTACTCAATCTAGTGTGGATAGAATGTTAAACGCTAGTAAGTGTATTATTCAATCTAGTGTGGATAGAGTGTTAAACGCTAGTAAGTGTATTACTCAATTTAATGAGGATTTAGTGGTTAATAATAGTAAGTAGGGTTTTCAATCACCTCTCCTTTCTACGCTGTCTGGATTAAATGTGTCAATTCCTGTAAATAACAGTTTCAGTGCTCTTTGTGGTCTTTGTAAAGACACGTGCGATGCATCTGTCAGTATATCACCACAAATCGCATTACAATCGCCGGCCACTGTTTATGACAGTAGCATTTCAAGACAGAATACAACCTCTGCATCAAATCTGCCAGTTCACTTAATTCTTTGAGATTCAGTTTTGTATCCATTAATTCCTGGGAAAGTGGTTTTGAGAGGAGAAGAAGTTAAAACAATTATCACACCGGGTCAAAGGATAAAGGGGTTAAATAGATGAACATGTGACCCTCGACCTGTTCTAATTGTACACAAAATCACAGTACACATCGGCATTAACTCATGTCGCAATCTGGCGAGAACAACAGACAGTGAAATTGATAACCCATTGAATTTGCAAAAACCCAAATATCCGCATGCCACTATAAGACTTTCGACCGTTATTCCCAGTTTGCATTCAGACAGTGTTTAGTGTTAACGAGGTGATTAAACTAATTGACAGAACCAATTAATGTGCGATAGACACCTGTGCTTGTTTATCAACAACACAAGTGGTTTTGTTTCCCAAGACAGCCGAATAAAGGACCATTTGTTTAGGGATGTCCGGCATGTGAATGAAATGGGGATCAAGATTGTAGTTAAGAACATTAAATTCCACGAACATGTGTTTGATGCATACAGATTATTACCATTACGTGGATGTACAAAATATGTATCCGCCGCGAGCTCCGGGTTCTAAGGGCAGATTACGACGAGTCGTGATCTATCCTTAGAAGCCGGAGCGACCCCCTGATACAAACATCTGTATCAGTGGGTCGGATACACGACAGTTGCGGAGTTAATACAGACAAAATACATGTTGATTGTAAGATAAATATAACCACTGGAGAAGCTCGATAAGTTCCCCGGTAGATAGGCCATATCAAGTAGCTGCATCCCAGGAGAACCAGATCCCACAATACCAAAGAAACCGCCACAATCTTGTTCACATCAAATCACCCTCTTTACGAAACAGTGAAATAGCAAGCATCAATATGAAGAGTAATGTACGCTCAACCCGACAAACGGCTCACATTCACAAAGAAGTTTTGTATCTTCATCAACAAATGACCAATTTAGTGGATTACAATAATTCAAAAGTTGTCTAATTTCTGCGGCAACTTGTTCTATATTTCGTTTTCCCGTGACGGACCTTATCTACCAAAATAAATTCCACAGTAATGTAGGTTTGGTCAATTAACTTTTCTTTTTCCTTTTTCATCATTATATCCCATCTTTTCGTTCGTTAAATGATTAAATAAAGTAAAGAGACACGCCGGACTGCTTAGCTACCCCTTTTGGCCTGTAGTTATAAAGTACTAGCTGCAGTGACGTAGTTCATCAATGCGACTTACCCACAATACACACTGCATGCCGCAAGACCCTATCCCTCAATAGTATGACGTCAAAACTGTTCTTTTTGTGTGTTTTTTTTCTTTTAGAACATTGTGAATACATACATCCCCATTCTGTACAGCACACTAAAGTAATACGTCATACACCCCCATTCCGTACAGCACACTTAAGTAATACGTCATGCACCCCCATTCCGTACAGCACACTAAAGTAATACGTCATACACCCCATTCCGTACAGCACACTAAAGTAATACGTCATACACCCCCATTCAGCACAGCACACTAAAGTAATACGTCATACACCCCCATTCCGAACAGCACACTAAAGTAATACGTCAATAAAACAGATGTATAGTGCTGGTTAATTGTCTCTTTTGGTCAGTAGCTGGTCAGTAGCTGTAACAATTGGATTAATCAATCTATCCCCTCCAATCCCATTTGAATAACGCGTTTCAGATTTAAACGTTGGGGGGTATTTTAATCGTGAAATCTCTCAAAAGGTGCGACTTGACCTTAAAGTCCCTTGCCAAAAACCTGACTCCAAAAATCCTCTCTGTTAAAGTACTTCTAAAAGTTATCTTCAGTGGTCCAAGCAATTCGTTCTTACGTCACTGATATCACAAGGATGAAAATAGGCTACACAGCTTGGAATATTCAAAATAAATTGAACAACAACGAGTTTAAAACAATGTTAACTCATACGATTTCATTATTCTCACTGATACCTGGCAAGGTAATGGGACCGAATTAGAGCTACCTGGTTACACACGGGCCGATCTCTGTCGTGGCAAAGCCCCGCGTAAAAAGGGTGGAATTTTTTTTATTTCAACTCTAAATTTGACGAATTCCTTTGTAATACAAAATATATTGGCGACATTGCTCTCTGGGTTGAATTTGATGGTAAAATGCTTAATTTACCATCAAAAATAGTTTTTGTATCTGTATACGTTCCTCCCAGTAATTCGACTTCCTGGAAATCGAAAATTAAATCTGATGTTTCCGCATATTGGGTTCTAGAGAATGAGTTACTGAGCAGTAGTCCTGAAGATAGGTTCATTTTAGGAGGGGATGTCAATGCTCGAACTGGAGGACAGTCGGATTATATTGTGGGTGACAACAACAAATACATTCCCTTGCCTCAGTCATACAGTGTTGACTGCATAAAAGGCAGGGAAAGTCTTGATAAAATAACAAACATAAAAACAAACACCTTCGGGAAACATCTACTCGAGATGTGTCAATTAGCAAAACTAAGAATTGTGAATGACCGCTGCCTCGGTGATAGAGTAGGCATTTGTACCCCATACCAGTTCAACGGCGCAAATATTGTCAACTATATCATAATGTCAGAAGAGTACTTTTCAGAATTTGATTATTTCTGTATCAAAGCGCCGACCGTTTTCTGGGATCACTGCCAGTTGGTACTCCACCTTGAATGTACTGACATTCCTGGTAACAGCAAGGCGAGCAAGTATCATTACACTCGATATCCGATCCCTTCGAGGTGGACAGAACAGAGCGCCACACGTGCCAGATTAATTCTAACACGAGCGGATGTAACCTCAAATATTTCAAATAATCGAATGAAGCCGTACTCACCAAACCAGGGGGGGGGGGGGGGGGGGGCACATAGAAGGCCGCTGTCGACTGGATGAGTATTCCTCACTCTGTTAATAATTTTGCTTCTCGATGAGTTCAGCTGACTAGCCGAAAAACAACCCCGAAAAAGAAGTGGTTCGACCACAGGTACAAAGACTTGAAACGCACAATGAAAAGTATTATAAAAGATATTAAGCTTAATCCTAGTGACAGATCACTTTTTGCTAAATTTTTCACTGCGAAGAAGGCTTATAAGACAGAAGTGATGTACAAATCAAATATGTTTTACAAGAATCTATGTGACCAACTGGACGACTTACAATGTAAGGAGCCAGCTAGTTACTGGAAAATTATAAAACAATTTCGATCTGGCGGGTGTGGCATTAACGGTCTTGATCCCGACACCTCTGTTCAGTTCTTTGAAAAACTATGTTCTCCAGCACAGAACGCTGAACTTTCAAGTATGCTGTCCGCTCCTTCTCGAGCCTTCAGCCAAATATTAAACTGCGACATAATATTCCGGAGGAAATCAGGCAAGCACTCCGACAAATAAAAAATAAAAAGTCTCCAGGTGCCGACAATATATCCGATGTCACCCCAAACAAGCAAACCAAGTTACAGAGCAATCTGATGTCACCCCAAACAAGCAAAACCAAGTTACAGAGCAATCTGATGTCACCCCAGACAAGCAAACCAAGTTACAGAGCAATCTGATGTCACCCCAAACAAGCAAAACCAAGTTACAGAGCAATCTGATGTCACCCCAAACAAGCAAACCAAGTTACAGAGCAATCTGATGTCACCCCATACAAGCAAAACCAAGTTACAGAGCAATCTGATGTCACCCCAAACAAGCAAACCAAGTTACAGTGCAATCTGATGTCACCCCAAACAAGCAAACCAAGTTACAGAGCAATCTGATGTCACCCCAAACAAGCAAACCAAGTTACAGAGCAATCTGATGTCACCCCAAACAAGCAAACCAAGTTACATAGCAATCTGATGTCACCCCAAACAAGCAAACCAAGTTACAGAGCAATCTCGATGTCACCCCAAACAAGCAAACCAAGTTACAGAGCAATCTGATGTCACCCCAAACAAGCAAACCAAGTTACAGAGCAATCTGATGTCACCCCAAACAAGCAAACCAAGTTACAGAGCAATCTGATGTCACCCCAAACAAGCAAACCAAGTTACAGAGCAATCTGATGTCACCCCAAACAAGCAAACCAAGTTACAGAGCAATCTGATGTCACCCCAAACAAGCAAACCAAGTTACAGAGCAATCTGATGTCACCCCAAACAAGCAAACCAAGTTACAGAGCAATCTGATGTCACCCCAAACAAGCAAACCAAGTTACAGAGCCATCTGATGTAACCCCAAACAAGCAAACCAAATTACAGAGCAATCTGATGTCACCCCAAACAAGCAAACCAAGTTACAGAGCAATCAGATGTCACCCAAAACAAGCAAACCAAGTTACAGAGCAATCTGATGTCACCCCAAACAAGCAAACCAAGTTACAGAGCAATCTGATGACACCCCAAACAAGCAAACCAAGTAACAGAGCAATCTGATGTCACCCCAAACAAGCAAACCAAGTTACAGAGCAATCTGATGTCACCCCAAACAAGCAAACCAAATTACAGAGCAATCTGATGTCACCCCAAACAAGCAAACCAAGTTACAGAGCAATCTGATGTCACCCCAAACAAGCAAACCAAGTTACAGAGCAATCTGATGATAAATGTGCCCTGTAGGATGTGAGTAGTAGTGTATGTACCTTTCACCCCTATTCTGGGGAATCTCATCGGGGGATCTCGGAAGTGACGTCATGTTACGTGACGTAGTGGCGCCATGTTGTGTTGTCATGGTAACCCGCGTGAGCGGCCATGTTGTGACGTCATCTCCATAGTGATACGTGTTGTTAGTGCGCATGCGCAGCGCATGTTGTTAGGGTGATACGTGTTTCCATCGTCCATTTTGTATACTAGAGGCCGCCATCTTGGTTTCTATGGTAGCACGTGATTGCTATGTTACCCAATTTTTCTGCAATAAGACAGGGGTATGTTCGGAGGGTATGTTCAATTGAATCGGAGTATTTTCTGGAACGACATCCCTGGCTAATTACCACAAACAACCCGACAACTTGTATTATTTCGAATTCTTCCAGAATTCTCTGCTTGTATCTATATTTGCAATAGTTATCGTTTATCTGGCCATGTTCCTTTATTCTAGAGTATACTCCAGTAGCGTAGAAGAGCCTTTTAGTTGGAACAATTTACCTTATTATTACTATATTTAGCAATTTCTGGTCTATTCTTGTTATTTCTGACCCTATACTCTTGTTGTTTCACTTATCTAGATAATAACTAACCCATCAGATTGCTTGATTTTCCATAACCTGTATGCAGAGTTATCTCCCCTGTGTATAATAAAAGCCTATATCCAATGGCCATATCCCATGGAATCCCATTTTTGGCAAAACACCTGTGGCTATGGAATCCCTTTTTGTCATATATGCTTATGTGAAAAGGCACAATGTGACGCAATATGCCCTATCACATAGGCACATGCTTTATGTGCCGATATGTGCTTATGTGAAAAGGCACAATGTGACACAATATGCCCTATCACATAGGCACATACGGGTATTTGAGGATACCTATGGCCTGGTATTGTATTATTTGAGGATACCTATCGAGGATACCTTTTATATTATACTTATCTGAGGATACTATATAGGCTGTACATATCCCTGTAGGTCTCTTGCTGGCCCTTAGTACTATTAATCCACCTGATGCTTCATGTGATCCTTTAACTGGTATAGGTAGTATGCAATGCTAGGCATAGGGGTATTGTGGATAGGGGTACTGCCTGGTAGTTTAGAACGGTACTATAGTATGGGCGGTATATACACCTATAGGCCCCCGTTAGTGCTTGGTACTATTAACCAACCGATTGCTTTGTTTTATTATATGGCTGGTATATGTAGTACATTATGGTAGACCTAGTGATTTTGTGGGGGTGGGGGTAATGCTTGGTTGTTTAGAACGGTGGTATAGCATAGGCTGTACATATCCCTGTAGGTCTCTTGCTGGCCCTTGGTACTACTGATCCACCAGGTGCTTCATATTATTGAGCGGTATTCTAGGGTGGGGTCAATTCCTGGTAATACAGAACGGCAGCAGAGTATGGTTGGTATATTCCCCTACAGATCCCATCCTAACCGTTGATAGTATTAACCTACCAAATGCTTTGTATCATCCTGTTACTGGTAAGGTGGTACGTAATACCAGTAGATCCTACCTTATTCCGAGTACTCTTGTTGTTCCATTTATCTAGATCATTTATATAAATTATAATTAACCAATCAGATTGCTTGATTTCCCATAATCTGTACTTAATCGTACAGAGTTATCTCTCTTCTGTATAATGAAAACCTATATCAATGGCCATATTCACAGGAATCCCAATTTCGGCACCCCTTTTTTTAAGAATCCCATTTGTGGAATCCCTTTTTTCTGAAATGAGGATAAGAGTCGTATTAAAAATCCCTCATTGAGGTCTAATTTACTACGACTCTTATCCTCATTTCAGAAAAAAAGGGATTCCACAAATGGGATTCCTAAAAAGGGATTCCGCAAAAGGGATTTCTTCTGGAGAATCCCTTTTTTTGTCAAATGAGGATAAGAGTCGTATTAAAAATCCCTCAATGAGGGATTTTTAATACGACTCTTATCCTCATTTCAGAAAAAAGGGATTCCACAAATGGGATTCTTAAAAAAAGGGGTGCCGAAATTGGGATTCCTGTGAATATGGCCATTGATATAGGTTTTCATTATACAGAAGAGAGATAACTCTGTACGATTAAGTACAGGTTATGGGATATCAAGCAATCTGATTGGTTAATTATAATTTATATAAATGATCTAGATAAATGGAACAACAAGAGTACTCGGAATAAGGTAGGATCTACTGGTATTACGTACCACCTTACCAGTAACAGGATGATACAAAGCATTTGGTAGGTTAATACTATCAACGGTTAGGATGGGATCTGTAGGGGAATATACCAACCATACTCTGCTGCCGTTCTGTATTACCAGGAATTGACCCCACCCCAGAATACCGCTCAATAATATGAAGCACCTGGTGGATCAGTAGTACCAAGGGCCAGCAAGAGACCTACAGGGATATGTACAGCCTATGCTATACCACCGTTCTAAACAACCAAGCATTACCCCCACCCCCACAAAATCACTAGGTCTACCATAATGTACTACATATACCAGCCATATAATAAAACAAAGCAATCGGTTGGTTAATAGTACCAAGCACTAACGGGGGCCTATAGGTGTATATACCGCCCATACTATAGTACCGTTCTAAACTACCAGGCAGTACCCCTATCCACAATACCCCTATGCCTAGCATTGCATACTACCTATACCAGTTAAAGGATCACATGAAGCATCAGGTGGATTAATAGTACTAAGGGCCAGCAAGAGACCTACAGGGATATGTACAGCCTATATAGTATCCTCAGATAAGTATAATATAAAAGGTATCCTCGATAGGTATCCTCAAATAAAACAATACCAGGCCATAGGTATCCTCAAATACCCGTATGTGCCTATGTGATAGGGCATATTGTGTCACTTTGTGCCTTTTCACATAAGCACATATCGGCACATAAAGCATGTGCCTATGTGATAGGGCATATTGCGTCACATTGTGCCTTTTCACATAAGCATATATGACAAAAAGGGATTCCATAGCCACAGGTGTTTTGCAAAAAATGGGATTCCATGGGATATGGCCATTGGATATAGGCTTTTATTATACACAGGGGAGATAACTCAGCATACAGGTTATGGGAAATCAAGCAATCTGATGGGTTAGTTATTATCTAGATAAATGAAACAACAAGAGTATAGGGTCAGAAATAACAAGAATAGACCAGAAATTGCTAAATATAGTAATAATAAGGTAAACTGTTCCAACTAAAAGGCTCTTCTACGCTACTGGAGTATACTCTAGAATAAAGGAACATGGCCAGATAAACGATAACTATTGCATATACAGATAGAAGCAGAGAATTATGGAAGAATTCGAAATAATACAAGTTGTCGGGTTGTTTGTGGTAATTATCCAGGGAAGTCGTTCCAGGAAATACTCCGATTCAATCGAACATACCCTCCGAACATACCCCTGTCTTATTGCAGAAAAATTGGGTAACATAGCAATCACGTGCTACCATAGAAACCAAGATGGCGGCCTCTAGTATACAAAATGGACGACGGAAACACGTATCACCCTAACAACACGCGCTGTGCATGCACACTAACAACACGTATCACTATGGAGATGACGTCACAACATGGCCGCTCACGCGAGTTACCATGACAACACAACATGGCGCCACTGCGTCACGTGACATGACGTCACTTCCGAGATCCCCGATGAGATCCCCCCGAATAGGGGTGAAAGTTACATACACTACTACTGATGTGCCAAAGGGAATTATTGAGGTCTGACTAAAATAAGTTCAAAGAACGTTGCCAGCGGCAACATGTTTTGACGGAAATGGAAGACAATCGATAGCTCCCATCTACAGGTCACCCCAAATAAGCATTCCAAGTTTGAAAGTGATCTGATCATAAATGCGACATGTGCGGTCGGGAAATTGTGGACGTACGCACGTACGACGACGAAAGAGAAGTGATGGCAATAGCTCAAATTGAGTTTGTCAAGTTGAGCTAAAAATCACACTTTCAGCTAGCATATATAGACAGGGGGGTTAAAATCGGAAATAGGAAGAAATAATACTTCTACTAACTATGTTTTTGGAGATGGGGGTTAGTTAGCAAGTGGAAAACAGTAATAAACTTGACTGAATGTTTTTCAGCTTGATAATATCGTCCATTCCAATTTTGACCAGGGTGGGTTAAAGCCTGCTTATTTTGCACAGATAATAACATTTAGTTCAAATAATACTGCCATTTCATATTGGCTTGTCTCTGATTGACTAGAAACACAACAAAATAACCAAATTGTACCATCTTTTCTTCACCTCAGATTCACTGTGCATTTGGCCAGCATTTTACGCATATGGCCACTCTAAAATAGGCTGTTTTTCATGAAAAATGGGCACCCAGCATCTTCAAAATTACCTTTTCTCTAAAATTCCCACCCAAGTACAAACCGACTCGGTTTCAGTCATCAAGGTAATAACACCGGTAGACCTAACATTCAAAACTATTTTTAAAAAAAATCACTTGACAGAAATCACAAGAAATACCGCTTTTAAACTTTTTTACAGAGTCGATAAAAATATTTATAATTATGGGTTTAAATTAAAGAAAAAATACTGTTTAATGTACTAAATATCTTTTTTTCAAATTTTAATGCTCTTTGCCTGATTTATTATCATTACAATTAACCCACCCCGGTTGATTGAGTGAAAAAAAATCATGTGTAACTTTTTACATTTTTTCCCTATAAACTGATTCCAAACAACAAGTTTAATGAATTTGTTGTCCTCAAACTGTCATCATTTTACACTATTATGCTAACAGAGTAGCTATATAAACTACCAAAGTCAAAAAGTTATCCTCAGAGAAATGAAAACCAAAAGCATTAACCCTTCGATTATTCTCAAAATAAAAATGAAATGTATGTACTTTTGTTTCATGAAGGTGTTTGGATAAAGTACAATTTACAGTAGAAGTACACCATATGACTGAAGCACACTCTAACATGAGATAATCATATGACCTCAAAGAAGAAACAAACAAACGAACAAACAGTGCTGCCTATATGGCCCCTACTGCTGCCGTCAGTTTATCATACAAAGCCTACATCCAATCCAGTTGAGTCCACACACTTCAATTCCAGTGACAGAATCCCCAGCTGCTTCCCTCATATACAGTACAGAGAGTAAACAAGATACCTGGAAAATAAACAACTCATACATTTGCGTTATACAGATACTGCCAAAATGAGATGAAAGTGGAAATTTCCCCTAGTTTTGTAATGACACCAGATTAAGTACTGGTGTGCACTCTACACTTGGGCTGAACCTTCATGTTATAAACAGAATGTGTGTGTGGTAACCACATGAAGCATCCAGTGGTACTCAAGGGTGATAAATTAAATTGATCCGGATTGATGAAACGGGGGGTGGGGGGTGGGGGGCTAAAAAACTGAATTCTCCCAAATAAAACCACAAATCAGTTTGGAGTCTCTCAATTCTGTACAATATCATAAATTTTCTTCATTTGACCTACTTTCTCGGATATCAAGCCAGTATAGTACATTTAGCCACATGCCCAATCCACTCTATCTCCACTTGTTTGACACTTTCAAAAAAAAAAAATAAGCTGCTGAACCTGGATGGGATCAGCATAGTAGCTCATTCCAGCCAGGTCCACAACATATTTCAATTGAAATCTTCCTAATGCAACAGTGTTATAAACTGCTAGCTATCTCTGTTTATTGGTATATAAACAAGGATGTCATAACCTTCTACAAGAACAGGATGCAAGTTTTTATTGTAGCTGTAGTTTATTGGTATATAAACAAGGATGTCATAACCTTCTACAAGAACAGGATGCAAGTTTTTATTGTAGCTGTAGTTTATTGGTGTATAAACAAGGATGTCATAACCTTCTACAAGAACAGGATGCAAGTTTTTATTGTAGCTGTAGTTTATTGGTATATAAACAAGGATGTCATAACCTTCTACAAGGACAGGATGCAAGTTTTTATTGCAGCTGTAGTTTATTGGTATATAAACAAGGATGTCATAACCTTCTACAAGAACAGGATGCAAGTTTTTATTGTAGCTGTAGTTTATTGGTATATAAACAAGGATGTCATAACCTTCTACAAGAACAGGATGCAAGTTTCTATTGTAGCTGTAGTTTATTGGTATATAAACAAGGATGTCATAACCTTCTACAAGAACAGGATGCAAGTTTTTATTGTAGCTGTAGTTTATTGGTATATAAACAAGGATGTCATAACCTTCTACAAGAACAGGATGCAAGTTTTTATTGTAGCTGTAGTTTATTGGTATATAAACAAGGATGTCATAACCTTCTACAAGAACAGGATGCAAGTTTTTATTGAAGCTGCAGTTTATTGGTGTATAAACAAGGATGTCATAACCTTCTACAAGAACAGGATGCAAGTTTTTATTGTAGCTGTAGTTTATTGGTGTATAAACAAGGATGTCATAACCTTCTACAAGAAGAGGATGCAAGTTTTTATTGAAGCTGTAGTTTATTGGTGTATAAACAAGGATGTCATAACCTTCTACAAGAACAGGATGCAAGTTTCTATTGTAGCTGTAGGTTATTGGTATATAAACAAGGATGTCATAACCTTCTACAAGAACAGGATGCAAGTTTCTATTGTAGCTGTAGTTTATTGGTATATAAACAAGGATGTCATAACCTTCTACAAGAACAGGATGCAAGTTTTTATTGTAGCTGTAGTTTATTGGTATATAAACAAGGATGTCATAACCTTCTACAAGAACAGGATGCAAGTTTCTATTGTAGCTGTAGTTTATTGGTATATAAACAAGGATGTCATAACCTTCTACAAGAACAGGATGCAAGTTTTTAGCGTAGCTGTAGTTTATTGGTATATAAACAAGGATGTCATAACCTTCTACAAGAACAGGATGCAAGTTTCTATTGTAGCTGTAGTTTATTGGTATATAAACAAGGATGTCATAATCTTCTACAAGAACAGGATGCAAGTTTTTATTGTAGCTGTGGTTGGAATAGGTAAGAAAAATGACACATGAAAGATCAAGCACACAAAATACCATTTATAAAACAGATTTCTACATTCTTGTGAAAGCCTCTCTTTGTGAATAACAAAGCGCATATAGTGCACCAAACTATTACTGATTAACCCACTTGGGGCTGCAAGTTTGATTGTGAAAATAGAAATGTTAAACCCAATGAATGTTGTCAATATGAGAGGAGCAGTTACTTGCAGTGAAGTGATTTTTTTGCATCTAGAAATTGCCAAAAAGATAGTTTTTGCAATCTTGTTTTACAAAAATCACTCAGAGCTTTTCTCCAAAATACGATTAGAAAGTTGCCCAGTGGTGTCCAGCTATCAACGGTAATAATGTAGCTACAGTTGTGTTCAACAGTAAGGGAAAATAGTTATTTCAACATATAAAATTCAAGTAGCGCCACACCCAAATTGAAACAACCTGTGTATCTCATCAAAACAACATTTGAATCAAATCACAATCTGAAACAGGATATTTCTCATTAATTTGACCATCACACTTGCCAAAATAAAGAAATATCCCAGTTCACTGACTGTTTTACACACACCAGAATATAAAAAAATCACACTTTCAGCAAGCATATATAGACAGGAGGGGTCAAAATCTGAAATAGGAAGAAATGATACTTCTACTAACTATATATGGAGATGGGGGCTAGTTAGCAAGTGGAAATCAATAATAAACTTGACAGAATGTTTTTCAACTTGACAATATCGTCCATTCCAGTTTTGGCCAGGGTGGGTTAAAGCCTGCTTATTTTGCTCAGATTATAACATTTAGCTCAATTAATACTGCCATTTCATATTGGCCTTTCTCTGATTGACTAGAAACTCAACAAAATAACCAAATTGTACCATCTTTTCTTCACCTCAGATTCACTGTTCATTTGGCTAGCATTTTACGCATATGGGCACTCTAAAATGGGCTGTTTTATGAAAATGGGCATCCAGCATCTTCAAAACTACAAAATTACTTTTTCTCTAAAATTTCCACCCAAGTACAAACCGATTTGGCTTCAGTCATCAAAGTAATAACGCCGGGAGATCTAACATTCAAAACTATTTTTTTAAAAATCACTCGACAGCCATCTCATAAAGCTAATTTGGGCAAACACAACCATCTATCCATTTAGTTTATCATCTTATGAAAAAAGTATACTGAAAAAAATATAGGTCGCCATGTGACTTTGCTTTAAATTTGGTGATTCCTATACACCAGTCTAGTTTCACACTGAATGAAATAGACATATTTACCTACCCATACCAAATTTTTTATCTTCTCTCACACTTTTCAGAAGACAATTGTCATCAATATTTGATCTTTTTTTCAAAACATGCACTATAGAATTTTATTCACACTTACAAGCTCAGTTCGTTTTCCATCAATCGGATAAATCAGGGAACTTTTCTCCTTTAAAGGTTTGCACCAAAACAGTGTATTGTAACAACCAGACATCAGTTGCCCCCTCCCCCCCCCCGCCCCCGAGTACTCATCTGGATTCCACCATGGCCCGACCCGGCATTCTTTTCATCAGAATTAGGCCAAATCATGATAATATTAGCCATTATTTGCCGCCCCCCACCCCACACCACCAGCCTCGTGTACTCCAGTGTATTCCACCATGGTCCTAACCCGCCTTCTTTTTTATCAGAACTAGACAAATCATGATAATACTAGTCATTAGTTGCACCCCCTACCCCCCCCCCCCCCCCCGAGGTCTCCGGTAGTCTCCACCATGGTCCGACCCGACCTTCTTTTTCATCAGAATTAGGCCAAATCATGATAATATTAGCCATTAGTTGTAACCAGCCCCGTGAACTCCGGTGGATTCCACCATGGTCCGAACCCGTCTTCTTTTCATCAGAACTAGCCCAAATCATGATAATACTAGTCATTAGTTGCACCCCCACCTCCAGAGTACTCCGGTAGTTTCCACCCTGGCCCGACCCTCTTTTCTTCAAAACTAGCCCAAATCCTAATAATACTAGTCATTAGTTGCCCTCACCACCCCACCCCCCCCCCCCGGCCCGCACACTCCGGTGGATTCCGCCATGGTCCGACACGACCCTCTTTTCATCACAACTCGCCCATATCACGATAATACTTGTCATTGGTTGCCCCCCCCCCCCCACTACCAATCGCCTTCCAGTACTCCGGCGTATTCCACCAGGGTCCGAACCCGCCTTCTTTTCATTAGAACTAGCCCAAATCGTGATAATACTATTCATTAGTTGCACCCCCCACCCCGAGTACTCCAATAGTTTCCACCATGGTCCGGCTCGACCTTCTTTTCTTCAGAACTAGCCCAAATCCTAATAATACTAGTCATTAGATCCCCCCCCCCCCCCCCCCCGAGTACTCCGGTGAATTCCACCATGGTCCGACCCAACCCTCTTTTCATTACAACTCGCTCAAATCATGATAATATTTGTGATTGGTAGCCCCCACCCCCCCCCCCCCAACCCCCCCCCCCCCACCCACACACACGCCCATCGCCTCCAAGTACTCCAGTGGATTCCACCATAGTCCGATCCGGCTTTCTTTTCATCAGAACTAGCCCAAGTCCTGGTAATACAAGTCATAAGTTGCCTCCCTCCCCCTGCCGCCGAGTTCTCCGGTGGATTGAACTATGATCTGACCCGGCCTGGTTATCATTCAAACCAGCTGAAATCATGTTATCATGATTTATTATCTTTAGGACCACTCCAGACTTTTAAGATATGGATGTATTGGAATCTGAGCTTAAAAAATCGGACTTTCTTATTTTCAACAACCGCGTATTTATTCATGACAGTTTCTTTTTTTTAGAAAATTGCTTGCATGCAGGGTTCTATAGATTATAATTGTCTAATTAAAGACTTCCTTTTTATCGAACTCAAGGTAAAAAGTATGTATCAAGCGCACTCAAGGACTTCAGAAATTCAGAGTGTTATTTCTTCAACGTCAAAAATATACCATAACCGGAGGAAAACCCTACTTGAAGAAGTAGAAGAGTGGTGGCCGAGTGGATTAGTGCGCTAGCCCCTCATGCTAGAGGTCCCCCAGTCGGAAAAGATTCCGAGTTGACCGAACATTTTCCGGCAGCAACAATTGTGGGGTTGATGCTGTTACAGAGTTCCGTCCTATGCGGTGGGGACGTAGAGTAGCGGACCCATGCTGACCCTGTGTAGGTTACGTAGGTAACAGATCCCTACGAAGTATTCGAGAGTAGCGAGACCGAAGTTGCCGCTACATAGGCTATCTCGCGTATCTACACCATGGTCCCAAAGAGAGGCGTTAATATTAGTTGTAAAAACTCGCTCGCCAATCTTTTGTAAAGTAATAAGCTTAAACTAAACCTACCTCAATAAAATTCGTAAACACAAACAGGATGCGGTTTTTGTCTATGTAATCACCACAGAATAGATCGTCCTCTTTCAGCTGATGGAATTTCTCTTTCCAAAATTGAGCCTGTGTTTCCTGGGAAATGCCCACCAGCTTTCGACTGGTTGATTATGGGTGCTTGTCCCCGATGCCTAATTTTTCCTTGATAAGTCGTCACCGTTGTCAATTCGTAGAGCCTCTTGCATGGCTTTCACCCTCACATTCTCAGTTCCAAGATCGGCTCTAATTAGAGACGGGCTGCCACCTACTTTATCCACATACTCTAAGAAATAGTCGACAATGATTGAGGGTCGCTACTTGTTCGGAAAAGCTTTAGCCATAGGACAAATCTTGGAAACCCATCCATTGATGCAGATCTCATACGGTTTTAGCTTGTCACATGAGTCACATGCCACATACGATTCGAGTTTTTTCCTGTGTAAAACCGGCGTTTGATCCGGTGAGATTTCCTTCTCTCAATTCTTTCTGGGTCTGTAACAAAAAGTAACAAGCGGGCGGTTTCTTTGGTCACATCGTTCCCAGCTTGCAAAGAACGACAATACATCAATCGGTATCCATGTAGGTTATTTGGCCATTGTCTGCGATCAGAAACAGAGAAACATTCAAAATATCAAAATAATCCCTCCTCCTATAAAGACAGACTTTATTTAACCCTTTACCCAACGTAACGGCCAAAAACGGCCAGCGCTATTCTCAAAAATCGCCAATTAACTTTTAAAATATTTTCATTTTTTGTCTCAAAAACATAGGTTATGACCCCTCGTTGGAACGAGCTCGTCGAGCTCGTTCCAACGAGGGGTCATAACCTATGTTTTTGAGACAAAAAATGAAAAAATTAGTTATTCAAGAATTTTTTTTGCAAGTGTCGTCTGCTTTTCATGTTAGGTAAAGCGTTAAAATACGTTACAATGTCCGTCCACTGATGAAAACGTATCTTCATCAACAAATGACCAATTTAGTGGATTACATTAATTCAAAAGTTGTCTAATTTCTGCGGCAACTTGTTCTATATTTCGTTTTCCCCGTGACGGACCTTATCTACCAAAATAAATTCCACAGTAATGTAGGTTTGGTCAATTAACTTTTCTTTTTCCTTTTCCATCATTATATCCCATCTTTTCGTTCGTTAAATGATTAAATAAAGTAAAGAGACACGCCGGACTGCTTAGCTACCCCTTTTGGCCTGTAGTTATAAAGTACTGGCTGCAGTGACATAGTTCATCAATGCGACTTACCCACAATACACACTGCATGCCGCAAGACCCTATCCCTCAATAGTATGACGTCAGAACTGTTTTTTTTTTGTGTGTTTTTTTTCTTTTAAAACATTGTGAATACATACATCCCCATTCTGTACAGCACACTAAAGTAATACGTCATACACCCCCATTCCGTACAGCACACTTAAGTAATACGTCATATACCCCATTCCGTACAGCACACAAAAGTAATACTTCATACACCCCCCCCCCCCCCCCCCCCCCATTCCGCACAGCACACTAAAGTAATACGCCATACACCCCCATTCCGTACAGCACACTAAAGTAATACGTCAATAAAACAGATGTATAGTGCTGGTTAATTGTCTCTTTTGGTCAGTAGCTGGTCAGTAACTGTAACAATTGGATTAATCAATCTATCCCCTCCAATCCCATTTGAATAACGCGTTTCAGATTTAAACGTTGGGAGGTATTTTAATCGTGAAATCTCTCAAAAGGTGCGACTTAACCTTAAAGTCCCTTGCCAAAAACCTGACTCCAAAAATCCTCTCTGTTAAAGTACTTCTAAAAGTTATCTTCAGTGGACCAAGCACTTCGTTCTTACGTCACTGATATCACAAGGATGAAAATAGGCTACACAGCTTGGAATATTCAAAATAAATTGAACAACACCGAGTTTAAAACAATGTTAACTCATACGATTTCATTATTCTCACAGAGACCTGGCAAGGTGAAGGGACCGAATTAGAGCTACCTGGTTACACACGGGCCGATCTCTGTCTTGGCAAAGCCCCGCGTAAAAAAGGTGGAATTTTTTTTATTTCAACTCTAAATTTGACGAATTCCTTTGTAATACAAAATATATTGGTGACATTGCTCTCTGGGTTGAATTTGATGGTAAAATGCTTAATTTACCATCAAAAATAGTTTTTGTATCTGTATACGTTTCTCCCAGTAATTCGACTTCCTGGAAATCGAAAATTAAATCTGATGTTTCCGCATATTGGGTTCTAGAGAATGATTTACTGAGCAGTAGTCCTGAAGATATGTTCATTTTAGGAGGGGATGTCAATGCTCGAACTGGAGGACAGTCGGATTATATTGAGGGTGACAACAACAAATACATTCCCTTGCCTCAGTCATACAGTGTTGACTGCATAAAAGGCAGGGAAAGTCTTGATAAAATAACAAACATAAAAACAAACACCTTCGGGAAACATCTACTCGAGATGTGTCAATTAGCAAAACTAAGAATTGTGAATGGCCGCTGCCTCGGTGATAGAGTAGGCATTTGTACCTCATACCAGTACAACGGCGCAAATATTGTCAACTATATCATAATGTCAGAAGAGTACATTTCAGAATTTGATTATTTCTGTATCAAAGCGCCGACCGTTTTCTCGGATCACTGCCAGTTGGTACTCCACCTTGAATGTACTGACATTCCTGGTAACAGCAAGGCGAGCAAGTATCATTACACTCGATATCCGATCCCTTCGAGGTGGACAGAACAGAGCGCCACACGTGCCAGATTAATTCTAACACGAGCGGATGTAACCTCAAATATTTCAAATAATCGAATGAAGCCGTACTCACCAAACCAGGGGGGGGGGGGGGGGGGGGGGGGGGCACATAGAAGGCCGCTGTCGACTGGATGAATATTCTTCACTCTGTTAATAATTTTGCTTCTCGACGAGTTCAGCTGACTAGCCGAAAAACACCCCCGAAAAAGAAGTGATTCGACCACAGGTACAAAGACTTGAAACGCACAATGGAAAGTATTATAAAAGATATTAAGCTTAATCCTAGTGATAGATCACTTTTTGCTAAATTTTTCACTGCGAAGAAGGCTTATAAGACAGAAGTGATGTACAAATCAAATATGTTTTACAAGAATCTATGTGACCAACTGGACGACTTACAATGTAAGGAGTCAGCTAGTAACTGGAAAATTATAAAACAATTTCGATCTGGCGGGTGTGGCATTAACGGTCTTGATCCCGACACCTCTGTTCAGTTCTTTGAAAAACTATGTTCTCCAGCACAGAACGCTGAACTTTCAAGTATGCTGTCCGCTCCTTCTCGAGCCTTGAGCCAAATATTAAACTGCGACATAATATTCCGGAGGAAATCAGGCAAGCACTCCGACAAATAAAAAATAAAAAGTCTCCAGGTGTCGACAATATATCCAACAAACTTTTAAAAACTGTAATCTATAACATGCTTGATGAAACGGTCAAGTTGTTTAACCTTTTACCCAACGAATCGCTCGCATCCCCCCGCGTAATATGCAAATGCAGCAGCTGAAAAAATATTATTTTTCGAAAATATTTCAACAAAACCATATCATGTGACCCCTCTTTGGAACGAGCTCATCGTGCTCGTTCCAAAGAGGGGTCACATGATATGGTTTTGTTGAAATTTTTTGAAAAAATTTAAAGAATATTTAAAATAATAAATTTTGAAATCGAATGCGTTGTGTAAAGGGTTAACAAAGTCCTTCAATCTGGTCATTATCCAACTGAATGGAGTAAGTCGACCCTTACGCTACTGTACAAAAAAGGTAACCGGCATGACCCCAATAACCACAGAGCCATTGCAGTAAGCTCTGCTGTCAGGAAATTATTTAATAAGATTATTAATAACCGGATAAATAATTTTCTTGGGGATAACCGGCTTATAAGCGAGAACCAATCTGGATTTCGTGAACACCGTAGCACGGTTGACAGTGAATTTGTTCTAAAAAATTATTTTCGACCACTGCAAACGAGAAAAAAAAGACCTCTATATGCAGCTTTTGTGGACTTCGGGAAAGCCTGACACAGTTCACCGGCCATTGCTATTTAAAAAATTATGTAAATATGGCGTAACTGGTACTTGAAGATTTACAGATCGTGTACACCTCAAGCTATTATCTTAGTAAAACGGCCAAGGGTCTAGGTCTGCCTCTACTATCTACAATTGGGGTTAGGCAAGGCTGTGTCATCTCCCCAATCCTGTTTAAAATATTTATAGATGAGATTCGTAACTCGAAAATGCGACCCCATAGTTGTAAATAATAAGTGCATACAACGTCTATTGTTTGCAGACGATCTAATTATGTTCTCAAGTACGCCTATCGGATTATAAACATGTTTAGAAGAATTGGAAATATACGCGAAGAATAACCATCTGAGGGTAAACACCGAGAAAACTAAGTCTTAGTGTTTTTACCCAAACACCACAAGGCTCCCCGGTGTTTACATTAGCTGACAAAACGTTGGAGATTGTACCAAGCTATTCTTATCTGGGTATAACTTTCTCACCTCATGGGAAATTTGGAGAAGCACAGCGTGCTTTAAAACTAAAAGGGATGTCGGCACTTACAGTCTTCTAAATTCTTGTAAGTGTAAATACCTCCCGTCCACTGCTATAATATCCAAATTATTTGATGAATTAATAAAACACATATTGCTGTATGGTAGTGAACTATGGGATGCAGAGTATCTTGCAAAGTGGGATAGACTCCCTGCTGGGGCTGTACACATCGAATTCTGTAAAATGATACTTGGTGTTAACAAAAATTCTTCCAACCATGCCGTTCGAGGTGAACTTGGCAAATTCCCTCGAATGCATCAACAAAAAGTTCAAATTCATGGCCAGACTTCACTCTGCAACTCCTGCTACATTGCTCCGTGGTATATCGGAAGAGCATAAATTAACGACGAAATATAGCGGATTCCGCCAAATGTTGGAAGGTTGCAATATATCAATGGCTGCCGTGCACGGCGATAAATGTGGTAAATTACATGAAAATCTAACAAATATTTACACAATCTACTTCAATGAATACCTTAACAAAAATGACAATAAAAAGGAACGGTAAAAATAAATTGCGTACTTATCGCACCTTCAAAAATGGCATTAAATTCAGGTACGTGAAAACAGTTACTTATTCCTTAACAAGCAAACCAAGTTACAGAGCAATCTGATGTCACCCCAAACAAGCAAACCAAGTTACAGAGCAATCTGATGTCACCCCAAACAAGCAAACCAAGTTACAGAGCAATCTGATGTCACCCCAAACAAGCAAACCAAGTTACAGAGCAATCTGATGTCACCCCAAACAAGCAAACCAAGTTACAGAGCAATCTGATGATAAATGTGCCCTGTAGGATGTGCCAAAGGGAATTATTGAGGTCTGACTAAACTAAGTTCAAAGAACGTTGCCAGCGGCAACATGTTTTGACGGAAATGGAAGACAATCGATAGCTCCCATCTACAGGTCACCCCAAACAAGCATTCCAAGTTTCAAAGTGATCTGATCATAAATGCGACATGTGCGGTCTGCCAAAGGAAATTGTGGACGTACGCACGTACGCCGACGAAAGAGAAGTGATGGCAATAGCTCAAATTGAGTTTGTCAAGTCGAGCTAAAAATCACACTTTAAGCTAGCATATATAGACAGGAAGGGTTAAAATCTGAAATAGGAAGAAATGATACTTCTACTAACTATATTTGGAGATAGGGGCTAGTTAGCAAGTGGAAATCAATAATAAACTTGACAGAATGTTTTTCAACTTGACAATATCGTCCATTCCAATTTTGGCCAGGGTGGGTTAAAGCCTGCTTATTTTGCACAGATAATAACATTTAGTTCAATTAATACTGCCATTTCATATTGGCTTGTCTCTGATTGACTAGAAACACAACAAAATAACCAAATTGTACCATCTTTTCTTCACCTCAGATTCACTGTGCATTTGGCAGGCATTTTACGCATATGGCCACTCTAAAATAGGCTGTTTTTCATGAAAAATGGGCACCCAGCTTCTTCAAAATTACCTTTTCTCTAAAATTCCCACCCAAGTACAAACCGACTCGGTTTCAGTCATCAAGGTAATAACACCGGTAGACCTAACATTCAAAACTATTTTTGAAAAAAATCACTTGACAGAAATCACAAGAAATACCGCTTTTAAACTTTTTTACAGAGTCGATAAAAATATTTATAATTATGGGTTTAAATTAAAGAAAAAATACTGTTTAATGTACTAAATATCTTTTTTTCAAATTTTAATGCTCTTTGCCTGATTTATTATCATTACAATTAACCCACCCCGGTTGATTGAGTGAAAAAAAATCATGTGCAACTTTTTACATTTTTTCCCTATAAACTGATTCCAAACAACAAGTTTAATGAATTTGTTGTCCTCAAACTGTCATCATTTTACACTAGTATGCTAACAGAGTAGCTATATAAACTACCAAAGTCAAAAAGTTATCCTCAGAGAAATGAAAACCAAAAGCATTAACCCTTCGATTATTCTCAAAATAAAAATGAAATGTATGTACTTTTGTTTCATGAAGGTGTTTGGATAAAGTACAATTTACAGTAGAAGTACACCATATGACTGAAGCACACTCTAACATGAGATAATCATATGACCTCAAAGAAGAAACAAACAAACGAACAAACAGTGCTGCCTATATGGCCCCTACTGCTGCCGTCAGTTTATCATACAAAGCCTACATCCAATCCAGTTGAGTCCACACACTTCAATTCCAGTGACAGAATCCCCAGCTGCTTCCCTCATTTCCAGTACAGAGAGTAAACAAGATACCTGGAAAATTAACACCTCATACATTTGCGTTATACAGATACTGCCAAAATGAGATGAACGCGGAAATTTCCCCTAGTTTTGTAATGACACCAGATTAAGTACTGGTGTGCACTCTACACTTGGGCTGAACCTTCATGTTATAAACAGAATGTGTGTGTGGTAACCACATGAAGCATCCAGTGGTACTCAAGGGTGATAAATTTTCATATTAAATTGATCAGGATTGGTGAAACGGGCGGGGTGGTGGGGGGGGGGGGGTTGCTAAAAAACTGAATTCTCCCAAATAAAACCTCAAATCAGTTTGGAGTCTCTCAATTCTGTACAATATCATAAATTTTCTTCATTTGACCTATTTTCTCGGATATCAAGCCAGTATAGTACATTTAGCCACATGCCCAATCCACTCTATCTCCACTTGTTTGACACTTTCAAAAAACAAATAAGTTGCTGAACCTGGATGGGATCAGCATAGTAGCTCATTCCAGCCAGGTCCACCAACTTATTTCAATTGAAATCTTCCTAATGCAACAGTGTTATAAACTGCTAGCTATCTCTGTTTATTGGTATATAAACAAGGATGTCATAACCTTCTACAAGAACAGGATGCAAGTTTTTATTGTAGCTGTAGTTTAGTGGTATATAAACAAGGATGTCATAATCTTCTACAAGAACAGGATGCACGTTTTTATTCTAGCTGTAGTTTATTGGTATATAAACAAGGATGTCATAACCTTCTACAAGAACAGGATGCAAGTTTTTATTGAAGCTGTAGTTTATTGGTATATAAACAAGGATGTCATAACCTTCTACAAGAACAGGATGCAAGTTTTTATTGAAGCTGTAGTTTATTGGTATATAAACAAGGATGTCATAACCTTCTACAAGAACAGGATGCAAGTTTTTATTGAAGCTGTAGTTTATTGGTATATAAACAAGGATGTCATAACCTTCTACAAGAACAGGATGCAAGTTTTTATTGAAGCTGTAGTTTATTGGTACATAAACAAGGATGTCATGACCTTCTACAAGAACAGGATGCAAGTCTTTATTGTAGCTGTAGTTTATTGGTATATAAACAGGGATGCCATAACCTTCTACAAGAACAGGATGCAAGTTTTTATTGAAGCTGTAGTTTATTGGTATATAAACAAGGATGTCATAACCTTCTACAAGAACAGGATGCAAGTTTTTATTGTCGTTGCAGTTTATTGGTATATAAACAATGATGTCATAACCTACAAGAACAGGATGCAAGGTTTTATTGTAGCTGTAGTTTATTGGTATATAAACAAGGATGTCATAATCTTCTACAAGAACAGGATGCAAGTTTTTATTGTAGCTGTAGTTTATTGGTATATAAACAAGGATGTCATAACCTTCTACAAGAACAGGATGCAAGTTTCTATTGTAGCTGTAGTTTATTGGTATATAAACAAGGATGTCATAATCTTCTACAAGAACAGGATGCAAGTTTTTATTGTAGCTGTAGTTTATTGGTATATAAACAAGGATGTCATAACCTTCTACAAGAACAGGATGCAAGTTTCTATTGTAGCTGTAGTTTATTGGTATATAAACAAGGATGTCATAACCTTCTACAAGAACAGGATGCAAGTTTTTATTGTAGCTGTAGTTTATTGGTATATAAACAAGGATGTCATAACCTTCTACAAGAACAGGATGCAAGTTTTTATTGTAGCTGTAGTTGGAATAGGTAAGAAAAATGACAAATGAAAGATCAAGCACACAAAATGCCATTTATAAAACAGATTTCTACATTCTTGTGAAAGCCTCTCTTTGTGAATAACAAAGCGCATATAGTGCACCAAACTATTACTGATTAACCCCCTTGGGGCTGCAAGTTTGATTGTGAAAATAGAAATGTTGAACCCAATGAATGTTGTCAATATGAGAGGAGCAGTTACTTGCAGTGAAGTGATTTTTTTGCATCTAGAAATTGCCAAAAAGATATTTTTGCAATCTTGTTTTCCAAAAATCACTCAGAGCTTTTCTCCAAAATACGATTAGAAAGTTGTCCAGTGGTGTCCAGCAATCAAGGATAATAATGTAGCTACAGTTGTGTTCAACAGTAAGGGAAAATAGTTATTTCAACCTATAAAATTCAAGTAGCGCCACACCCAAATCGCTCTCATGGAGTACAAACAACCTGTGTATCTCATCAAAACAACATTTGAATCAAATCACAATTTGAAACAGGATATTTCTCATTCATTTGACCATCACACCTGCCAAAATAAAGAAATATCCCAGTTCACTGACTGTTTTACACACACCAGAATATAAAAAAATCACACTTTCAGCAAGCATATATAGACAGGAGGGGTTAAAATCTGAAATAGGAAGAAATGATACTTCTACTAACTATATTTGGAGATGGGGGCTAGTTAGCAAGTGGAAATCAATAATAAACTTGACAGAATGTTTTTCAACTTGACAATATCGTCCATTCCAATTTTGGCCAGGGTGGGTTAAAGCTTGCTTATTTTGCACAGATAATAACATTTAGCTCAATTAATACTGCCATTTCATATTGGCCTTTCTCTGATTGACTAGAAACACAACAAAATAACCTAATTCTACCATCTTTTCTTCACCTCAGATTCACTGTTCATTTGGCTAGCATTTTACGCATATGGGCACTCTAAAATGGGCTGTTTTATGAAAATGGGCATCCAGCATCTTCAAAACTACAAAATTACTTTTTCTCTAAAATTCCCACCCATGTACAAACCGATTTGGCTTCAGTCATCAAAGTAATAACGCCGGGAGATCTAACATTCAAAACTATTTTTTTAAAAATCACTCGACAGCCATCTCATAAAGCTAATTTGGGCAAAAACAACCATCTATCCATTTAGTTTATCATCTTATGAAAAAAATATACTGAAAAAATATAGGTCGCCATGTGACTTTGCTTTAAATTTGGTGATTCCTATACACTCGTCTAGTTTCACACTGAATGAAATAGACATATTTACCTACCCCTACCAAATTTTTTATCTTCTCTAACACTTTTCAGAAGACAATTGTCGTAAATATTTGATCTTTTTTTCAAAACATGCACTATAAAATTTTATTCACACTTACAAGCTCAGTTAGTTTTCCACCAATCGGATAAATCAGGGAACTTTTCTCCTTTAAAGGTTTTCACCAAAACAGTGTATTGTAACAACCAGACATCAGTTGTCCCCCCCCCCCCCCCACCCCCGAGTACTCATCTGGATTCCACCATGGCCCGACCCGGCATTCTTTTCATCAGAATTAGGCCACATCATGATAATATTAGCCATTATTTGCCGCCCCCACCCCACACCACCAGCCTCGTGTACTCCAGTGGATTCCACCATGGTCCTAACCCGCCTTCTTTTTTATCAGAACTAGACAAATCATGATAATACTAGTCATTAGTTGCATCCCCTACACCCCCCCCCCCCCCCCGAGGTCTCCGGTAGTCTCCAGCATGGTCCGACCCGACCTTCTTTTTCATCAGAATTAGGCCAAATCATGATAATATTAGCCATTAGTTGTAACCAGCCCCGTGAACTCCGGTGGATTCCACCATGGTCCGAACCCGTCTTCTTTTCATCAAAACTAGCCCAAATCATGATAATACTAGTCATTAGTTGCACCCCCACCTCCAGAGTACTCCGGTAGTTTCAACCCTGGCCCGACCCTCTTTTCTTCAAAACTAGCCCAAATCCTAATAATACTAGTCATTAGTTGCCCTCACCACCCCCCCCCCCCCACCCCGCCCCGCACACTCCGGTGGATTCCGCCATGGTCCGACACGACCCTCTTTTCATCACAACTCGCCCAAATCACGATAATACTTGTTGTCATTGGTTGCCCCCCCCCCCTACCAATCGCCTTCGAGTACTCCGACGTATTCCACCATGGTCCGAACCCGCCTTCTTTTCATTAGAACTAGCCCAAATCCTAATAATACTAGTCATTAGTTCCCTCCCCGCCCCCCCCCCCCCCCGAGTACTCCGGTGAATTCCACCATGGTCCGATCCAACCCTCTTTTCATTACAACTCGCTCAAATCATGATAATATTTGTGATTGGTAGTCCCCCCCCCCCCCCCCCAACCCATCGCCTCCAAGTACTCCGGTGGATTCCACCATAGTCCGATCCGGCCTTCTTTTCATTAGAACTAGCCCAAATCGTGATAATACTAGTCATTAGTTGCCCCCCCCCCCCCCCCCCCGAGTACTCCGGTGAATTCCACCATGGTCCGACCCAACCCTCTTTTCATTTCAACTCGCTCAAATCATGATAATATTTGTGATTGGTAGCCCCCCCCCCCCCCCCACACACACACACACACCCACCCCCCCACCCATCGCCTCCAAGTACTCCAGTGGATTCCACCATTATTCGATCCGGCCTTCTTTTCATTAGAACTAGCCCAAGTCCTGATAATACAAGTCATAAGTTGCCTCCCTCCCCCGCCGCCGAGTTCTCCGGTGGATTGCACTATGGTCCGACCCGGCCTGGTTATCATTCAAACCAGCTGAAATCGTGTTATCATGAATGATTTATTATCTTTAGGACCACTCCAGACTCTTAAGATGTGGATGCATTGGAATCTGAGTTTAAAAAAATCGGACTTTCTTATTTTCAACAACCGCGTATTTATTCATGACAGTTTCTTTTTTTTTTAGAAAATTGCTTGCATGCAGGGTTCTATAGATTATAATTGTCTAATTAAAGACTTCCTTTTTATCGAACTCAAGGTAAAAAGTATTATCAAGCGCACTCAAGGACTTCAGAAATTCAGAGTGTTATTTCTTCAACGTCAAAAATATACCATAACCAGAGGAAAACCCTACTTGAAGAAGTAGAAGAGTGGTGGCCGAGTGGATTAGTGCGCTAGTCCCTCATGCTAGAGGTCCCCCAGTCGGAAAAGATTCCGAGATGACCGAACATTCTCCGGCAGCAACAATTGTGGGGTTGATGCTGTTACAGCGTTCCGTCCTATGCGGTGGAGACGTAGAGTGGCGGACCCATTCTGACCCTGTGTAGGTTATGTAGGTTACAGATCCCTACGAAGTATTCGAGAATAGCGAGACCGAAGTTGCCGCTACATAGGCTATCCCGCGTATCTACACCATGGTGCCAAAGAGAGGCGTTAATATTAGTTGTAAAAACTCGCTCGCCAATCTTTTGTAAAGTAATAAGCTTAAACTAAACCTTCCTCAATAAAATTCGTAAACACAAACAGGATGCGGTTTTTGTCTATGTAATCACCACAGAATAGATCGTCCTCTTTCAGCTGATGGAATTTCTCTTTCCAAAATTGAGCCTTGTGTTTCCTGAGAAATGCCCACCAGCTTTCGACTGGTTGATTATGGGTGCTTGTCCCCGATGCCGAATTTTTCCTTGATAAGTCGTCACCGTTGTCAATTCGTAGAGCCTCTTGCATGGCTCTCACCCTCACATTCTCAGTTCCAAGATCGGCTCTAATTAGAGACGGGCTGCCACCTACGTTATCCACATACTCTAAGAAATAGTCGACAATGATTGAGGGTCGCTACTTGTTCGGAACAGCTTTAGCCATAGGACAAATCTTGGAAACCCATCCATTGATGCAGATCTCATACGGTTTTAGCTTGTCACATGAGTCAACATGCCACATACGATTCGAGTTTTTTCGTGTGTAAAACCGGCGTTTGATTCGGTGAGATTTCCTTCTCTCAATTCTTTCTGGGTCTGTGACAAAAAGTAACAGGCGGGGCGGTTTCTTTGGTCACATCGTTCCCAGCTTGCAAACAACGACAATACATCAATCGGTATCCATGTAGGTTATTTGGCCATTGTCTGACATCCTGCGATCAGAAACAGAGAAACATTCAAAATATCAAAATAATCCCTCCTCCTATAAAGACAGACTTTATTTAACCCTTTACCCCAACGTAACGGCCAAAAACGGCCAGCGCTATTCTCAAAAATCGCCAATTAATTTTTAAAATATTTTCATTTTTTGTCTCAAAAACATAGGTTATGACCCCTCGTTGGAACGAGCTCGTCGAGCACGTTCCAACGAGGGGTCATAACCTATGTTTTTGAGACAAAAAATGAAAAAATTAGTTATTCAAGAATTTTTTTTGCAAGTGTCGTCTGCTTTTCATGTTAGGTAAAGGGTTTAAAATACGTTACAATGTCCGTCCACTGATGAAAACGTATCTTCATCAACAAATGACCAATTTAGTGGATTACATTAATTCAAAAGTTGTCTAATTTCTGCGGCAACTTGTTCTATATTTCGTTTTCCCCGTGACGGACCTTATCTACCAAAATAAATTCCACAGTAATGTAGGTTTGGTCAATTACATTTCCTTTTTCCTTTTTCATCATTATATCCCATCTTTTCGTTCGTTAAATGATTAAATAGCTGCAGTGACGTAGTTCATCAAAAGAGACACGCCGGACTGCTTAGCTACCCCCTTTTGGCCTGTAGTTATAAAGTACTGGCTGCAGTGACGTAGTTCATCAATGCGACTTACCCACAATACACACTGCATGCCGCAAGACCCTATCCCTCAATAGTATGACGTCAAAACTGTTTCTTTTTGTGTGTTTTTTGTGTGATAAACAGCAGAGAATCTCTTTCTGAGATAAACCGATTGAAATATACAATTTAACCCTTTACCTGACCAGAATTTGTTAAAACAGCCCCTTCTTTGACAGCATTTAATCTAGATTGAAATCCCATTTATTTAACAAATATTTTTAAATCCTATGTTGGACATCTTTTTGTTTATGAGCAGTGTTGTAAAGCGCCATGGAACTTTTTTAATATTGTGAGATGTTTGCGCTATATAAATGTATATTATTATTATTTATTATTATTAAAAGCAGACGACACTTGCAAAAAAAAAAAATTCTTGAATAACTAATTCTTTTTCATTTTTTGTCTCAAAAGCATAGGTTATGACCCCCTCGTTGGAACGAGCTCGACGATTGGCGATTTTTGAGAATAGCGCTGGTCGGTTTTGACGGTACGTTGGGTAAAGGGTTAATCATGTTCGTCACATTTCCCTTCCAAGAAGCCATTGTCCCTCCAAAGTAACTCATACATCCTACTGCGAGGTGAGGACGTGTTTTCCCCGTCGCTCCTGATACATGATAGATATCTAATTACAGTTACTACGGGGGGTGCGGGGGGGGGGGGGGGGGGGGGGGGGGGGGGAGGAATTCCGACTGCTAGAGATAACTTATTACTTGTTCGAAAATCTACTAGTATAACACAGGAATGGAAAATAAAATGGAAATTCATGAGAGGAAATCAAATTAGTGACTGTAATATTCCTAATGTCGAGATAATTGAGGAAGGTTACACCAAATAAAAAAAACGAATTAAGAGACTGTAGTCTCAACACCACGAGGGTCAATACAAGAAAAACAAATGCTCTGCTGGATGATATTCACCAAATAGATATAAAAAACCAAGGACGGTGTGTTATTTTGACATTGGATACCATAAAGTTCGAAAATTATCGAAGTGGTTTTACTAAAAGGTATTGGGATGTAACGTTAGAGAAGGAGAAAGAGGATTCCATCGTCGTTCAAACATATCAAACGTTCTGTGAAGGAAATACAGATTCTCATCGAGGAAATGATGTTGTCACTGGAGGAACATGTGGCACATTGCCACCAGAAATTCTTAGCCTCAAAAGTACAAGTTGGAAACCAGATACGCAGGGTTTCAAAACGAACAGAAAATGAGTTCAAAAATCTTGAGCTCCGAATAAAGAATCTCGAAGCCGAGAATCAAAGATTACGAACGGAATTGACCAACACTAAGTACACTATTAATGACACCAAGGCAAGGTTGAAAAAATGTTCTGGAATACAGTGGCAGTCGAAAGCCCTTGCTACGGGCATAGAAGAAAAACAGACAAAAACATAGCTTAATCCACTGAGTGACACATTTGAACCTACAGTAGACATCAGTGAAGATATAATTGTGAACACCAGCAAGAGAAATATTCAATCTAGTGTGGATAGAATGTTAAACGCTAGTAAGTGTATTACTCAATCTAGTGTGGATAGAATGTTAAACGCTAGTAAGTGTATTACTCAATCTAGTGTGGATAGAATGTTAAACGCTAGTAAGTGTATTACTCAATCTAGTGTGGATAGAATGTTAAACGCTAGTAAGTGTATTACTCAATCTTGTGTGGATAGAGTGTTAAACGCTAGTAAGTGTATTACTCAATCTAGTGTGGATAGAATGTTAAACGCTAGTAAGTGTATTACTCAATCTAGTGTGGATAGAATGTTAAACGCTAGTAAGTGTATTACTCAATCTAGTGTGGATAGAATGTTAAACGCTAGTAAGTGTATTACTCAATCTAGTGTGGATAGAATGTTAAACGCTAGTAAGTGTAGTACTCAATCTAGTGTGGATAGAGTGTTAAACGCTAGTAAGTGTATTACTCAATCTAGTGTGGATAGAATGTTAAACGCTAGTAAGTGTATTACTCAATCTAGTGTGAATAGAATGTTAAACGCTAGTAAGTGTATTACTCAATCTAGTGTGGATAGAATGTTAAACGCTAGTAAGTGTATTACTCAATCTAGTGTGGATAGAATGTTAAACGCTAGTAAGTGTATTACTCAATCTAGTGTGGATAGAATGTTAAACGCTAGTAAGTGTATTACTCAATCTAGTGTGGATAGAATGTTAAACGCTAGTAAGTGTATTACTCAATTTAGTGTGGATAGAGTGTTAAACGCTAGTAAGTGTATTACTCAATCTAGTGTGGATAGAATGTTAAACGCTAGTAAGTGTATTACTCAATCTAGTGTGGATAGAATGTTAAACGCTAGTAAGTGTATTACTCAATCCAGTGTGGATAGAATGTTAAACGCTAGTAAGTGTATTACTCAATCCAGTGTGGATAGAATGTTAAACGCTAGTAAGTGTATTACTCAATCCAGTGTGGATAGAATGTTAAACGCTAGTAAGTGTATTACTCAATCCAGTGTGGATAGAATGTTAAACGCTAGTAAGTGTATTACTCAATCTAGTGTGGATAGAATGTTAAACGCTAGTAAGTGTATTACTCAATCTAAACGCTAGTAAGTGTATTACTCAATCTAGTGTGGATAGAATGTTAAACGCTAGTAAGTGTATTACTCAATCTAGTGTGGATAGAATGTTAAATGCTAGTAAGTGTATTACTCAATCTAGTGTGGATAGAATGTTAAACGCTAGTAAGTGTATTACTCAATCTAGTGTGGATAGAATGTTAAACGCTAGTAAGTGTATTACTCAATTTAGTGTGGATAGAATGTTAAACGCTAGTAAGTGTATTACTCAATTTAGTGTGGATAGAGTGTTAAACGCTAGTAAGTGTATTACTCAATCTAGTGTGGATAGAATGTTAAACGCTAGTAAGTGTATTACTCAATCTAGTGTGGATAGAATGTTAAACGCTAGTAAGTGTATTACTCAATCTAGTGTGGATAGAATGTTAAACGCTAGTAAGTGTATTACTCAATCCAGTGTGGATAGAATGTTAAACGCTAGTAAGTGTATTACTCAATCCAGTGTGGATAGAATGTTAAACGCTAGTAAGTGTATTACTCAATCCAGTGTGGATAGAGTGTTAAACGCTAGTAAGTGTATTACTCAATTTAGTGTGGATAGAATGTTAAACGCTAGTAAGTGTATTACTCAATTTAGTGTGGATAGAGTGTTAAACGCTAGTAAGTGTATTACTCAATCTAGTGTGGATAGAATGTTAAACGCTAGTAAGTGTATTACTCAATCTAGTGTGGATAGAATGTTAAACGCTAGTAAGTGTATTACTCAATCCAGTGTGGATAGAATGTTAAACGCTAGTAAGTGTATTACTCAATCTAGTGTGGATAGAATGTTAAACGCTAGTAAGTGTATTACTCAATTTAGTGTGGATAGAGTGTTAAACGCTAGTAAGTGTATTACTCAATCTAGTGTGGATAGAATGTTAAACGCTAGTAAGTGTATTACTCAATCTAGTGTGGATAGAATGTTAAACGCTAGTAAGTGTATTACTCAATTTAGTGTGGATAGAATGTTAAACGCTAGTAAGGGTATTACTCAATTTAGTGTGGATAGAGTGTTAAACGCTAGTAAGTGTATTACTCAATCTAGTGTGGATAGAATGTTAAACGCTAGTAAGTGTATTACTCAATCTAGTGTGGATAGAATGTTAAACGCTAGTAAGTGTATTACTCAATCTAGTGTGGATAGAATGTTAAACGCTAGTAAGTGTATTACTCAATCTAGTGTGGATAGAATGTTAAACGCTAGTAAGTGTATTACTCAATCTAGTGTGGATAGAATGTTAAACGCTAGTAAGTGTATTACTCAATCTAGTGTGGATAGAATGTTAAACGCTAGTAAGTGTATTACTCAATCTAGTGTGGATAGAATGTTAAACGCTAGTAAGTGTATTACTCAATTTAGTGTGGATAGAGTGTTAAACGCTAGTAAGTGTATTACTCAATCTAGTGTGGATAGAATGTTAAACGCTAGTAAGTGTATTACTCAATCTAGTGTGGATAGAATGTTAAACGCTAGTAAGTGTATTACTCAATCCAGTGTGGATAGAATGTTAAACGCTAGTAAGTGTATTACTCAATCTAGTGTGGATAGAGTGTTAAATGCTAGTAAGTGTATTACTCAATCCAGTGTGGATAGAATGTTAAACGCTAGTAAGTGTATTACCCAATCTAGTGTGGATAGAATGTTAAACGCTAGTAAGTGTATTACTCAATCTAGTGTGGATAGAATGTTAAACGCTAGTAAGTGTATTACTCAATCAAGTGTGGATAGAATGTTAAACGCTAATAAGTGTATTACTCAATCTAGTGTGGATAGAATGTTAAACGCTAGTAAGTGTATTACTCAATCTAGTGTGGATAGAATGTTAAACGCTAGTAAGTGTATTACTCAATCTAGTGTGGATAGAATGCTAAACGCTAGTAAGTGTATTACTCAATCTAGTGTGGATAGAATGTTAAACGCTAGTAAGTGTATTACTCAATCTAGTGTGGATAGAATGTTAAACGCTAGTAAGTGTATTACTCAATCTTGTGTGGATAGAGTGTTAAACGCTAGTAAGTGTATTACTCAATCTAGTGTGGATAGAATGTTAAACGCTAGTAAGTGTATTACTCAATCTAGTGTGGATAGAATGTTAAACGCTAGTAAGTGTATTACTCAATCTAGTGTGGATAGAATGTTAAACGCTAGTAAGTGTATTACTCAATCTAGTGTGGATAGAATGTTAAACGCTAGTAAGTGTAGTACTCAATCTAGTGTGGATAGAGTGTTAAACGCTAGTAAGTGTATTACTCAATCTAGTGTGGATAGAATGTTAAACGCTAGTAAGTGTATTACTCAATCTAGTGTGGATAGAATGTTAAACGCTAGTAAGTGTATTACTCAATCTAGTGTGGATAGAATGTTAAACGCTAGTAAGTGTATTACTCAATCTAGTGTGGATAGAATGTTAAACGCTAGTAAGTGTATTACTCAATCTAGTGTGGATAGAATGTTAAACGCTAGTAAGTGTATTACTCAATCTAGTGTGGATAGAATGTTAAACGCTAGTAAGTGTATTACTCAATTTAGTGTGGATAGAGTGTTAAACGCTAGTAAGTGTATTACTCAATCTAGTGTGGATAGAATGTTAAACGCTAGTAAGTGTATTACTCAATCTAGTGTGGATAGAATGTTAAACGCTAGTAAGTGTATTACTCAATCCAGTGTGGATAGAATGTTAAACGCTAGTAAGTGTATTACTCAATCCAGTGTGGATAGAATGTTAAACGCTAGTAAGTGTATTACTCAATCCAGTGTGGATAGAATGTTAAACGCTAGTAAGTGTATTACTCAATCCAGTGTGGATAGAATGTTAAACGCTAGTAAGTGTATTACTCAATCTAGTGTGGATAGAATGTTAAACGCTAGTAAGTGTATTACTCAATCTAGTGTGGATAGAATGTTAAACGCTAGTAAGTGTATTACTCAATCTAGTGTGGATAGAATGTTAAACGCTAGTAAGTGTATTACTCAATCTAGTGTGGATAGAATGTTAAATGCTAGTAAGTGTATTACTCAATCTAGTGTGGATAGAATGTTAAACGCTAGTAAGTGTATTACTCAATCTAGTGTGGATAGAATGTTAAACGCTAGTAAGTGTATTACTCAATTTAGTGTGGATAGAATGTTAAACGCTAGTAAGTGTATTACTCAATTTAGTGTGGATAGAGTGTTAAACGCTAGTAAGTGTATTACTCAATCTAGTGTGGATAGAATGTTAAACGCTAGTAAGTGTATTACTCAATCTAGTGTGGATAGAATGTTAAACGCTAGTAAGTGTATTACTCAATCTAGTGTGGATAGAATGTTAAACGCTAGTAAGTGTATTACTCAATCCAGTGTGGATAGAATGTTAAACGCTAGTAAGTGTATTACTCAATCCAGTGTGGATAGAATGTTAAACGCTAGTAAGTGTATTACTCAATCCAGTGTGGATAGAGTGTTAAACGCTAGTAAGTGTATTACTCAATTTAGTGTGGATAGAATGTTAAACGCTAGTAAGTGTATTACTCAATTTAGTGTGGATAGAGTGTTAAACGCTAGTAAGTGTATTACTCAATCTAGTGTGGATAGAATGTTAAACGCTAGTAAGTGTATTACTCAATCTAGTGTGGATAGAATGTTAAACGCTAGTAAGTGTATTACTCAATCCAGTGTGGATAGAATGTTAAACGCTAGTAAGTGTATTACTCAATCTAGTGTGGATAGAATGTTAAACGCTAGTAAGTGTATTACTCAATTTAGTGTGGATAGAGTGTTAAACGCTAGTAAGTGTATTACTCAATCTAGTGTGGATAGAATGTTAAACGCTAGTAAGTGTATTACTCAATCTAGTGTGGATAGAATGTTAAACGCTAGTAAGTGTATTACTCAATTTAGTGTGGATAGAATGTTAAACGCTAGTAAGGGTATTACTCAATTTAGTGTGGATAGAGTGTTAAACGCTAGTAAGTGTATTACTCAATCTAGTGTGGATAGAATGTTAAACGCTAGTAAGTGTATTACTCAATCTAGTGTGGATAGAATGTTAAACGCTAGTAAGTGTATTACTCAATCTAGTGTGGATAGAATGTTAAACGCTAGTAAGTGTATTACTCAATCTAGTGTGGATAGAATGTTAAACGCTAGTAAGTGTATTACTCAATCTAGTGTGGATAGAATGTTAAACGCTAGTAAGTGTATTACTCAATCTAGTGTGGATAGAATGTTAAACGCTAGTAAGTGTATTACTCAATCTAGTGTGGATAGAATGTTAAACGCTAGTAAGTGTATTACTCAATTTAGTGTGGATAGAGTGTTAAACGCTAGTAAGTGTATTACTCAATCTAGTGTGGATAGAATGTTAAACGCTAGTAAGTGTATTACTCAATCTAGTGTGGATAGAATGTTAAACGCTAGTAAGTGTATTACTCAATCCAGTGTGGATAGAATGTTAAACGCTAGTAAGTGTATTACTCAATCTAGTGTGGATAGAGTGTTAAATGCTAGTAAGTGTATTACTCAATCCAGTGTGGATAGAATGTTAAACGCTAGTAAGTGTATTACCCAATCTAGTGTGGATAGAATGTTAAACGCTAGTAAGTGTATTACTCAATCTAGTGTGGATAGAATGTTAAACGCTAGTAAGTGTATTACTCAATCAAGTGTGGATAGAATGTTAAACGCTAATAAGTGTATTACTCAATCTAGTGTGGATAGAATGTTAAACGCTAGTAAGTGTATTACTCAATCTAGTGTGGATAGAATGTTAAACGCTAGTAAGTGTATTACTCAATCTAGTGTGGATAGAATGCTAAACGCTAGTAAGTGTATTACTCAATCTAGTGTGGATAGAATGTTAAACGCTAGTAAGTGTATTACTCAATTTAGTGTGGATAGAATGTTAAACGCTAGTAAGTGTATTACTCAATCTAGTGTGGATAGAATGTTAAACGCTAGTAAGTGTATTACTCAATCTAGTGTGGATAGAATGTTAAACGCTAGTAAGTGTATTACTCAATTTAGTGTGGATAGAATGTTAAACGCTAGTAAGTGTATTACTCAATTTAGTGTGGATAAAATGTTAAACGCTAGTAAGTGTATTACTCAATTTAGTGTGGATAGAATGTTAAACGCTAGTAAGTGTATTACTCAATCTAGTGTGGATAGAATGTTAAACGCTAGTAAGTGTATTACTCAATCTAGTGTGGATAAAATGTTAAACGCTAGTAAGTGTATTACTCAATCTAGTGTGGATAGAATGTTAAACGCTAGTAAGTGTATTACTCAATCTAGTGTGGATAGAATGTTAAACGCTAGTAAGTGTATTACTCAATCTAGAGTGGATAGAATGTTAAACGCTAGTAAGTGTATTACTCAATCTAGTGTGGATAGAGTGTTAAACGCTAGTAAGTGTATTACTCAATCCAGTGTGGATAGAATGTTAAACGCTAGTAAGTGTATTACTCAATCTAGTGTGGATAGAATGTTAAACGCTAGTAAGTGTATTACTCAATTTAGTGTGGATAGAATGTTAAACGCTAGTAAGTGTATTACTCAATCTAGTGTGGATAAAATGTTAAACGCTAGTAAGTGTATTACTCAATTTAGTGTGGATAGAATGTTAAACGCTAGTAAGTGTATTACTCAATCTAGTGTGGATAGAATGTTAAACGCTAGTAAGTGTATTACTCAATCTAGTGTGGATAGAATGTTAAACGCTAGTAAGTGTATTACTCAATCTAGTGTGGATAGAATGTTAAACGCTAGTAAGTGTATTACTCAATCTAGTGTGGATAGAATGTTAAACGCTAGTAAGTGTATTACTCAATTTAGTGTGGATAGAATGTTAAACGCTAGTAAGTGTATTACTCAATCTAGTGTGGATAGAATGTTAAACGCTAGTAAGTGTATTACTCAATCTAGTGTGGATAGAATGTTAAACGCTAGTAAGTGTATTACTCAATCTAGTGTGGATAGAATGTTAAACGCTAGTAAGTGTATTACTCAATCTAGTGTGGATAAAATGTTAAACGCTAGTAAGTGTATTACTCAATTTAGTGTGGACAGAATGTTAAACGCTAGTAAGTGTATTACTCAATCTAGTGTGGATAGAATGTTAAACGCTAGTAAGTGTATTACTCAATCTAGTGTGGATAGAATGTTAAACGCTAGTAAGTGTATTACTCAATCTAGTGTGGATAGAATGTTAAACGCTAGTAAGTGTATTACTCAATCTAGTGTGGATAGAATGTTAAACGCTAGTAAGAGTATTACTCAATCTAGTGTGGATAGAATGTTAAACGCTAGTAAGTGTATTACTCAATCTAGTGTGGATAAAATGTTAAACGCTAGTAAGTGTATTACTCAATTTAGTGTGGATAGAATGTTAAACGCTAGTAAGTGTATTACTCAATCTAGTGTGGATAGAGTGTTAAACGCTAGTAAGTGTATTACTCAATCTAGTGTGGATAGAATGTTAAACGCTAGTAAGTGTATTACTCAATTTAGTGTGGATAGAATGTTAAACGCTAGTAAGTGTATTACTCAATTTAGTGTGGATAGAGTGTTAAACGCTAGTAAGTGTATTACTCAATCTAGTGTGGATAGAATGTTAAACGCTAGTAAGTGTATTATTCAATCTAGTGTGGATAGAGTGTTAAACGCTAGTAAGTGTATTACTCAATCTAGTGTGAATAGAATGTTAAACGCTAGTAAGTGTATTACTCAATCCAGTGTGGATAGAATGTTAAACGCTAGTAAGTGTATTACTCAATCTAGTGTGGATAGAATGTTAAACGCTAGTAAGTGTATTACTCAATCTAGTGTGGATAGAATGTTAAACGCTAGTAAGTGTATTACTCAATCTAGTGTGGATAGAATGTTAAACGCTAGTAAGTGTATTACTCAATCTAGTGTGGATAGAGTGTTAAACGCTAGTAAGTGTATTACTCAATCTAGTGTGGATAGAATGTTAAACGCTAGTAAGTGTATTACTCAATTTAGTGTGGATAGAATGTTAAACCCTAGTAAGTGTATTACTCAATCCAGTGTGGATAGAATGTTAAACGCTAGTAAGTGTATTACTCAATTTAGTGTGGATAGAGTGTTAAACGCTAGTAAGTGTATTACTCAATCTAGTGTGGATAGAATGTTAAACGCTAGTAAGTGTATTACTCAATCTAGTGTGGATAGAATGTTAAACACTAGTAAGTGTATTACTCAATCTAGTGTGGATAGAATGTTAAACGCTAGTAAGTGTATTACTCAATCTAGTGTGGATAGAATGTTAAACGCTAGTAAGTGTATTACTCAATCTAGTGTGGATAGAATGTTAAACGCTAGTAAGTGTATTACTCAATCTAGTGTGGATAGAATGTTAAACGCTAGTAAGTGTATTACTCAATCTAGTGTGGATAGAATGTTAAACGCTAGTAAGTGTATTACTCAATCTAGTGTGGATTGAGTGTTAAACGCTAGTAAGTGTATTACTCAATCTAGTGTGGATTGAGTGTTAAACGCTAGTAAGTGTATTACTCAATCCAGTGTGGATAGAATGTTAAACGCTAGTAAGTGTATTACTCAATCTAGTGTGGATAGAGTGTTAAACGCTAGTAAGTGTATTACTCAATCTAGTGTGGATAGAGTGTTAAACGCTAGTAAGTGTATTACTCAATCTAGTGTGGATAGAATGTTAAACGCTAGTAAGTGTATTACTCAATTTAGTGTGGATAGAGTGTTAAACGCTAGTAAGTGTATTACTCAATCTAGTGTGGATAGAGTGTTAAACGCTAGTAAGTGTATTACTCAATCTAGTGTGGATAGAATGTTAAACCCTAGTAAGTGTATTACTCAATTTAGTGTGGATAGAATGTTAAATGCTAGTAAGTGTATTACTCAATCTAGTGTGGATAGAATGTTAAACGCTAGTAAGTGTATTACTCAATCTAGTGTGGATAGAATGTTAAACGCTAGTAAGTGTATTACTCAATCTAGTGTGGATAGAGTGTTAAACGCTAGTAAGTGTATTACTCAATCTAGTGTGGATAGAATGTTAAACGCTAGTAAGTGTATTACTCAATCTAGTGTGGATAGAATGTTAAACGCTAGTAAGTGTATTACTCAATCTAGTGTGGATTGAGTGTTAAACGCTAGTAAGTGTATTACTCAATCTAGTGTGGATAGAATGTTAAACGCTAGTAAGTGTATTACTCAATCTAGTGTGGATAGAATGTTAAACGCTAGTAAGTGTATTACTCAATCTAGTGTGGATAGAATGTTAAACGCTAGTAAGTGTATTACTCAATCTAGTGTGGATAGAATGTTAAACGCTAGTAAGTGTATTACTCAATTTAGTGTGGATAGAGTGTTAAACGCTAGTAAGTGTATTACTCAATCTAGTGTGGATAGAGTGTTAAACGCTAGTAAGTGTATTACTCAATCTAGTGTGGATAGAGTGTTAAACGCTAGTAAGTGTATTACTCAATTTAGTGTGGATAGAATGTTAAACGCTAGTAAGTGTATTACTCAATCTAGTGTGGATAGAATGTTAAACGCTAGTAAGTGTATTACTCAATTTAGTGTGGATAGAATGTTAAACGCTAGTAAGTGTATTACTCAATCTAGTGTGGATAGAATGTTAAACGCTAGTAAGTGTATTAATCAATCTAGTGTGGATAGAATGTTAAACGCTAGTAAGTGTATTACTCAATCTAGTGTGGATAGAATGTTAAACGCTAGTAAGTGTATTACTCAATTTAGTGTGGATAGAGTGTTAAACGCTTGTAAGTGTATTACTCAATCTAGTGTGGATAGAATGTTAAACGCTAGTAAGTGTATTACTCAATCTAGTGTGGATAGAATGTTAAACGCTAGTAAGTGTATTACTCAATCTAGTGTGGATAGAATGTTAAACGCTAGTAAGTGTATTACTCAATCTAGTGTGGATAGAATGTTAAACGCTAGTAAGTGTATTACTCAATTTAGTGTGGATAGAATGTTAAACGCTAGTAAGTGTATTACTCAATTTAGTGTGGATAGAATGTTAAACGCTAGTAAGTGTATTACTCAATCTAGTGTGGATAGAATGTTAAACGCTAGTAAGTGTATTACTCAATCTAGTGTGGATAGAATGTTAAACGCTAGTAAGTGTATTACTCAATCCAGTGTGGATAGAATGTTAAACGCTAGTAAGTGTATTACTCAATCTAGTGTGGATAAAATGTTAAACGCTAGTAAGTGTATTACTCAATCTAGTGTGGATAGAATGTTAAACGCTAGTAAGTGTATTACTCAATCTAGTGTGGATAGAATGTTAAACGCTAGTAAGTGTATTACTCAATCTAGTGTGGATAGAATGTTAAACGCTAGTAAGTGTATTACTCAATCCAGTGTGGATAGAATGTTAAACGCTAGTAAGTGTATTACTCAATCTAGTGTGGATAAAATGTTAAACGCTAGTAAGTGTATTACTCAATTTAGTGTGGATAGAATGTTAAACGCTAGTAAGTGTATTACTCAATCTAGTGTGGATAGAATATTAAACGCTAGTAAGTGTATTACTCAATCTAGTGTGGATAGAATGTTAAACGCTAGTAAGTGTATTACTCAATCCAGTGTGGATAGAATGTTAAACGCTAGTAAGTGTATTATTCAATCTAGTGTGGATAGAATGTTAAACGCTAGTAAGTGTATTACTCAATCCAGTGTGGATAGAATGTTAAACGCTAGTAAGTGTATTACTCAATCTAGTGTGGATAAAATGTTAAACGCTAGTAAGTGTATTACTCAATTTAGTGTGGATAGAATGTTAAACGCTAGTAAGTGTATTACTCAATCTAGTGTGGATAGAATGTTAAACGCTAGTAAGTGTATTACTCAATCTAGTGTGGATAGAATGTTAAACGCTAGTAAGTGTATTACTCAATCTAGTGTGGATAGAATGTTAAACGCTAGTAAGTGTATTACTCAATTTAGTGTGGATAGAATGTTAAACGCTAGTAAGTGTATTACTCAATTTAGTGTGGATAGAGTGTTAAACGCTAGTAAGTGTATTACTCAATCTAGTGTGGATTGAGTGTTAAACGCTAGTAAGTGTATTACTCAATCTAGTGTGGATTGAGTGTTAAACGCTAGTAAGTGTATTACTCAATCTAGTGTGGATAGAATGTTAAACCCTAGTAAGTGTATTACTCAATCTAGTGTGGATAGAATGTTAAACGCTAGTAAGTGTATTACTCAATCTAGTGTGGATAGAATGTTAAACGCTAGTAAGTGTATTACTCAATCTAGTGTGGATAGAATGTTAAACGCTAGTAAGTGTATTACTCAATCTAGTGTGGATAGAATGTTAAACGCTAGTAAGTGCATTACTCAATCTAGTGTGGATAGAATGTTAAACGCTAGTAAGTGTATTACTCAATCTAGTGTGGATAGAATGTTAAACGCTAGTAAGTGTATTACTCAATCTAGTGTGGATAGAATGTTAAACGCTAGTAAGTGTATTACTCAATTTAGTGTGGATAGAGTGTTAAACGCTAGTAAGTGTATTACTCAATCTAGTGTGGATAGAATGTTAAACGCTAGTAAGTGTATTACTCAATCTAGTGTGGATAGAATGTTAAACGCTAGTAAGTGTATTACTCAATCTAGTGTGGATAGAATGTTAAACGCTAGTAAGTGTATTACTCAATCTAGTGTGGATAGAATGTTAAACGCTAGTAAGTGTATTACTCAATCTAGTGTGGATAGAATGTTAAACGCTAGTAAGTGTATTACTCAATCTAGTGTGGATAGAATGTTAAACGCTAGTAAGTGTATTACTCAATCCAGTGTGGATAGAATGTTAAACGCTAGTAAGTGTATTACTCAATCTAGTGTGGATAGAGTGTTAAACGCTAGTAAGTGTATTACTCAATTTAGTGTGGATAGAGTGTTAAACGCTAGTAAGTGTATTACTCAATCTAGTGTGGATAGAATGTTAAACGCTAGTAAGTGTATTACTCAATCTAGTGTGGATAGAATGTTAAACGCTAGTAAGTGTATTACTCAATCTAGTGTGGATAGAATGTTAAACGCTAGTAAGTGTATTACTCAATCCAGTGTGTATAGAATGTTAAACGCTAGTAAGTGTATTACTCAATCTAGTGTGGATAGAGTGTTAAACGCTAGTAAGTGTATTACTCAATTTAATGAGGATTTAGTGGTTAATAATAGTAAGTAGGGTTTTCAATCACCTCTCCTTTCTACACTGTCTGGATTAAATGTGTCAATTCCTGTAAATAACAGGTTCAGTGCTCTTTGTGGTCTTTGTAAAGACACGTGCGATGCATCTGTCACTATATCACCACAAATCGCATCACAATCGCCGGCCACTGTTTATGACATGGCAGTAGCATTTCAAGACAGAATACAACCTCTGCATCAAATCTGCCGGTTCACTTGACTCTTTAAGATTCAGTTTTGGAACCATTAATTCCTCGGAAAGTGGCTTTGAGAGGAGAAGAAGTTAAAACAATTATCACACCGGGTCAAAGGATAAAGGGGTTAAATAGATGAACATGTGACACTCGACCTGTTCTAAATGTACACAAAACCACAGTATACATCTGCATCAACTCATGTCGCAATCTGGCGAGAACAACAGACAGTGAAATTGATAACCCATTGAATTTGCAAAAAACCAAATATCCGCATGCCACTATAAGACTTTCGACCGTTATTCCCAGTTTGCATTCAGACAGTGTTTTGTGTTAACGAGGTGATTAAACTAATTGACAGAACCAATTAATGTGCGATAGACACCTGTGCTTGTTTATCAACAACACAAGTGGTTTTGTTTCCCAAGACAGCCGAATAAAGGACCATTTGTTTAGGGATGTCCGGCATGTGAATGAAATGGGGATCAAGATTGCAGTTAAGAACATTAAATTCCACGAACATGTGTTTGATGCATACAGATTATTACCATTACGTGGATGTACAAAATATGTATCCGCCGCGAGCTCCGGGTTCTAAGGGCAGATTACGACGAGTCGTGATCTATCCTTAGAAGCCGGAGCGACCCCCTGATACAAACATCTGTATCAGTGGGTCGGATACACGACAGTTGCGGAGTTAATACAGACAAAATACATGTTGATTGTAAGATAAATATAACCACTGGAGAAGCTCGATAAGTTCCCCGGTAGATAGGCCATATCAAGTAGCTGCATCCCAGGAGAACCAGATCCCACAATACCAAAGAAACCGCCACAATCTTGTTCACATCAAATCACCCTCTTTACGAAACAGTGAAATAGCAAGCATCAATACGAAGAGTAATGTACGCTCAACCCGAGAAACGGCTTACATTCACAAAGAAGTTTTGTATCTTCATCAACAAATGACCAATTTAGTGGATTACAATAATTCAAAAGTTGTCTAATTTCTGCGGCAACTTGTTCTATATTTCGTTTTCCCGTGACGGACCTTATCTACCAAAATAAATTCCACAGTAATGTAGGTTTGGTCAATTAACTTTTCTTTTTCCTTTTTCATCATTATATCCCATCTTTTCGTTCGTTAAATGATTAAATAAAGTAAAGAGACACGCTGGACTGCTTAGCTACCCCTTTTGGCCTGTAGTTATAAAGTACTAGCTGCAGTGACGTAGTTCATCAATGCGACTTACCCACAATACACACTGCATGCCGCAAGACCCTATCCCTCAATAGTATGACGTCAAAACTGTTTTTTTGTGTGTGTTTTTTTCTTTTAGAACATTGTGAATACATACATCCCCATTCTGTACAGCACACTAAAGTAATACGTCATACACCCCCATTCCATACAGCACACTAAAGTAATACGTCATGCACCCCCATTCCGTACAGCACACTAAAGTAATACGTCATACACCCCCATTCCGTACAGCACACTAAAGTAATACGTCATACACCCCATTCCGTACAGCACACTAAAGTAATACGTCATACACCCCCATTCCGCACAGCACACTAAAGTAATACGTCATACACCCCCATTCCGTACAGCACACTAAAGTAATACGTCAATAAAACAGATGTATAGCGCTGGTTAATTGTCTCTTTTGGTCAGTAGCTGGTCAGTAGCTGTAACAATTGGATTAATCAATCTATCCCCTCCAATCCCATTTGAATAACACGTTTCAGATTTCATTTAAACGTTGGGGTATTTTAATCGTGAAATCTCTCAAAAGGTGGAAACCTTTAAGTCCCTTGCCAGAAACCTTACTCCAAAAATCCTCTCTGTTAAAGTACTACTTCTAAAAGTTATCTTCAGTGGTCCAAGCAATTCGTTCTTACGTCACTGATATCACAAGGATGAAAATAGGCTACACAGCTTGGAATATTCAAGGCTTTTGCAATAAATTGAATAACACCGAGTTTAAAACAATGATAACTCAAACGATTTCATTACTCTCAGTGAGACTTGGCGGTGTGATGGGACCGAATTAGAGCTACCAGGTTACACACGGGCCGATCTCTGTCGTGGCAAAGCTCCGCGTAAGAAGGGTGGAATTTGTTTTTATTTCAACTCTAAATATGACGAATTCCTTTTTGTAATACAAAATATATTTGCGACATTGCTTTCTGGGTTGAATGTGATGGTAAAATGTTTAATTTACCACCAAAATAGTTTTTGTATCTGTATACGTTCCTCCCAGTAATTCGACTTACTGGAAATCGAAAATTAATTCTGATGTTTCCGCATATTCGGTTCTAGAGAATAAGTTACTGAGCAGTAGTCCTGAAGATATGTTTATTTTAGGAGGGGATGTCAATGCTCGAACTGGAGGACAGTCGGATTATATTGTTGGTGACAACAACAAATACATTCCCTTGTCACAGTCATGCACTGTTGATTGCATAAAAGGCAGGGAAAGTCTTGATAAAATAACAAACATAAAAACAAACACCTTCGGGAACCATCTACTCGAGATGTGTCAATTAGCAAAACTAAGAATTGTGATGGCCGCTGCCTCAGTGATAGATTAGGCAATTTTACCTCATTCCAGTACAACGGCGCAAATATTGTCGACTATATCATAATGTCAGAAGAGTACTTTTCAGAATTTGATTATTTCTGTATCAAAGCGCCGACCGTTTTCTGGGATCACTGCCAGTTGGTACTCCACCTTGAATGTACTGACATTCCTGGTAACAGCAAGGCGAGCAAGTATCATTACACTCGATATCCGATCCCTTCGAGGTGGACAGAACAGAGCGCCACACGTGCCAGATTAATTCTAACACGAGCGGATGTAACCTCAAATATTTCAAATTATCAAATGAAGCCGTACTCACCAAACCAGGGGCAGGGAGGGGGGGGGGGGCACATAGAAGGCCGCTGTCGACTGGATGAGTATTCTTCACTCTGTTAATAATTTTGCTTCTCGACGAGTTCAACTGACTAGCCGAAAAACACCCCCGAAAAAGAAGTGGTTCGACCACAGGTGCAAAGACTGGAAACGCACAATGGAAAGTATTATAAAAGATATTAAGTTTAATCCTAGTGACAGATCACTTATTGCTAAATTGTCACTGCGAAGAAAGCTTGTAAGACAGAAGTGATGTACAAATCAAATATGTTTTACAAGAATCTATGTGACCAACTGGACGACTTACAATGTAAGGAGCCAGCTAGTTACTGGAAAATTATAAAACAATTTCGATCTGGCGGGTGTGGCATTAACGGTCTTGATCCCGACACCTCTGTTCAGTTCTTTGAAAAACTATGTTCTCCAGCACAGAACGCTGAACTCTCAAGTATGCTGTCCGCTCCTTCTCGAGCCTTGAACCAAATATTAAACTGCGACATGATATTCCGGGGGAAATCAGGCAAGCACTCCGACAAATAAAAAATAAAGAGTCTCCAGGTGTCGACAATATATCCAACAAACTTTTAAAAACTGTAATCTATAACATGCTTGATGAAACGGTCAAGTTGTTTAACCTTTTACCCAACGAATCGCTCGCATCCCCCCCGCGTAATATGCAAATTCAGCAGCTGAAAAAATATTATTTTTCGAAAATATTTCAACAAAACCATATCATGTTTATTGTTTGCAGACGATCTAATTATGTTCTCAAGTACGCCTATCGGATTATAAACATGTTTAGAAGAATTGGAAATATACGCGAAGAATAACCATCTGAGGGTAAACACCGAGAAAACTAAGTCTTAGTGTTTTTACCCAAACACCACAAGGCTCCCCGGTGTTTACATTAGCTGACAAAACGTTGGAGATTGTACCAAGCTATTCTTATCTGGGTATAACTTTCTCACCTCATGGGAAATTTGGAGAAGCACAGCGTGCTTTAAAACTAAAAGGGATGTCGGCACTTACAGTCTTCTAAATTCTTGTAAGTGTAAATACCTCCCGTCCACTGCTAAAATATCCAAATTATTTGATGAATTAATAAAACACATATTGCTGTATGGTAGTGAACTATGGGATGCAGAGTATCTTGCAAAGTGGGATAGACTCCCTGCTGGGGCTGTACACATCGAATTCTGTAAAATGATACATGGTGTTAACAAAAATTCTTCCAACCATGCCGTTCGAGGTGAACTTGGCAAATTCCCTCGAATGCATCAACAAAAAGTTCAAATTCATGGCCAGACTTCACGCTGCAACTCCTGCTACATTGCTCCGTGGTATATCGGAAGAGCATAAATTAACGACGAAATATAGCGGATTCCGCCAAATGTTGGAAGGTTGCAATATATCAGTGGCTGCCGTGCAGGGCGATAAATGTGGTAAATTACATGAAAATCTAACAAATGTTTACACAATCTACTTCAATGAATACCTTAACAAAAATGACAATAAAAAGGAACGGTAAAAATAAATTGCGTACTTATCGCACCTTCAAAAATGGCATTAAATTCAGGTACGTGACAACAGTTACTTATTCCTTATTCAACATTCGACTTTTATATTTTTATTTATTTATTTATTTATTTATTGGTGTTTAAGGTCACATATTTCTGCACAATGGCTAACCATGACCGTGACAGTTTTACGGGTGGAGGAAGCCGGAGTACCCGGAGAGAACCACCGAGTAACGGCGAGCAACTGTCAGCTCCCCAACATACCAACTCCACACAAGCAGGGTTAGCATTGGTTGGAGACAGGTGCACCATCGACGTGCAGTACGCCTTAATACACAACGTCACCGTGCCCCCACGTGGGCAATGGGGGTGAAGTGTCTTGCCCAAGGACACAACGCGGTTGTCGCAGGTGGGATTCGAACCGAGGACCTCTCGGCTTGCAGCCTGCACCTCTACCAACTGAGCCACCGCGCCCCCTATATTTTTATCGATTTGGATCAAACAAACGGTACCACAGGGTGGCCATGGACGATTAATGAATATACCAGCCCCTAAAACCAGGACCAATAGTATTCAATTATCCGAAAATTGGTCCCAAAGTAGAGCGACCTCCGGAAATGGCATTTCTGGTCCGATTTGGATCAAACAAACGGCACCACCGGGTGGCCATGGACGATTAATGAATATACCAGCCCCCAAAACCCGGACCAATATTATTCAATTATCCGAAATTTGGCCCCAAAGTAGCGCGACTTCCGGAAATGGCATTTCTGGTCCGATTTGGATAAAAAAAACCCGGCACCACTAGGTGGCCATGAACGATTAATGAATATACCAGCCCCAAAACCCGGAAAAATAGTATTCAATTATCCGAAATTTGGCCCCAAAGTAAATTCGAGCCCTATTTAGATTACTCAAAAACAAAGGAAGCGCAAGATATGTTTACAAGATTACGGATTAACAATCATAATTTGGCAATTGAAAAGGGGAGACAGGTACAGCCGCCAATTCCCTTAGAAAATAGGATTTGTAACGCTTATGGGACCTGTAAGGCCGCCGGTGTAGTGGAATCTGAGATGCATTTTGTCATGGACTGCCTGGCCTATACAAACATCAGAGAACAGTTGTTTGCGATAATTAACAGGAAAAACGCGGACTTTTCAAATGTAAGCAAACAAGATAAGTTTGAATTCCTTATGAAAAATAATACGCCCTCATTATTCCACTCCATCTGAAAAATAATCCAGCTGTTCTTCGGGAAAAGAGAAACAATAACTGTAAAATCGTAGGCCATTAAATTGACATAATATAAGATAAGTTTATACAGCAAAAACACCAAGGACAGGCAACACCAAGGACAGGTAACACCAAGGACAGACAGATTGCATGATATGCATAACAATAACAATAAACGTAAAAATAATACATAGATATATTTTGATACGAAATGATAGTATTAACTGTTGTCGTAGTATATCATATACAGAAATATTATATCTCACGTGACTTCCTTGCATTCTGATTGGCTGAAAGATGATACCCTATTTCGTGTAGTTTGCATCCACAGAACTGACCAGGCACTACACCTAGGCACTACACGTTTTCTAGGTTCTAATTTTAGCACACTACTATATCAGTTTTCTTTTCATACTGGGCGAATAAAACTGATCAGACTAAATTTAAAAATCGATTCACAGAGGAACAACATCCACAAAACGACCCGGAAAGAAATCTTTGTAGAAAAATGTATCGCTTTTCCATTGTTGAAGTCACATTTTTCGAGGCTTTCATTTTATTCCTTGGGAAGATGATCCATATCTCGTTTCGAAGAGAATGATCCATACCTGGGTCCAACTTTCATGAGAACGCGTCCGGATATGAAAAATCGTTTGTTTCGCTGCTCATATTATTTCGCTATTTAATTGTATGTTTTGGGCAGTAAACGAATAAATAATGGAATTCAATTGAATCTTCGGAGTTTGTATCCCATGCTGACCCATTCGATAATGTATATGTGTCACAAATGTGTGGAAATTATCAAACTGCGTTGTCAAATTTCGAAAATTTTAGTTTTCATTCGCGAATTGCGCGATTCTAGAATACACAGTTCCGTTTGGGGGAAATGTTTTGTTTACCGTTGGCAACCGATTCAAAATCTGTCTTCTGCTCATATCAGTAATCCAAGTTAGCCGTGTTTTGGAAGAAGAAAATGTTTTTTAAAAACTACATGGTATTTTTTTCTATATAACGCTGATTGGTAGGGCTGCTGCCTTGGTAATAGATTAACAAATCGGACAGATGTTTTTCTTGATGGGTGTTCGATATAATATAAGGATTAGTGCATGTCTTGTCGTTGACTACGCCCATATAGTGCCCAGTGAGGTGGTGTAGTTCCTTCCGCTTCGCGGCGGGAACTACACCACCTCACTGGGCACTATATGGGCGTAGTCAACTCCAAGCCGTGCACTATTCCTTAATTAGCCGTTACCGGCAACCACGTCACGGCTGCTGATGGAGCTTCAGCTCGCGTCGTTTAAAGAAAAGCAAGATCATATTACAGATGATGTTACACAGCCTGGGATCATTATTTTCCATGAAGAATATGAATATTTCCTCTGCGTTCATCACAGAGAAGTTCTGATTTTCAAGCTCTAATCTGTGAAAAACGCTATTCCGGATAAACCCATATTGTGCACATTCCATCACGAAATACGGTTTCTACCGCTCCCGAGTCACATGATCTGAAAAATCTTTCGTCTGCGGGAGTCGAAGGCTGTACATGTCTGCCCTTTTCGATCATTAGGCAATGATTACTGATACGTAAACGAGTAAACATAATTTTTGCTTCAGGCGATGCGGTGTTTGTCAAGTACGTTTCTTGGGTGTAAGCTTTCTTGAATTGTCTATACGTTCTCAGTTTATTTAATCCCTTTTTCTTATTATCATCATGAATATTATTATAAAAGGCGTCGCCATGAAGGTATTGTAGTTTCTCTTTAACTTTATTAAAGTCATGTGGATGGAGTAGTGGGTTGTTATTAACAAGAACTTCCCGATATTTCAGCCACATAGAATCTGGCTGTAAATATTTTTCGGCTTCTAACCGAGCATCCAGTAATAATTTAGATGACGGAGATTGAAATAATTTTGACATAAATTTTACAAGTTGCATCTTTGCGTCAATATATAATGGATATTGTCCAAGTTCAGCTCTAACTGCGTGATTGGATGATTTACTGTTTACGCCAAGTATGGACTTGTAGAATTGAAGTTGTACACGTTCACATGGGGTGGTATCAAAATTGATTTCATTTATCTCAGAAGCCCAGAGTTCACTTCCATACATAAGGATGGGTTTTATTAGAGAATCGAACAATTTTAACAAGATGCCAATAGAGGGCGACCACTTCTTCTGAAAGGTATTAAATAAGCTATGTAAGACCTTTAACCCCTTCAGCCTAAGTTCCCTTTGGGCGATTTGTAATTTACCATTGGATGAGAAAACAAGTCCAATGTACGTATATTCGGGAGAATAGTCGATTATTTGTGTGCCGATCTGGAATTTAGGAAGATTAGTCTTTTTTCGAGAATTGAAAAGGATGACCTTTGTTTTATCAACATTAACGATAAGTTTATTTTCATCACAATATTCGGTTAATTTGTTTAGTGCGTTTTGGAGTCCTTGTGGAGTGTCCGAAAAAAGGGCTAAGTCATCGGCAAATACAAGATGATTTAGTGGTGAACCAGTAATGATGATAGCGGAGCAGTCGTCATTAAAGCATAAGCCCAAGTCATCAATGAAAATTTTAAAAAGTGTCGGCGAGACAACACAGCCTTGGCTTACACCGGTGGTCGATAACCGGGGTGGTCCTATACCCGGGGTGATCCTATACCCGCGAGTGGTTTTTACGTGGTAGTAACTTGACTGGTACATAGATAGCAGAACTTGAAGTATATTATTGCACACACCTAAACGTTCCAGTTTTTCGAATAGACGGGGCCTGTTTACTGTGTAGAACGCCTTCTTAAAATCAATAAACACCGCATACAACGGCTTTTTTAATACCTTGTATTTGTTGATGATCGTTTTAAGAATAAAAACACTATCAATTGTACTTCGTCCCGCCCTAAATCCGAATTGGTTCTCGCTTATAAGATTGTTGTCTTCTAGGAAGGCATTAATCCTCTCGTTTATCACCTTATTGAATAATTTGCCTAACGCGTTACTCACAGCAATAGCTCTATAATTAGCTGGATCGTGACGGTCCCCTTTTTGTATATTGTTGTCAAAACAGATTTGCTCCAATCCACAGGGTAGTGATGAGACTGCAATACTTGATTGAATAATTTTGTCAAATGATCTATGATATATGGCGCTAGGCTTTTCAGAAGTTCATTAGAAATGTTGTCATCGTCAAGAGCTTTTTTATTTTTAAGTTTCTTTATGGAGTTAAGTATTTCGGTAGCCGTGATTGAATCGTTATTTTGAGGATATTGGGCTTGAACTATCCCCACTGAACTTGTTCTTATGAACGAAGCGTTTTGTGGGTGGTTGACACAACAGAGTACTGAAGTAATCAACAGCTCGATCTAGATCTAGGTGGTTTTCCACAACACTATTTGTGCGCAAGGTCCTTATAGCCTGCCAGTATGCTTTCGGATCAGTTGTTAAATTGTCGAGTTTATCACACAATTCCTTGAATGAAGTTTTGACTTTCTTTTTGTTGCTTTCTTGTACGCTTTTTTAGCAGAGAATAAATTTTGGATGAGGGAAGTGTCAAACGGATTTTGTTTGAGCGAAGTCAAGGCACGTTTCAATGAAAATTTCAGGTCCTTGCATTCCTAATCAAACCATTTCCGTTTGGACCTCTTTTTCTTTGGGGAATGGGGAATTCGCTTTGTTGCATATGTGTTTACGTCGGCTATAATCTCGCGAAAGTCCCAAACCGCGTTTTCTGTACCATCTTTGTTATTTGGGTATGTCTTCATCATAAATCGCTGTGTTTTAATTTGCAGATCGCGGTTACAACAGATTGCTTGTCTAGCCTTTCCTGCACTGTCGGATAGCCACTTTAATTTGCAGATCACGGTTACAGATTGCTTGTCTAGCCTTTCCTGCGCTATCGGGCAGCCACTTTAATTTGCAGATCACGGTTACAGATTACTTGTCTAGCCTTCCCTGCGCTATCGGGTAGCCACTTTAATTTGTAGATCACGGTTACAGATTGCTTCTCTAGCCTTTCCTGAGCTATCGGGTAGCCACTTTAATTTGCAGATCGCGGTTACAGATTACTTGTCGAGCCTTTCCTGCGCTATCGGGTAGCCACTTTAATTTGTAGATCACGGTTACAGATTGCTTGTCTAGCCTTTCCTGCACTATCGGGTAGCCACTTTAATTTGTAGATCACGGTTACAGATTACTTGTCTAGCCTTTCCTGAGCTATCGGGTAGCCACTTTAATTCGTAGATCACGGTTACAGATTGCTTGTCTAGCCTTTCCTGCGCTATCGGGTAGCCACTTTGATTTGTAGATCACGGTTACAGATTACGTGTCTAGACTTTCCTGAGCTATCGGGTAGCCACTTTAATTTGCAGATCAAGGTTGCAGATTACTTGTCTAGCCTTTCCTGCGCTATCGGGTAGCCACTTTAATTTGTAGATCACGGTTGCAGATTACTTGTCTAGACATTCCTGCGCTATCGGGTAGCCACTTTAATTTGTAGATCACGGTTACAGATTACTTGTCTAGCCTTCCCTGCGCTATCGGGTAGCCACTTTAATTTGTAGATCACGGTTACAGATTGCTTGTCTAGCCTTTCCTGCGCTATCGGGTAGCCTCTTTAATTTGTAGATCACGGTTACAGATTACTTGTCTAGACTTTCCTGAGCTATCGGGTAGCCACTTTAATTTGTAGATCACGGTTACAGATTACTTGTCTAGCCTTTCCTGCGCTATCGGGTAGCCACTTTAATTTGTAGATCACGGTTACAGATTACTTGTCTAGACTTTCCTGCGCTATTGGGTAGCCACTTTAATTTGCAGATCAAGGTTACAGATTACTTGTCTAGACTTTCCTGCGCTATCGGATAGCCACTTTAATTTGTAGATCACGGTTACAGATTGCTTGTCTAGCCTTTCCTGCGCTATCGGATAGCCACTTTAATTTGCAGATCAAGGTTACAGATTACTTGTCTAGACTTTCCTGCGCTATTGGATAGCCACTTTAATTTGTAGATCACGCTTACAGATTACTTGTCTAGCCTTTCCTGCGCTATCGGATAGCCACTTTAATTTGCAGATCATGGTTACAGATTACTTGTATAGCCTCTCCTGTGCTATCGGATAGCCACTTTAATTTGTAGATCACGGTTACAGATTACTTGTCTAGCCTTTCCTGCCCTATAGGATAGCCACTTTAATTTGTAGATCAAGGTTACAGATTACTTGTCTAGCCTTTCCTGCACTATCGGGTAGCCACTTTAATTTGTTGATCACGGTTACAGATTACGTGTCTAGACTTTCCTGAGCTATCGGGTAGCCACTTTAATTTGCATATCAAGGTTACAGATTACTTGTCTAGCCTTTCCTGCGCTATCGGGTAGCCACTTTAATTTGTAGATCACGGTTACAAATTACTTGTCTAGACTTTCCTACGCTATCGGGTAGCCACTTTAATTTGTAGATCACGGTTACAGATTACTTGTCTAGCCTTCCCTGCGCTATCGGGTAGCCACTTTAATTTGTAGATCACGGTTACAGATTGCTTGTCTAGCCTTTCCTGCGCTATCGGGTAGCACTTTAATTTGTAGATCACGGTTACAGATTGCTTGTCTAGCCTTTCCTGCGCTATCGGGTAGCCACTTTAATTTGTAGATCACAGTTACAGATTACTTGTCTAGCCTTCCCTGTGCTATCGGGTAGCCACTTTAATTTGTAGATCACGGTTACAGATTGCTTGTCTAGCCTTTCCTGCGCTATCGGGTAGCCTCTTTAATTTGTAGATCACGGTTACAGATTACTTGTCTAGACTTTCCTGAGCTATCGGGTAGCCACTTTAATTTGTAGATCACGGTTACAGATTACTTGTCTAGCCTTTCCTGCGCTATCGGGTAGCCACTTTAATTTGTAGATCACGGTTACAGATTACTTGTCTAGACTTTCCTGCGCTATTGGGTAGCCACTTTAATTTGCAGATCAAGGTTACAGATTACTTGTCTAGACTTTTCTGCGCTATCGGGTAGCCACTTTAATTTGTAGATCACGGTTACAGATTGCTTGTCTAGCCTTTCCTGCGCTATCGGATAGCCACTTTAATTTGCAGATCAAGGTTACAGATTACTTGTCTAGACTTTCCTGCGCTATTGGATAGCCACTTTAATTTGTAGATCACGGTTACAGATTACTTGTCTAGCCTTTCCTGCGCTATCGGATAGCCACTTTAATTTGCAGATCATGGTTACAGATTACTTGTATAGCCTCTCCTGCGCTATCGGATAGCCACTTTAATTTGTAGATCACGGTTACAGATTACTTGTCTAGCCTTTCCTGCCCTATAGGATAGCCACTTTAATTTGTAGATCAAGGTTACAGATTACTTGTCTAGCCTTTCCTGCACTATCGGGTAGCCACTTTAATTTGTAGATCACGGTTACAGATTGCTTGTCTAGACTTTCCTGCGCTATCGGGTAGCCATTTTAATTTGCAGATCACGGTTACAGATTGCTTGTCTAGCCTTTCCTGAGCTATCGGGTAGCCACTTTAATTTGTAGATCACGGTTATAGATTTCTTGTCTAGCCTTTCCTGAGCTATCGGGTAGCCACTTTAATTTGTAGATCACGGTTACAGATTGCTTGCCTAGCCTTTCCTGCGCTATCGGGTAGCCACTTTAATTTGTAGATCACGGTTACAGATTGCTTGTCTAGCCTTTCCTGAGCTATCGGGTAGCCACTTTAATTTGTAGATCACGGTTACAGATTGCTTGTCTATCCTTTCCTGAGCTATCGGGTAGCCACTTTAATTTGCAGATCACGGTTACAGATTGCTTGTCTAGCCTTTCCTGAGCTATCGGGTAGCCAGTTTAATTTGTAGATCACGGTTACAGATTACTTGTGTAACGGATTTGGTAACAGCAGTTGAAGTATATTATACAATAGAAGTTCTAAATTACTCTGTTATAATTCGTCTGCTCATAACAGAACTGCAATTCTTTTTTTATTGGCTTCAAGACATTTCCATGTTTAAAATGAATCGATGTACCTTATTGGTTCACACCGTAGTGTATTGTGCTGTTGTTTCATTCGTCGATGTGAAAGCGAGGGATCAATCAGATTCCAGTATTCGAAATCTTTCCCCGCGAAATTATCCTATATAAGAGCGGTCTCGCTCATAATTCGCCGCCCACTTCTTGGCATTAAAGCTCTAATTCAGCTGTGCCAGTGCAACTGCCTGTTGAGGTTAGTTGTGGGGACACTTTGTAACCTGTAAAAGGTTAACCGTAATGGGTACCGTCATTTTGGGACCCGTTCAGCTCGGCCCTGGTGAGAATCACTGTTTCTGAGAGTGATTCTCTCCGGGTCCGAGTTCCATGGGGACCATCCACATTTACTGAACACATGTTGGGTGGAAGTTAAACCCCTTTTGGTTGAAAGTGTAGTGGGCTCGTGGTTTTTGATCCGTCATTCATATTCATGTCCATTTCATATCATACTATTTTTTGGCTTCTTAATAAACCACGTATAAACTGTTCTTCTATTTTATTGTGAATTCATCCAGACCACAACACATAACTTAATGGTTATTCGACCTCTAGAGTTGAGTTATATTTTATCCATGGTTTGCTAGTTGACCCAGATCCTCACGAATCTTAAGAACAACAGGGAGATTTCGGCCAGGGTTCTAGCCCCTGGGGAGTCGTTCACCCCACCCCTGTTACAAATTGGCGAGGCTAGCAGGACCTGGTTATTACAGCTACTTACATTATGGGTAATTGTTCTGGACAAGGTCTGCATTCTTTGAACGATTTAGATGAATTCAGTTCATGGGAAAATTAGAGGTTGATTGTTGGTATGCATAATTTCAGTAGCTATTGTATTATTACAACTGCAAGGGCTTCTCCCCAATTGAATGCAAATTTTTGGAAACCTACTTAGTGGTTTTAAGTGGCACTATGAGCCCAAATGTACCACTGCTGGTGAAGTGGAAGCTCATAAGACGGGTGTAATTAAAGTTTGGTAGACAAAGTCATTCTATGAGTGAGTTAAAGTCTAAGTTTATATATTCTGTTGTTTTATTTTATTCTGCGCCAGACTCCGAAATCTCACTGAAACTGGGATTAACAAGGTCCAAAATACCCCCCCCCCCCCCCCCCTTTGAGCCAAGGAATTTGAGATGGTCTGAGCTGATCAATCAACTCAGCCCAAACACTTATGACACGAATGGAAAAATACCCGATAAAGGCTTTTTAGCATCTTGTTATAGATGGATTTATTTTGAGACTGGTAAATGTATTGAAGGTTAAATGTTCACCCATATTATTTGACATTTGAAGCGCCAATGTAGCTGAAGAAGCTTATTCGTAAAAACTGTGAGAGGTATTGGTCGTAAAAACTGTCTGTAGTTGAATTACAATTTTTCTGAAATATCTTCACTTTCCGGGTTCATTATGAAAATGACTCATTTTGTGAATCAATCTATGGGGCATTTGAGGCAACTCAACCATGGGCAAATAGGAAGGGAGGTCGAGTTATATGCCCTTTAGTACAAAGTAGCTTTGGGTTCATGCGGGATTTGAGCCCACAATTTTTCTTTCAACTTCTGAAAATGTTTAAGGTCAACTTTAAATTTCTAAACATGGCCAAGTTAGAGGTTAGTTAAGGTATTAACTATTACGTAAACTTGATTCAAGAAAGAATCTTTTAGTAAGTCGATATTAAAAGCTAAAATGCTAGATGATTGCATTGCTCATTAGTTTGGATGTATTTGTTACCGTAGGTAACACTCGGTGGTGACCAGAAAGAATGTTTTTCCTAGGAAGCGAAATAAGACCCCGTAGTCTGCTTATATAAAGTAGGTAGTACACAGTGTGTTGGTGTGTCAATCTTCTATTGGCAATAGGCATTGACGTACGTGGAACCTTACCTATTAAACAGTAATCGCGACGTGTAGGAGTTTGTAAATATTTGTATATTTCTCTTTTAAGTTATGCCCCCGGCGTCTTGGGTTCTGATAATAATAGGTGGTTTGTCTTCAATAGTCTGGGTGCTATTTTAATATTACGTAGATAATATTTGTAGATGTCATTGCGATACATCATTTAGCTCTGGCGTAAACTGAATCTGTTACTGATATGTCAAATTGAACTAACCTTAGAGGTGTACATTTGGAGTGTCTTATATAGGGCAAGTAATTTATAGTAGAGGAAATATTGCAATCCTGAGGCTTGTTGTTTTATGGGTAATGGCTAATCTCTCGTTCGTTTACTAAAATGTGGAAACTTTTCTTGAATGGTAGTGTAAAATAGTTGATTGTTGAGAATTATGTTCTCCGTCCATGGATAGCCTAAAATATAATTTCCAAATTGATCATTAAATTTAAAATGGGGCACAATTGAGAGCAGTCTATATATATCAAAAGGCTGAGTACAGCCGCTTATTCTGCTCGAATATTGATATGTCCCATTGATAGTAATATATGGTTGATAGTGGAAGAGCCGGGGAGCTATCACATGTGTTAGATTAGTGGAAATCACGTGGCCTTGTTGACCTTTAGAACGTTACAATTAAATTTTGAATAGTTTTAGAATTATTGGCGGAATTGTAACATTCAGAGAAATAATTTTATCCAGACTTTCATCTACATTAATTGTATTCTGGATATTTCATCTATCTTATTGGGAAATCAACCAGTATATCCAGTATTTCGTATTTTGGAATTTCAGTAAATCATAAAGCAGGAGAAGCAATTAGTATTGCTGTTACTGCTGTACATTTAATTTGTTTGCTCCTCCCACTAGAAAGTGACTGTCTGTTTCACATTAATGGAGTGTACACCATCACAAGCAGCTGACAGAGGAGTAGGGTGATGTAGCATGCAGTGTGTCAGAGAAGAATTCTTGATTCTGTTGACGCAATTTTGCTATACCTTTCGGCGCTAGCGGAGAGAGCAGAATTTAATGAATGTGTTACAGCAGATCCGACATAAGTGGTGGTAATGGAAGAGAACTTAACTTCTCTAGAACAGAACGGCGTATGGTTTAACATGCTGTGAAGAGGAAGGGGATTATCTTGTTATCAGATAGTGAAAATAAACTGGAAACATTCCAGCAGTGAACACAAGAGGACAACTTCAGAAGAAGCAGAGAGACAAGATCAAGATTTTACAGAATTTCTAAAAAGAGACAATAACTTAAACTATATAATAGTCGGTAGAGGAATCATGTGTAATTTTGTAACACCTTGTTCATCTCCTTCGTTATCAATTTAAATTTTGCATATAATGATTTCAGGGAAATTGGCTTGGTGAGCCGGGTCTCGTGATTATGGAGGAATGTTTTATGTGGAATGCCACATTTTAAATGAAAATTATAAAGTATTAAAGATTTCTTGGAAATCTATTTAACAACTGCTGTATGATTCTAAAAATGTTACACATTTTCTTTTTAAGGAGGGGGAAGTGTAACGGATTTGGTAACAGCAGTTGAAGTATATTATACAATAGAAGTTCTAAATTACTCTGTTATAATTCGTCTGCTCATAACAGAACTGCAATTCTATTTTTACTGGCTTCAAGACATTTCCATGTTTAAAATGAATCGATGTACCTTATTGGTTCACACCGTAGTGCATTGTGCTGTTGTTTCATTCGTCGATGTGAAAGCGAGGGATCAATCAGATTCCAGTATTCGAAATCTTTCCCTGCGAAATTATCCAATATAAGAGCGCTCTCGCTCATAATTCGCCGCCCACTTCTTGGCATTAAAGCTCTAATTCAGCTGTGCCAGTGCAACTGCCTGTTGAGGTTAGTTGTGGGGACACTTTGTAACCTGTAAAAGGTTAACCGTAATGGGCACCGTCATTTTGGGACCCGTTCAGCTCGGCCCTGGTGAGAATCACTGTTTCTGAGAGTGATTCTCTCCGGGTCCGAGTTCCATGGGGACCATCCACATTTACTGAACACATGTTGGGTGGAAGTTAAACCCCTTTTGGTTGAAAGTGTAGTGGGCCCGTGGTTTTTGATCCGTCATTCATATTCATGTCCATTTCATATCATACTAGTTTTTGGCTTCTTAATAAACCACGTATAAACTGTTCTTCTATTTTATTGTGAATTCATCCAGACCACAACACATAACTTAATGGTTATTCGACCTCTAGAGTTGAGATATATTTTATCCATGGTTTGCTAGTTGACCCAGATCCTCAGGAATCTGAAGAACAACAGGGAGAATTCGGCCAGGGTTCTAGCCCCTGGGGAGTCGTTCACCCCACCCCTGTTACACTTGTCTAGCCTTTCCTGAGCTATCGGGTAGCCACTTTAATTTGTAGATCACGGTTACAGATTGCTTGTCTAGCCTTTCCTGTGCTATCGGGTAGCCACTTTAATTTGTAGATCACGGTTACAGATTACTTGTATAGCCTTTCCTGCACTATCGGGTAGCCACTTTAATTTGTAGATCACGGTTACAGATTACTTGTCTAGCCTTTCCTGAGCTATCGGGTAGCCACTTTAATTTGCAGATCATGGTTACAGATTGCTTGTCTAGCCTTTCCTGACCTATCGGGTAGCCACTTTAATTTGTAGATCACGGTTACAGATTGCTTGTCTAGCCTTTCCTGCGCTATCGGGTAGCCACTTTAATTTGCAGATCACGGTTACAGATTGCTTGTCTAGCCTTTCCACAGCTATCGGGTAGCCACTTTAATTTGCAGATCACGGTTACAGATTGCTTGTCTAGCCTTTCCTGAGCTATCGGGTAGCCACTTTAATTTGTAGATCACGGTTACAGATTACTTGTCTAGCCTTTCCTGCGCTATCGGTTAGCCACTTTAATTTGTAGATCACGGTTACAGATTACTTGTCTTGCCTTCCCTGCGCTATCGGATAGCCACTTTAATTTGTAGATCACGGTTATAGATTACTTGTCTAGCCTTTCCTGCGCTATTGGGTAGCCACTCTAATTTGTAGACCATGGTTACAGATTGCTTGTCTAGCCTTCCCTGCGCTATCGGGTAGCCACTTTAATTTGTAGATCATGGTTATAGATTACTTGTCTAGCCTTTCCTGTGCTATCGGGTAGCCACTTTAATTTGTAGATCACGGTTACAGATTACTTGTCTAGCCTTTCCTGCGCTATCGGGTAGCCACTTTAATTTGTAGATCACGGTTACAGATTACTTGTCTAGCTTTTCCTGCGCTATCGGATAGCCACTTCAATTTGTAGATCACGGTTACAGATTACTTGTCTAGCCTTTCCTGCGCTATCGGGTAGCCACTTTAATTTGTAGATCACGGTTTTATCGGGTAGCCACTTTAATTTGTAGATCAAGGTTACAGATTACTTGTCTAGACTTCCCTGAGCTATCGGGTAGCCACTTTAATTTGTAGATCACGGTTACAGATTACTTGTCTAGCCTTTCCTGCGCTATCGGGTAGCCACTTTAATTTGTAGATCACGGTTATAGATTACTTGTCTAGCCTTCCCTGTGCTATCGGGTAGCCACATTAATTTGTAGATCAAGGTTACAGATTACTTGTCTAGCCTTCCCTGGGCTATCGGGTAGCCACTTTAATTTGTAGATCACAGTTACAGATTACTTGTCTAGTCTTCCCTGCGCTATCGGGTAGCCACTTTAGTTTGTAGATCACGGTTATAGATTACTTGTCTAGCCTCTCCTGAGCTATTGGGTAGCCACTTTAATTTGTAGATCACGGTTACAGATTACTTGTCTAGCCTTTCCTGTGCTATCGGATAGCCACTTTAATTTGTAGATCACGGTTACAGATTACTTGTCTAGCCTTTCCTGCGCTATCGGGTAGCTACTTTAATTTGTAGATCACAGTTATAGATTACATGTCTAGCCTTCCCTGCGCTATCGGGTAGCCACTTTAATTTGTAGATCAAGGTTACAGATTACTTGTCTAGCCTTCCCTGAGCTATCGGGTAGCCACTTTAATTTGTAGATCATGGTTACAGATTACTTGTCTAGCCTTTCCTGCACTATCGGGTAGCCACTTTAATTTGTAGATGACGGTTATAGATTACTTGTCTAGCCTTCCCTGCGCTATCGGGTAGCCACTTTAATTTGCAGATCACTGTTACAGATTGCTTGTCTAGCCTTTCCTGTGCTATCGGGTAGCCACTTTAATTTGTAGATCACGGCTATAGATTATTTGTCTAGCCTTCCCTGCACTATCGAGTAGCCACTTTAATTTGTAGATCACAGTTACAGATTGCTTGTCTAGATTTTCCTGCGCTATCGGGTAGCCACTTTAATTTGTAGATCACGGTTACAGATTACTTGTCTAGCCTTTCCTGCACTATCGGGTAGCCACTTTAATTTGTAGATCACGGTTATAGATTACTTGTCTAGCCTTCCCTGCGCTATCGGGTAGCCACTTTAAGTTGTAGATCAAGGTTACAGATTACTTGTCTAGCCTTCCCTGCACTATCGGGTAGCCACTTTAATTTGTAGATCACGGTTACAGATTACCTGTCTAGCCTTTCCTGCACTATCGGGTAGCCACTTTAATTTGTAGATCACGGTTATAGATTACTTGTCTAGCCTTCTGTGCGCTATCGGGTAGCCATATTAATTTGTAGATCAAGGTTACAGATTACTTGTCTAGCCTTCCCTGAGCTATCGGGTAGCCACTTTAATTTGTAGATCACGGTTACAGATTACTTGTCTAGCCTTTCCTGCGCTATCGGGCAGCCACTTTAATTTGTAGATCACGGTTATAGATTACTTGTCTATCCTTCCCTGTGCTATCGGGTAGCCACTTTAATTTGCAGATCACTGTTACAGATTGCTTGTCTAGCCTTTCCTGTGCTATCGGGTAGCCACTTTAATTTGTAGATCACGGTTATAGATTATTTGTCTAGCCTTCCCTGCACTATCGGGTAGCCACTTTAATTTGCAGATCACAGTTACAGATTGCTTGTCTAGATTTTCCTGCTCTATCGGGTAGCCACTTTAATTTGTAGATCAAGGTAACAGATTACTTGTCTAGCCTTTCCTGTGCTATCGGGTAGGCACTTTAATTTGTAGATCACGGTTACAGATTACTTGTCTAGCCTTCCCTGCGCTATCGAGTAGCCACTTTAATTTGTAGATCACGGTTACAGATTACTTGTTTAGCCTTTCCTGCGCTATCGGGTATCCACTTTAATTTGTAGATCAAGGTTACAGATTACTTGTCTAGCCTTCCCTGCACTATCGGATAGCCACTTTAATTTGCAGATCACAGTTACAAATTACTTGTCTAGCCTTTCCTGTGGAATCGGGTAGCCACTTTTATTTGTAGATCAAGGTTACAGATTACTTGTCTAGCCTTCCCTGAGCTATCGGGTAGCCACTTTAATTTGCAGATCACAGTTACCGATTACTTGTCTAGCCTTTCCTGTGCTATCGGGTAGCCAGTTTAATTTGTAGATCCTGGTTACAGATTACTTGTCTAGACTTTCCTGTGCTATTGGGTAGCCACTTTAATTTGTAGATCAAGGTTATGGATTACTTGTCTAGATTTCCCTGCGCTATCAGGTAGCCACTTTAATTTGTAGATCACGGTTACAGATTACTTGTCTAGCTTTTCCTGAGCTATCGGGTAGCCACTTTAATTTGTAGGTCACAGTTACAGATTACTTGTCTAGCCTTTCCTGCGCTATTGGGTAGCCACTTCAATTTGTAGATCACGGTTACAGATTACTTGTCTAGCCTTCCCTGTGCTATCGGATAGCCACTTTAATTTGTAGATCATGGTTAGAGATTACTTGGCTAGCCTTTCCTGCACTATCGGGTAGCCACTTTAATTTGTAGATCACGGTTACAGATTACTTGTCTAGCCTTCCCTGCGCTATCGGGTAGCCACTTTAATTTGCAGATCACGGTTACAGATTACTTGACTAGCCTTTCCTGTGCTATCGGGTAGACACTTTTATTTGTAGATCACGGTTACAGATTACTTGTCTAGATTTTCCTGCGCTATCGGGTAGCCACTTTAATTTGCAGATCACGGTTACAGATTGCTTGTCTAGATTTTCCTGCGCTATCGGGTAACCACTTTAATTTGTAGATCAAGGTTACAGATTACTTGTCTAGCCTTTCCTGCACTATCGGGTAGCCACTTTAATTTGTAGATCACGATTACAGATTGCTTGTCTAGCCTTTCCTGCGCTATTGGTTAGCCACTTTAATTTGTAGATCACGGTTACAGATTACTTGTATAGCCTTTCCTGCGCTATCGGGTAGCCACTTTAATTTGCAGATCAAGATTACAGATTACTTGTCTAGCCTTTCCTGCGCTATCGGGTAGCCACTTTAATTTGTAGATCACGGTTACAGACTGCTTGTCTAGCCTTTCCTGCACTATCGTGTAGCCACTTTAATTTGCAGATCAAGGTTACATATTACTTGTCTAGCCTTTCCTGTGCTATCGGGTAGCCACTTTAATTTGCAGATCACAGTTACAGATTACTTGTGTAGCCTTTCCTGCGCTATCGGGTAGCCACTTTAATTTGTAGATCACGGTTACAGATTACTTGTCTAGATTTTGCTGCGCTATCGGATAGCCACTTTAATTTGCAGATCACAGTTACAGATTACTTGTCTAGCCTTTCCTGCACTATCGGGTAGCCACTTTAATTTGTAGATCACGGTTACAGATTACTTGTCTAGATTTTCCTGCGCTATCGGGTAGCCACTTTAATTTGTAAATCACGGTTACAGATTGCTTGTCTACATTTTCCTGCGCTATCTGGTAGCCACTTTAATTTGCAGATCACGGTTACAGATTGCTTGTCTAGATTTTCCTGCACTATCGGGTAGCCACTTTAATTTGTAGATCAAGGTTACAGATTACTTGTCTAGCCTTTCCTGTGCTATCGGGTAGCCACTTTAATTTGTAGATCAAGGTTACACATTACTTGCCTAGCCTTCCCTGAGCTATCGGGTAGCCACTTTAATTTGTAGATCACGGTTACAGATTACTTGTCTAGCCTTTCCTGCGCTATCGGGTAGCCACTTTAATTTGTAGATCACAGTTATAGATTACTTGTCTAGCCTTCCCTGCACTCTCGGGTAGCCACTTTAATTTGCAGATCACGGTTACAGATTGCTTGTCTAGCCTTTCCTGCGCTATCGGGTAGCCACTTTAATTTGTAGATCACGGATATAGATTACTTGTCTAGCCTTCCCTGTGCTATCGGGTAGCCACTTTAATTTGTAGATCACGGTTACAGATTACTTGTATAGCCTTTCCTGCGCTATCGGGTAGCCACTTTAATTTGCAGATCAAGGTTACAGATTACTTGTCTAGCCTTTCCTGCACTATCGGGTAGTCACTTTAATTTGTAGATCACCATTACAGATTGCTTGTCTAGCCTTTCCTTCGCTATTGGGTAGCCACTTTAGTTTGTAGATCACGGTTACAGATTACTTGTCTAGCCTTTCCTGCCCTATCGGGTAGCCACTTTAATTTGCAGATCACAGTTACAGATTACTTTTCTAGCCTTTCCTGCGCTATCGGGTAGCCACTTTAATTTGCAGATCACAGTTACAGATTACTTGTCTAGCCTTTCCTGCGCTATCGGGTAGCCACTTTAATTTGTAGATCAAGGTTACAGATTACTTGTCTAGCCTTTCCTGAGCTATCGGGTAGCCACTTTAATTTGTAGATCACGGTTACAGATTACTTGTCTAGCTTTTCCTGTGCTCTCGGGTAGCCACTTTAATTTGCACATCACGGTTACAGATTACTTGTCTAGCCTTTCCCGAGCTATCAGGTAGCCACTTCAATTTGTAGATCAAGGTTACAGATTACTTGTCTAGCCTTTCCTGTGCTATTGGGTAGCCACTTTAATTTGTAGATCACGGTTACAGATTACTTGTCTAGCCTTTCCTGAGCTATCGGGTAGCCACTTTAATTTGCAGATCACGGTTACAGAGTACTTGCCTAGCCTTTCCTGCACTGTCGGGTAGCCACTTTAATTAGTAGATCACGGTTACAGATTACTTGTCTAGCCTTTCCAGCGCTGTCGGGTAGCCACTTTAATTTGTAGATCAAGGTTACAGATTACTTGTCTAGCCTTTCCTGCGCTATCGGATAGCCACTTTAATTTGTAGATCAAGGTTACAGATTACTTGTCTATCCTTTCCTACGCTATCGGGTAGCCACTTTAATTTGTAGATCAGAGTTACAGATTGCTTGTCTAGCCTTTCCTGAGCTATCAGGTAGCCACTTTAATTTGTAGATCACGGTTACAGATTACTTGTCTAGACTTTCCTGCGCTATCGGGTAGCCACTTTAATTTGTAGATCACAGTTATAGATTACTTGTCTAGCCTTCCCTGCGCTATCGGGTAGCCACTTTAATTTGCAGATCACAGTTACAGATTGCTTGTCTAGCCTTTCCTGCGCTATCGGGTAGCCACTTTAATTTGTAGATCACAGTTATAGATTACTTGTCTAGCCTTCCCTGCGCTATCGGGTAGCCACTTTAATTTGCAGATCACGGTTACAGATTGCCTGTCTAGATTTTCCTGCGCTATCGGGTAGCCACTTTAATTTGTAGATCACTGTTACAGATTGTTTGTCTTGATTTTCCTGCGCTATCGGGTAGCCACTTTAATTTGTAGATCACGGTTACAGATTGCTTGTCTAGATTTTCCTGCGCTATCGGGTAGCCACTTTAATTTGTAGATCACAGTTACAGATTGCTTGTCGAGATTTTCCTGCGCTATCGGGTAGCCACTTTAATTTGTAGATCACAGTTACAGATTGCTTGTCTAGATTTTCCTGCGCTATCGGGTAGCCACTTTAATTTGTAGATCACGGTTACAGATTGCTTGTCTAGATTTTCCTGCGCTATCGGGTAGCCACTTTAATTTGTAGATCACGGTTACAGATTGCTTGTCTAGATTTTCCTGCGCTATCGGGTAGCCACTTTAATTTGTAGATCACAGTTACAGATTGCTTGTCGAGATTTTCCTGCGCTATCGGGTAGCCACTTTAATTTGTAGATCACAGTTACAGATTGCTTGTCTAGATTTTCCTGCGCTATCGGGTAGCCACTTTAATTTGTAGATCACGGTTACAGATTGCTTGTCTAGATTTTCCTGCGCTATCGGGTAGCCACTTTAATTTGTAGATCACAGTTACAGATTGCTTGTCTAGATTTTCCTGCGCTATCGGGTAGCCACTTTAATTTGTAGATCACAGTTACAGATTGCTTGTCTAGATTTTCCTGCGCTATCGGGTAGCCACTTTAATTTGTAGATCACAGTTACAGATTGCTTGTCTAGATTTTCCTGCGCTATCGGGTAGCCACTTTAATTTGTAGATCACAGTTACAGATTGCTTGTCGAGATTTTCCTGCGCTATCGGGTAGCCACTTTAATTTGTAGATCACGGTTACACATTGCTTGTCTAGATTTTCCTGAGCTATCGGGTAGCCACTTTTGCCTAAATGCTGGTTTTACATAGACATATTTAGTATTCGCCCTTTTACTGATAATACGTCGTGTATTTTAAGTGTAGACTAAGTTGACAGTGGTCTGAATATTCGGTTGGCGATTTCACACAAAAGTAGTCTACATCTGTAAAATGCTTATCTGATATTTAAGGAATAGTGCATGGCTTGGAGTTGACTACGCCCATATAGCGCCCAGTGAGGTGGTGTAGTTCCTGCCGCAAAGCCGGGGTACTTCCGGTATGGCTAACTCAGTGGTTAACACGGATTTTTAAGCTCTAAGTTTTCTCTTTAAAATTCTCTGTTTAGGATTGTGGACGTTACGATCGCCAGTAATGTGGTATTGAATTAGAGCATATAGAAAAAGATGGTGAAAAGAATGTTATACTAAGGTTTGGAGTTCATATAATGTAAGGGTTTTTTAATTTCATGTGACGCTTTTCTCCTTTTTTCACTCTCTCTTACAACAATGTACAACAATGTAATCTAGCAGCGCGGTGAACACCGCTCACTAAATTCTTCAGTCTCCAGTCTTGCTCAACAGTAACACATAACTGTGCAACTCAACCATGTGTCGGATAAAAAGAGTGCCAAGAAAAATATAAGTGAAAAAAATCCACCAAAGCGTGGACGAAAGTCTTCTTCAACTCATGAATCAGATGACTCGTTTGTTAACCCCCACTTCGGCGATTTTAGTGGAAAAATTCAAGGCATCAGCGATCGTCTCAGTGCGCTACCCACGACAGAAGATGTACGTAGTATTGTTAATGAGGCTATAGATTCGAACATCAATGTACTCAAAATTTAGCTCGAGAGTATGATGAACGCTAAAATAAATCAACTAAAGGGGGAGTTTGAGGGTAGAATAGATTCTTTGAAATTTGAGAATAAGAGTCTTCGGGAGGAGCTCGATCGTGCAAGGAAGGAGAGTAGTGATATTAGGGATAAAGTGAAGGAAACGGAAGAAAGATCAACACTGGCTCTGCGCACAGCTAATCGTAATGAACAGTACTCTAGAAAATATAACTTGAAAGTGTTGGGCATGCAGGAAACCGAAAACGAAAACTTAGAAAAAATATTTTGTGAATTGCTACGCAGTGCTTCCCGTGATGTTGATGTGTCCGAGAGTGATATACTGGCTATTCGCCGTCTTCCCTCAAAACGAAAAGACACTCCGAGGCCGGTGATAGTGAAATTTGTTAAGAAGGAGGTGCGCGATCACGTAATAATGCGACGTAAGTCCTTGCTTACAAAAACAATGAAAAATAATGATATGAAAACAGGTGTGAAGTTGTCGGATGACACAACAGCTTTGAATGCTGGACTACTAAACAGACAATATTTACACAAAGACATCCAATCTGCCTACCACAGAAATGGTTATATCTGGGGGAAGCTCGAAAATGGATCAAGAGTTAAATTTGACATTTATGATAACATAGACTCTGTAATCAAAAATGCACAAAAATAATCTCAAAGGTAGTCTCCACAGATCCAGATTTGGTCACTACTATTTTTACTATTTTTACATATTTCCCTTGATCTATAATATTTTGAGTTTGTTGCCAAATTGGGTCGTGGCTGTCGACAGGAGACACGACTTAATTTGGCAAAGAACTCAAACATTTTTTCTCATTACTATTTCAATTATTATTTAAAATACTTGATTCACTACTATTCCAAAGGCAAACCTTACCCAACGTTCTTCACACACCTATTCCTTGAGTTTGTACTGACGGATTGAGTTATGGCTGCTTCTCGACAGCCATGACTCAGTTTGGCAGTGATCTGCTCAGCGATACTTTTTTCATTCGGCACATACACCATAAGGACAAGGTTTCTGCGTAGAAATGAAATGCAACGATCCAAAATCGACCGACTAATAACCTCCTGATGTCCACAAAAATCTCCTTTTAAAAGGACAATGTTTCTTAACCCTTATTACTCTCCACTACACAAATAAGTTGCCTAAGTTGCCCAATCGTTCATTAGCGAAACACGAACACGATGAATACATTCCTTCAATTACCAATTTATTCATTTCTCCCCGAACCAACACCCCCCCCCCCCCCCCCCAATCCTCGAATATATTATTTCCGAAGTTTATACTGTCAAAGGAGCTAAGAAATAAACGAAGATGTCCCCAAAATTATCATCTCATTGGTTTATTGTCAAATTGGGTGTTGACTGCCCCTTTGCAGCCATGGCTCAATTTGGAGGCGAGACCAAACAATACTAATTTTATTTGATCAATTCTTTGTGAGGACTATTTCCTGTTCGATCCAAAAAATCAATAACATGAGCAATTGAGACTTATTAGTCGTTGTCAGTAAAATTACTTTTTTAACTTTTATCTTTATAAATTGCGCTTGATTTTCTTTGCTTTTGAGCTTATTGTCGGACTCGGTCGTGGCTGCCGAGAGGACCCATGACATAATTTGGAAATCAGCCCAAATACTATTTTCAGTATATTTTCTTTTATTAGTTCCAAATACTCGCTTCACTTCAATTTCAAAATACTGAACTTTAACCAACGTTTTCCATGTACTTATTTCTTGAGTCTGCTGTCGGACTGAGTGATGGCTGTACTCAGCAGCCATGACTCAGCTTGATAGTGAGCTCAAAAATACTGTTTTAATTGGCTCATCCATCATAACTACCAGGCCTCAGTGTATCAATGTTTCTTAAGCTTTATACTTACCATTACATAAACTAGAACTATCACTGAAGGTGATTAATACCCCCGCTTTGGGTTTTTAGAGGAATGCACTTCTGATCATGAGGCGAAGGCCATAAGGAAATGTATACATAAAGATCATTTTTTGTGGCCTTCCACAGAACAGCACTGAATACTTAAAGAGCCCACACATATATGGTTTACATTTGGAAAAACACATTTACAATGTGCAACATGTATTCAAAATCGGTTCATTAATGTATGTAGGAGGAGTTGCACACACAAGAATCCCATTTGAAAACCCATAATAAATCCAAGTTAAAGGGAGATAACCTGGTTAAAATTGTCGCAGATCAAAAATTTGGGAATATGCGTATGTTCACTTCGTTGTGATAATGTTTGAAAGGTTTCATCAAAATTGATTGATAAATGTAGGAGGAGTTGCACGCACAAGAATTTCATGTAGAAACCCATAATAAATCTAAGTTAAAGGGAGATAACCTAGTTAAAATTGCCACAGCTCAAAAATTTTGGAATATGCGCATGTTCACTTAGTAGTGATGATGTCTGTAAACTTTCGTCCAAATTGATTGATAAATGTAGGAGGAGTTGCGCACACAAGAATTTCATGCCGAAACCCATATTAAATCAAAGTTCAAGAGAGATAACCTGGTTAGAATTGTCGTAGATCAAAAAGTTTGAAATATGCACATGTTCACTTAGTAGAGATGATGTTTGAAAGGTTTCATCAAAATCGGTTCATTAGTGTAGGAGGAGTTGCGCACACAAGAATTTGTTCGAACGGAAAGACATAATAAATCTAAGTGAAAGGGAGATAACCTGGTTAAAATTGTCGCAGATCAAAAATCTTGGAATATGCGCATGTTCACTTAGTAGTGATGATGTCTGAAAAGTTTTGTCCAAATTGATTGATAAATGTAGGAGGAGTTGCGCATACAAGAATTTCATATAGAAACCCATATTAAATCAAAGTTCAAGAGAGATAACCTGGTTAAAATTGTCGCAGGTCAAAAAGTTTGGAATATGCACATGTTAACTTAGTAGAGATGAAGGTTTCATCAAAATCGGTTCATTAATGTAGGCGGAGTTGCGGACACAAGAATTTTGACGGAAAGACGTACGGACGGACGGACGGACGGCGGACGGACGTACAGGGCGATTCCTATATAGCCACCACTTCTTCGAAGCGGGGATATAATAAGTTTCCCAGCCTTAGATTAGCAAAAAAATGAACACGATGAATACTTTCCTCAACTAGCAATTTATTGATTTCTCCCTGTACCAAACACACCTTTCCCCTTGAATGTATTATTTCTAAACCTTATACTGTCGAAGGATCTCAGAACCTTCATTTTTGTTATTAATCTACGCTTAAACACTTAATCGAAGATATCCCAAGAACTTCCACCTTTTCGGTTTATTGTCAAACTGGGTGTTGGCTGCTACTCGGCAGCCATAGCTCGATTTGATGGTGAGCTTAAAAAAAAAAATAAATAAAATACCAGTTATTAATTGATCCATTCTCTGTGAGGACTATTCTCTGTGCTGCAGTAGGACCCAACAAATCAATACCATGAACAACTGAGAATTTCTCGTTGTTCGTAAATTTACTATTCAAACTTTTATCGTTTCGTTATGTTTTGAGCTTATTGTCAAATTGTGTTGTGGTTGTTGAAAGGAGTCAGGATGTAATTTGAAAATGAGCTCAAAAAAAAAAAAAAAAAAAAAAAAAAATAAAGAGGCCAGCCCCGATAAGCGAAAAATTAACATGATGAATACTTTCCTCAACTACTATTCGATTTATTTCCCCCTGACCCCCCCCCCACCCCACCCCACCTCCCAATTTATTAGTTTCGAAGTCCCTCCTGTCAAAAATACTATTTTTGCTCACAATTTAAATAATAAACACTTAATCGGAATATATCCAAAGATTTTTATCTTACATGCTTATTGTCAGGTTGGGTGTTGGCTGTTCCTCGGCAGCCATGGGTTAGTTTGATAATGTGCTCAAACGACACTCATTTTACTTCATCCATTCTTTTTAGGACTATTCCCTGTGCCGTAGGAACCAACAACTCAAAAGCATGATCAAATGAGAGTTTCCTGTTGTTTGTAATATCGCCCTTCTTTTACAAGATATCTTGCTCTACACTAAAATCATCTTACACATTGTAAACGAGTTGTACAACCTTTAACCATTGGCAAACATGCTTATGATTCTGAGATTTGAATTTGGTAACCGTAACAATATATACCCGGTAATCAAAGATGCATAACAATCTTTTTTGACAGCAAACTATTTCCGTAGATGCGGACTCTTAAATATTATTATTTTCTTTTCTTTGAATAATTCCCTCACATATTATTCGTGCTAATTATTGCCAAATTTAGCCAAGGTTACTCCCAGTACCCGTGTCGTGATTTGGCAATGAGCTCAAAATATTCGCGTCCTCGGCAGCCACGACCTAGGTTGACGGTTGGGCTTAAAATATTATTATTTTTAAACTGACTCAAGGAACATTTGTTGTATTGTAACTATATTTGAGCACTGAATTGGCGCTATTTTCGATTTATTATCCTTGAAGTTTATCGGCCAATTGGGACATGGCTGCTCACTATCAGCCATGACTTTGTTGGACGGTGAGAAAGTAAAATCTTTTCTCCCAAATATTTGAGTCGGCAAAAGGATCAATATCGATCACTATAAACACCATTCGCCATCTAAATAGAATTTTGAAAAAAAAAAAAATAAATTCTACACATTGAAGCAATACATTTTTCAGAGAATTTTTAAGGAATAATGACTACCTACATTCTACCCCTGTATTACCATACTCGAAGTTCCTACACATTTTTTTTTAAGAAAACCCCAAACCCCTACAGTGTATATATTTTCGTCCCGTTTCTTGAGACTTTTTATGTATGTATGCAATAGATACCACTTCACAGTTGTTTTTTTACGCTGGAGGAAATGTCGCAAGGAGCTCAGATCACCGATTGTCCAAACAAAGGCAGCTCCAGTGACTGGAAATGCATCCACTTTATCAACACCCAAATATAAATACCCTCTCAAATTGCTGTATGAGTCTTAAAATAGGTACATACAACGCCCGGGGCTTGGCGGATGCTCGAAAACGTAGGAAGGTTTTCTCCTATTTGAGATCAAAACAGTGTCACATATTATGTTTGCAAGAGACCCACTTTACTCGCGAAATTGAAAACATAATATCTAACGAGTGGGGAGGCCATTGTCTTTTTAATTCATATACGTCAACTGAAAAAGGCATATGTTTTTTGTTTGCTAACAACTTTGAATATAAGGTTCACAGATTCACCAATATTGGGGATGGCCAGTGCATTATTCTAGATATCTCTCTGGAAGGAGAAAGATTAACACTTATCGGTATCTACGGCCCAAACACTGATAACCCAAATTTTTATCAACATATATGGGATCAGGTAGCCATCTGCGGAAACGACCAGCTATTGCTCTGTGGTGATTGGAACTTAACCCTCAAGCATGAATTGTACAGAAGACATTACTCGAGAGAATATAACATTAACTCAAAACGATCTGTAATTAATTACATGAACGAACAAGAGCTGTGTGACCCCTGGCGTTATCTGTATGGAAATAAAACTTCTTTTACATGGTGGCCAAGTAACAGACGTAGGTATTCCCGTCTAGATTTTTTCATTATCTCAAATAATCTTATACAATTCGTTGAGGAAATACAAGTACATACAAAATGCCCTGAAATATCCGACCACTGCTTAGTCAATATTAAAATAAAATTTACGAATTTCGTAAGGGGTAGGGGGTACTGGAAATTTAATAAGGAATTACTAAAGGATCGAATCTATGCCCAAGGAGTTAAGGAAAAAATTAAAGAAGTAAAAACACAATATTCAACCCTAAATGATGAAATCAATTTAAATCCCCAATTATTTTCGGAAGTTCTTCTTTTAGAGATACGTGCTTTTACTATCTCACATGCTTCATACATAAAAAAGAACCAAGCTAAAAAGGAAAAAAAACTTGAAGATGAATTGGAAAAATTGGAAACTCTATACCCATCTCAAGATAACAATGTAAATAATAAGATAGAGGAAATTAACAATCAACTTAAAATAATTAAAGAAAATAGGTTGAATGGCACATTATTAAGATCAAGAGCTAGGTGGGTGGAAGATGGGGAAAAACCAACTAAATATTTCTGTGGACTTGAGAAACGCAATTATCAAAATGACACAATCTTTAGGATTAAACAATCAGATGGATCATATTTAACGGAACAAAAGGAAATATTAAGTGAACTGAAGAACTTTTACCAAAATCTTTATAAGACATCAAATCTAGAAGACGTTAATCTGGACCAGATAATTGACAAATCAAAGGTGGCGACCCTAAGCAAAGCTGAATCGTTAACCGCAGATGGCTACCTGAACTTAGTAGAATTAACTGATGCTTTAAAGAGTATGAAAAACGATAAAGCCCCTGGGATCGATGGATTTACGGTTGAATTCTTTAAATTCTTTTGGATAGACATTGGACATTACGTTTTAGATTCAATAAACTATGCGTATGATGTAGAAAATCTCTCAGTCACAACCAACCAACGACCCCTCACCCTCCTCACCATCCCATATAAAAGTACCACGACCGCATTGGCTAACGGAATCAAACCTCTCCTACCCAAACTAATTAGTGATGACCAAACAGGTTTTATTAAAGGTAGATGCATTGCCGAAAACATTAGGATAGTGAAAGATGTTATAGACTATACAGAGTCAGAAAATCATCCTGGCAGTTTACTGTTAATAGAATTTGAAAAGGCGTTTGATACCATTGAATGGAATTTTATTCTACAAACACTCACGTTTTTTAATTTCGGTGAATCATTCAAAAAATGGATAAAAACTATCTATAACGACACATTCTCGACTGTGCTTCAGTCTGGTTTTATGTCGGAGCCTGTCCACCTTCAGCGTGGCTGTAAGCAGGGTGACCCATTGTCCCCATATTTATTTATTCTAGGTGCTGAAATCCTCGCAATGCTAATCAAACAAAATGAAGATATAACAGGTATATGCCACTCGGGGAAAGAATTTAAACTTAGCCAGTACGCAGATGACACGTGTCTACTACTAAATGGCTCTCAGAAATCAACTACAACATCGTTAATGGTCTTAAATAAATTTGCCACAATCTCAGGGCTAAAAATTAATCTGAAGAAAACAAAATTGATAGGGATAGGAACGATAAAAGGCAGAGCCCATGCCCCCTCTGGATATCCTGATGTGGAAGTCGCTTCTAAATTCACGCTTCTCGGTGTGGAGTTCAATATGACAAATAATGACCCGGTCGAAGAAAACTATAGTAAAACAATGGATAAAATGAAAACAATTCTAAATCTCTGGAAAAAACGTCAAATAACACCTCTGGGAAAAATAGCAGTAATTAAAACCTTTCTAGTTCCCCATTTACATCATTTACTTCTTTCGATCCACAACCCCTCACCAAAATTCTTAAAAGAAATAAACAGCCTGTTGTTCAATTTTATTTGGGGAAGTAGTGTAGACAAAATAAAGAGGCAGCGTCTCATATCGAGGTATGCAGAGGGGGGCCTGAAAATGATAGATCTAGAGATACATATAAACACTATGAAGGTCTGGTGGATAAAAAGACTCCTCACAAAAAATAGTTTCTCAACGGTTTTTTTTCAAGTCCTTAGCTAATATTGCACAAATCGGAGAAAATTTTGCGGAACATAAATTTGTTGAAAAGCTCAAAAAGCGCATTGTGCGTCATCCCTTTTGGCTTGATGTCATGCAATCATGGCAACAGTATATTGTAACATTCAAACGAACAGCAACATATTTTATTAAGTCTTCCTTTGGTTATAGCAGTGGATTAAATAACATGGAAAATATAATTAGTATTCTAGCCTGGAATAAACGTGGAATTAGATACATTAGAGATATTTTTAATCCAGATGGTAGTCTCATGTCTTATCAAATGTTTAAAGATAGATATGGAAATTTCACCGATTTTATAAGTTACTCTGGCGTAATAACGGGAATTAGAAAAGCAATGAAAGAGTTTAAATTAGACCAAGAAACAATTGCATCAATCGAACAACCTATTATCCCCACCCCTTATCAAAATATCTTATCAGAAAAAGGTCACAGATTGCTGAAGCTTCAAAATACACAAAAAAACATAAAATGTAAATCACAATTGAAATGGGAATCAGAAATCGAATTAGACCTAAACTGGACTACAATATACCAAAATCCATTTAAATGTGGTATTATGGCTAACAAATTAAAATACTTTCAATACAAAATTATCAATCGAATATTAGGAGTAAAGAAATATATAGCTAAATTTAACAATACTCATTCCCCTTTATGTCATTTTTGCAAAACAGAAGAAGAAACTATTTCCCATATCTTCTGGTCCTGCAACATAATCAAAGAATTCTGGAAGGAATGCCAGATATTTTTACAAGAACGGGACATATCTATCTGTTTGACTAAAAGAAATATACTACTCGGAACAGAAGACCCTAATGACATAATCAATAGTATCATCATTTTGGCTAAACATCATATATACTGTTGTAAATATCAACAAATGTCTCCTAGCCTCGCCAACTTTAGAATCCGCCTAAAAAGATTTTACGAAATAGAGGAACACATATATACAAAAAATAACCTAGCCAGCGAATATTCTGAAAAATGGAACAAACTCGACAATATTGCTTGCGAATAATTACCTATTCTGACATTACCTCTGTAATAATCCGATAAAAGAGGTCATGTATCATAACGTCCCATGTAATCGTTATAGACACACAGGGCGCGGATGTAATCTCTGCGACCTCAAAAGTCTGTTCCTCGGACATATATATTTGCTTGTAGCCTGCAATGAGTGGTAAGTTACTTTAAGTGTGATTTTGGACACTCTTTGCTGCAACTCAGGGGCAATAAACTTTGTGAGGGGACTAAAGACCTGAGATCATTGCATCTTACTTAGAGTCAGGCTCATTTCCACTTCATCCGCAAAGTTCCCGGGAACACCGAATCCAGTCACTAGGATGTCTGCTTTCAAACGTGTGAAAACTGAGCTAATCGACAAAATATGGCTGCATATACAAATAACGAATTGTCTCAGCAAGTCATCTCAAATTACCCCTTCTATCGTCTTTTTTCATAGAAGCAGTCTCAATCTAACCCACTAAGCCCACCCCACTTCCACCACAACACACTCAAATACACCTACATAAACACATGCACACACACAAACACGCACCCCCCTCCCCCCACATACACCCTATTGTACATACTTACACATACATACACATTTTTTCCAATTGTTAGAGTATCTTTCGCTGTGACAGATTTGATAACATAATATGTAATATTTTGTATGCCCTCTTGCATCTCCTAGCCACGTGAGATTGTACGGAGGATTGTAAAATCTTGGCCTCTGCAAAATATCACCAAATAAACAATTGGGAAAAAAAAAAAAACAAAAACAAAACTCACTGGGCACTATATGGGCGTAGTCAACGACAAGACATGCACTAATCCTTATATTATATCGAACACCCATCAAGAAAAACATCTGTCCGATTTGTTAATCTATTACCAAGGTAGCAGCCCTACCAACAAGCGTTATATAGAAAAAAATACCATGTAGTTTTCAAAAAACATTTTCTTCTTCCAAAACACGGCTTATTGATATGAGCAGGAGACAAATGTTGAATCGGTCGGCAAGGGTAAACAAAACATTTTCCCCAGACGGAACTGTATGTTCTAGAATCGCGCAACTCGCGAATGAAGCTAAAATTTTCGAAATTTGACAACACAGTTTGATAATTTCCACACATTTGTCACACATATACATTACCGAATGGGTCAGTACGGGATACAAAACTCCGAAGATTCAAATGAATTCCATTATTTATTCGTTTACTGCCCAAAACATACAATTAAATAGCGAAATAATATGAGCAGCGAAACAAACGATTTTTCATATCCGGACGCGTTCTCATGAATGCTGTACCCAGGTATGGACCATTCTCTTCGAAACGAGATATGGATCATCTTCTCAAGGAATAAAATATACGCCTCGGACAATGTGACTTCAACAATGGAAAAGCGATACATTTTTCCACAATGATTTCTTTCCGGGTCGTTCTGTGGATGTTGTGCTTCTGTGAATCGATATTTAAATTTAGCCCGATTAGTTTTATTCACCCAGTATGAAAAGAAAACTGATATAGTAGTGTGCTAAAAATAGAAAACGTGTAGTGCCTGGGTGTAGTGCCTAGTCAGTTCTGTGGATGCAAACTACACGAAATAGGGGTGCAGTATTCGTCCAATCAAGAGCCTAGAATGTCACGTGAGATATAATATTATAATGTAGTCTACAACACTGGCACCATTATACTGATAACTTGTAAAGTTCACCATATAATCCCCAGGAATTCTGCCATTAATTATTCTCATTTTGGTAGCCCGACACATGGCAAAAAGTTATTGCCCATACGTGTTTGTTCGTTTATCTAGGCTTTGACGTTTTTCACATTGATAAAATGTATAGGAGTCACGGCGGGGGGTTGGGGTGGGGGTGCTTGTCGCTGTCATCTGTAATATAATCCGGTGTAACAGGAATGGAAGTCCGTAGGAAAACTAGTCCCTCTGGACTATTATTCCGCGGAATTATAGTCCTAGGCCTAACATTTCTAGGAATAGTAGTCCGGCGGACTACTATTCCTAGAAATATTAGACCTAGGACTATAATTCCGCGGAATAATAGTCCAGAGGGACTAACGTTCCTACGGACTTCCATTCCTTTTACACCGGCAGTTCTCCAGTGCGTGAATTACAATCTCCTCCCATAATAATAGATCGTTTTCCCCACATTGCTTAAGTTTTTGCTCGAGTTTTCCGTACACAGAATCCAGTTCTTCTCGTGATTGCCAAAATGTTGAGTTAGATGGAGGAATATAAACTGAGACAAAAACAACTGTTGCATTCATATTAAATATTTCCCCATCAGATTCTACCCACAAAAATAGATCATCGATGGAATCAGATTTTCGAAAGAATGGTCTATATTTATCAAGATAGTAAAACGCAACAACACCGGCTCGGTTAGACTTGGTGCTGTTACGGCACATAACTAGACATGTATAACCCGGCAACGTGATGTCAGTTGTTTTACAATGCCAAGATTCGGACAAACATATAAATTCATACTTGTTTAACAGGGAGATGAATTCAGGGTCATCTAGCTTGTGCACGAGACCCTGAACGTTCCAGGCTATATAGGCTATTTTCTTTTTACTTTCTCTTAAGTTTCCTACACACATACTCTTAACAGAAAAAACAATTTACACAGCCGTGCATAAATTAAAGGCTATAGGAACACTGAGAACCGAACATAATAATTATGAGTGAACACTGCCCCCTCCCCCCCCCCCCCCCCACACACACACATACACAGTAAACACATACATACGCGAGCACACACACAGGCGCGGGAATTTACACTCTTGTGATTGGGACACTAAGTCGACATGTCAGATACACACTAAAAACTGAAGTGTTAAAAACGACACGTTCAAGGTGTTAAACCCGTTTTAACTCTAAGGGTTTTAACACTCAAAATGGAATGCTTTAAGCACTTAGACATTACAATCGTCAGACATCTGAAACTTGAATGGATGGCACTTCCCATGTGTCTAGCATTGGTGGTTCTTCCAGAATCGTCCATAACTTGATTTGCGCTTGGTGGGTACATAATTAAAAGGACACAACGCAGATGACGCGGATCAGGCTCGAGAGTTCGAGCCTGATCCGCGTCTTCTGCGTTGTTTCCTTTTAAGTGTCGCGACATTACACTTGTCAAGTGGTATTATTGTCAACACCTGTCAAGTTCTGGGATATCTACACTTGAACAAAGTGCTAGTTCAGCACTTAGTAAGTGTTAAATACAGCACTTCAAGTGTAGTTTTTAACACTTTAGTTTTTAGCATGTAACTATAACGGTGACGGGGATTTATTTAAGTCTGTCCTGTGAGTAAAAAAGTAGCGTTGATTGTTAAATGGTCGTGGTGGAAATATTGTACAGTGCAGTGTTCACTTTACGCAATCGAATTTAGAAAATGGACTGCCATCAGAATACCGGAACCCGGAATATAAAAACGGCGTGTTTACAGTCCAAATCCCTTTAGTCGGATGGATAATTTCTTGTTCAAACAAGCACGGATGCACAATTGTCCAATTGACCATTTCAGTGCTAAAGTCTGAATGAGCAATCGTCCAGATGATCATTTCCGTGCCTAGGCGGACAAACAAAAGCCATAATGCACGAAGGGCGGTATTAAAATGAGGGGAGTTTGAACTAAATTAGAATAATCGCCATGCTTTAGTTTATGTATTTCAGAATATCACATAGTTGTTGGCGAACAAAAGAGATGTTATTATTTCGACCGTATTGAGGCAAGTCAAACAGGCCGGGCGCAGTGCGCACCTGAGGTGAACGTTTCACTGTATCTGCAAATTTGTTGATCTGTGCACAGGTATGTTCGTTGCGGCCATTGTCAATAGCCGTAAATTCTTCCCGTGGTATGAACAATGTATCACTTCCTTTTCGAGTGTTTTGATTTGCAAAATTATGTTCATCTCTTAAACCTGTTTCCGTCAGTAAATGGTCGGCGCCTGGCGTTATATTACGTAATGAGTATTTAATGCGCTTGGCCAAGACTTTGATGCCAATGTTGTTCACATGATACGCATCACGATATAAGTGTCTTTTACACACACCCTGTTGGTTGTTGAAGCCACTGGTATTAGCCTGGAAAACACTATTTGTTCTCTTGCAGACCGTTGCTAATCTCCAGTTGGTCTCTTTGGTGATAGCATTTACCTTGGGATGAAGTAATGAGGGCAATACAGATGATAAAATAAATGTTGCCCGAGGGTATTTGCATTTTAGCACGGCAACCAGGTGTTCCGTCGGATATCCCTTTCCGACACAACAGTTTGAAATCGAAAAATGCGGCATATGATCTTGACTGTATGTGTTTTTGTATGCTACCTTAGCCTTGTCAATATTAAAATTAGTTATTTGATTTGTTATCAGTTTATTACATGTATAATCGTATCATGTTTCTGTTAACTTCTTGTACAATCTGCCTCTCTGTAGGTGTTATTTTTGCTTGAATAAACTACTACAACTACTACATTGCAAACCTGAAAAAGCTAGATAACTAACTTGTAGGCGCAAGATAGTAACTAAAACGTGCAAGATAGTAACTTACAGGTGTAAGATAGAAATAAAACTAAACTGGTACCCCAAAGCCTCCGGGAGGATTAAGGTTTCGGTTTTTTTTATATTGAATTTCAAATGAGACGTCGCGGATGAAACATGGACGTCGTTGTTTGAAAAGTAAAAATGCGTCAATCTTTTGTATTTGATATTTGATATCTATTCAAGAAATTAACACCTACAGAGAGGTAGATTGCGAAAAAAACAAAATGATAACATTATATTATAAAACATTCAATGTACTATGTAATTATTGTTATAACGTCGCATTTACGAAATAAATAATGTTTAAATCAAAGGAGCTAACTCCAAACCAATTTAACCACAGAATCGATGCTTTGGAGTTGGCTCCCTTCTCATAAATTGACATGACTTCATCAGGTAATTGTGGAACTGAATATTTTCCCACAAGCGACCACAATAACGTTCAGGCGAAAAGAAATATGACTGCATCTCTTTAATTTTGGCATTCAAATATCTATATCAAGTACAGCCCTTCACACAACTTTTTCTGACCAAAGAACAGGGAGTCAGACATGAAATAAAAGAGCAAAAACTGACAGGAAGGGAAGTACAATATCACGTGTACATATTTTTCTGGGAATTCCGAACAAAAACACCCCAACAGTTAATTGTACTTTTAGGTTCAAAAGCCTTCAAATCACCTTCCTTATTTATCTGGAATATTCAACAAAAATGAAAGATGTCAATACAATATTTCAAACGTTCATCAAAATGTCAGGGTAAAAACAGAAATACACGAGAATTTAACAGAAAAACACACATCTATTGTTTTAATAACAGTTCTATACAATAAAATGTACACTATTTTCAAATGTCTTTACAGGTTCCAGTATTTATGAGTATTGTGCTGAGTATGTTCAAATATTTCTTTTTAAAGTAATTCTAATGAGATCGTCTAGTATTTTCAAAACAAACATTACAGCTAACATTTAATATTCCGTTTCCGCTCCGTCAGCTTATAACAGCGACCAGTCTACAGGCGTGGTAGTTGACGGATATATCGCATTCCCCACACATGAGGTTTTTGAAGTTTAAAACACAAGTTCATTTGTACAATTATAGGTGTAAATGCCATCGCCAACCCCCCCCCCCCCCACCCTCCCCACATACACACACACAAATAAACTGTCAAACGCCCGTCGTTTGGCTGCAAATATCGGTACAAATTTTATTCAAATATGGAAGTTATCACCATATTAAGTTAATGTCGTAAGGTTAAAAAACCTGTCACTAAACCTCGAGTTTTAACTTCAAAGGCAAGTCACTTTCTTCGTTAACGCTATAGTTAATTTTCTCTATAGGAGAAAACAGCCATATTAGAGACGCGTTTTACCAGTCAGACAGTGGCGTAGACGGAGGTGGGGGTGCGGGGGGGGGGTTCTTAGATGGCCATGGCCCTCTGAAAATTACAGTGCTCCCCTCCCCCCCCCCCCCCAAAAAAAGATGGAAAAATTAAGGAAATTTACCCGACCAAATAAAATAACGACGGTAATGATATGAACACATAATCTCCTTGGCTAACAAAATTATGTTGACAGCGACAACAAAATCAGTTTCGACGTCAATAATTGGATGTGTAGTAAGTTGTTGGTGTTACCTTTCAGTATGATGTCGTATAATTTCGCCAGTAGTGAATGGGTTAATAACATCGTAACTTACTTTATGACAAAGGTGCGTCCTAGGTAGTAAAACATTAATTTCTGAGGTGTGGAGATGTCCGTGCTTATATTATTACACTGTGATAATAACAGGGTTATACTTGGAAACTATATTTGATATTGAGAGCGGTATTCATTTCAATTCCCCTCCCTCCCAGGAAAATTTGGAAAAGAAGGCTCTTAGAACGCATTTGCAGCGTTCTAGCATACAAAAGCGCATTTAAATTTTTTTCCTGCTTCTGTAAAAAGAATGTCATGGTAATACACGTCTTCTATCGAATATCTGACAGGTCTATACTCCCTGATGCATTTGTAAAAGAAAGTCTGCTGTATTAAAGGCGTATATAAATGAGACTATTAGGGCACATTTCAAGCATTTAGCTAAAACGTGTTTAAAAAATCTCACATTTTGTCAATTAAATCATACAAATATGAATATCATTAAAACTAGCTCAACGAGTCGGTGCTAATGATATCCATATTTATAGGGTTTCATTGAGAAATGTCAGAGATGTTTGTGGATGTGGTTATTTCTGTACTAACTGGGCCGATCCCTTATAATTATGTATTTGATTATTTATTCAGCCGGTGGGAACCACACATTTTTCCTACGTATCAAAACGTACACACGGCCAAAAAGTGGCGGGCTCCACCCCTAGCCCCACCCACGTTCCGCGGCCCCTGTTTGTGGTGCTCCGGAATAATCTGTGGCTGGATGGCATGCTTCCAATCCAATTTACAAACTCGGCTCCCCGAGATTCAATTCTAGGTTCAACAAACTTGCGTATGATATGGATATTGACAATAAAGATCAAGTCGGGACATGGACTGCCATAAACTGGTCCTTCAGATCGGTTCCGATTACTACTGTATCGACTAAATTGATATTTTCGACTGTAAATCATTGTGTAATATCCGAGAGATTAAGACTTTAAGAAGAAACCTGAACAATGCATCATGTTTTGAAAGCCTCGGATACATCTGTGGGGATTGTAAAAAAATTGCAGGAAGATTTGCTGTAATTTTGAATGCCCACCTCACCACTTTTTGCAAAATAAAAAAGACAATCACTCGAAAATTTATGAGACCTACACCCTCAGCACTATTTTAGGAGCTTGTATGGATGAGAATTATTGACATGATAGACTTAATGAAACTCTGTTATCTTTACTATTTAGTAAATCTCCCCGTATAAATTAAATATTTGGAATTCAAACATAAAGACAGGACGGATCAACCATGTGATGGAATTAATAAAGAAATATTCAATGTAGATCTCAGACTTAGAATTGGACACAAACCAGCGTAAAGAAATCGTCAGGGAAAAAGTTGTTATGGTGGATTGTAGAAATATTCAATGTAGATCTCAGACTTAGAATTGGACACAAACCAGCGTAAAGAAATCGTCAGGGAAAGAGTTGTTATGGTGGATTGTAGAAATATTCAATGTAGATCTCAGACTTAGAATTGGACACAAACCAGCGTAAAGAAATCGTCAGGGAAAGAGTTGTTATGGTGGATTGTAGAAATATTCAATGTAGATCTCAGACTTAGAATTGGACACAAACCAGCGTAAAGAAATCGTCAGGGAAAGAGTTGTTATGGTGGATTGTAGAAATATTCAATGTAGATCTCAGACTTAGAATTGGACACAAACCAGCGTAAAGAAATCGTCAGGGAAAGAGTTGTTATGGTGGATTGTAGAAATATTCAATGTAGATCTCAGACTTAGAATTGGACACAAACCAGCGTAAAGAAGTCGTCAGGGAAAGAGTTGTTATGGTGGATTGTAGAAATATTCAATGTAGATCTCAGACTTAGAATTGGACACAAACCAGCGTAAAGAAATCGTCACGGAAAGAGTTGTTATGGTGGATTGTAGAAATATTCAATGTAGATCTCAGACTTAGAAATGGACACAAACCAGCGTAAAGAAATCGTCAGGGAAAGAGTTGTTATGGTGGATTGTAGAAATATTCAATGTAGATCTCAGACTTAGAATTGGACACAAACCAGCGTAAAGAAATCGTCACGGAAAGAATTGTAATGGTGGATTGTAGAAATATTCAATGTAGATCTCAGACTTAGAATTGGACACAAACCAGCGTAAAGAAATCGTCAGGGAAAGAGCTGTTATGGTGGATTGTAGAAATATTCAATGTGGATCTCAGACTTAGAATTGGACACAAACCAGCGTAAAAAAATCGTCACGGAAAGAGTTGTTATGGTGGATTTTAACCAGAAATGGCGAGGGCGGGTTCAAGGAGAAGAGATATTTGGGTGACATGCGTGATACAAGGGGTCAAGGACTTTGAAGAGATATTTGGGTGGCATGCGTGATACAAGGGGACAAGGAGAAGAGATATTTGGGTGGCATGCGTGATACAAGGGGTCAAGGAGAAGAGATATTTGGGTGACATGCGTGATAAAGGGAAGCCAGGTTTTGAAGAGTACTTTGATGGCACCTGTGGTGGGTTACTGTTGTTCAAGATGGGGTCACGGCCACTGGGGCTTAGGGGGAAAAGTAGGAAAGACAATGAAAAGGAGTGCCAAATGTATAAAAAAGGCGTAGTGTAGACTCTGGAACACTTTCTATTAGAATGGCCAAACTACCAGTCTAACAGAATAAGATTCACCGGGAATATGATAGGGAAGTGGGATGGGAGAAAGAAGGACATGTGGTTAGTGGTTGACACAAATGAGCGGGTAGTATGCTTATCGGAGCGATTGGGAAGAAGTGGGTAATGGATGTTATCAAGCAATTCATCTCGGAGTGTTGGTAGGAGAGAAGAGACGTGGGGATAAGGAGGCATTTTGGGGGCACTAGGCTAACCTTACAACCGCGACAAATCAGCAGCCGACGAAAGTCTTATTATTATTAATATTATTATCGGCTGGACAGAGATGGTGTTTCCTCACTCAGTGGATCGGAAGATAGTGGGTTAGAGTGCAATGTGTCATTTCAGGCGCGGCAGAGCAAACAAAAAATGGGGGGGGGGGGGGGGGGGGGGGGGGGTTAAAGGTTATGTCATACTTCGACTAGTGCTGATAGGAGAAAGTTTTTTAAATGGGTGCCAGGAGAAGCGCTCTCCTGTGTTTTCCTACGAATAATTGCGCAATTATTTCCATAAAAATTTGGCCACTTTTTACCTTTAATTCTGTGAAAATGGAGGTATATTTTAACCAAACAATTTTAGCACCCATTACGGACAAATCGAGCATTCACTTTGTCTTCAGTCAATAGTTTTTCTACAATACGTGTCTCAAATGACGAAACTGTAAAAGACAAAACTGAATTCACTGAATGATATTTAACCATTTCACTGTTGGTAAATTAACAATGTACACATTAAAAAAATACTAGAAGGGTTATAAAAAATAGGGAGAGGGGCCTTTAGCCCCCGAAGTGTAAAAGTGAGGGGGCTAAAGCCCCCTCCCAGGTCCCCCATCCCCTGAGTAATTGTTTTTTTCCCCCTGCTGCCAAATGACAACGCCGATTTATGAAGCATGGGCGAATAACCGGCGAAATCTAAATTCGGAAGGGGTGGGGTGAGTGGGGGGCGGAGGGGGGGTGATGAGGTTGTAGAACCTTTTCGGCATGTTCCCTAGCGCGTGATTAGTGGTTTACTGGTGAGACCTTTTATAACTCCTGAAGTTTTTTTAAATGGACATTTTGTGAATGAAAACAGATATAACCGATATATATTGGGACACTAGATTCGAGAAACAACCGACTCGACACGATAATCACTGTATTTTTGCCGCCATATACAAAACAAAATTGAATATCAATCCATTATCAGAGATGAAAGGTCGGAATGGTACACCGTCCTCCTCGAGGGTCACCTCATATTGATTTTGGGGGTATAATGGCCTTTGGTAATGTTTCATATTTCCGTATATTGCGGCGAGACTTCAAAAAATAAATTTTGAAATTTTTCCGAAATGCTGGAATATCTCGGAAAACGGACATCGGAATTTAGGGGGAATTGTAATATAATATTGCCGCGTTTAAAGACCAAACTATAGTGGCAAAAATTCAGCTTTAGCGCATTCATTTCCCCCGGAATCTATTTATTTATTATTTATTTATTGGTGTTTAAGGTCACGTACTTATGCACAATGGCTAATCGTGACCGTGGACAGTTTTATGGGTGGAGGAAGCCGGAGTACCCGGAGAGAACCACCGAGCAACGACGAGCAGCTGTCAGCTCTCCAACATCGTAACTCTGAACTCTGCACCGCAGAACAGGCAGGGTTAGAGTGGTTGAAGACATGCGCACACCATCGACGTGCAAGTACGCCTCAGTACGCAGCGTCATCGTGCCCCCCATGTAGGCAATCGGGGTGAAGTGTCTTGTCCAAGGACACAACGCGGTTGCCCCGCAGGTGGGATTCGAACCGAGGACCTCTCGGCTTGCAGCCTGCACCTCACCCAACTGAGCCACCGCCCACCCACCCCCCCCCCCCCCGGAATCCACGTTTTCAATGTAATGTCCGTTGACTATATGCATTATAACGCACCTTGGTACTTCAAGGTTGAACACACTTGTTATTTCAACTTCCAATGCAAATAAATGTATTGGAAAAATCGACTTGGCCGGGGACATCACTAGAGGAGGTGTGGGGGAGTATCTACCCCCCTCTCCCCCTCCCCCTCCCCCCCTTCACTTCCCCCCCCCCTTCTTCCCCCACCCCCTCCCAACCCCAACGGTCAGTGAGAAAACGATTTTCCCATTTTTAGATCAAATTCTTCGACTTTTCCAATCAGCTGACAAACATTTCCGACATTCCTTACTCGAATCTGTGACCGGTCCGGTTTTTTCGAATTCATCGTTCCATTTCCTTTACGGCTATATCATATAATGCATACAGGGAATATAGAGGCGTCAGTTGGAAGGAGTAAGCAGGGGCGACGGAGCCTGGGTGCGGGGGGGGGGGGGGATACAGGGGCACCCCACACTTTTTACCAACTATAGAAAATAATCACTTTGTTTGTTTGTTTTTCGATCGCTGTGCAAGGGGTGGGGGGTATATCTCTATTTTCGTACTGACGCAATTCAACCCGTAAAATATGTGAATATAACCACAATAATTTCATTTCTTTCTCATCAATTCTCATTCGATTCATATGTATCGTATTTCCTTTCTCGTTCACTTTACTCTGTGATTTAGTAAAATATAAATTTGTATTTAATTACAAAGAACTATAGTTCAATTCAATTATAAAAATATCCAAAGTATATGCGAGTGTAGGTTGTAGTGTGTACCAAAATGTGATATATTGTAGTGTGTATCAAAATGTGATATATTGTAGTGTGTACCAAAATGTGATATATTGTAGTGTGTACCAAAATGTGATATATTGTAGTGTGCACCAAAATTTGATATATTGTAATGTGTACCAAAATGTGATATATTGTAGTGTGTACGTGTGTACCAAAATGTGATATATTGTAGTGTGTACCAAAATGTGATATATTGCAGTGTGTACCAAAATGTGATATATTGTAGTGTATATCAAAAGGTGATATATTGTAGTGTGTACCAAAATGTGATATATTGTAGTGTGTACCAAAATGTGATATATTGTAGTGTATATCAAAATGTGATATATTGTAGTGTGTACCAAAATGTGATATATTGTAGTGTGTACCAAAATGTGATATATTGTAGTGTGTACGTGTGTACCAAAATGTGATATATTGTAGTGTGTACCAAAATGTGATATATTGCAGTGTGTACCAAAATGTGATATATTGTAGTGTATATCAAAAGGTGATATATTGTAGTGTGTACCAAAATGTGATATATTGTAGTGTGTACCAAAATGTGATATATTGTAGTGTATATCAAAATGTGATATATTGTAGTGTGTACCAAAATGTGATATATTGTAGTGTATATCAAAAGGTGATATATTGTAGTGTGTACCAAAATGTGATATATTGTAGTGTATACCAAAATGTGATATATTGTAGTGTGTACCAAAATGTGATATATTGTAGTGTGTACCAAAATGTGATATATTGTAGTGTATATCAAAATGTGATATATTGTAGTGTGTACCAAAATGTGATATATTGTAGTGTATATCAAAAGGTGATATATTGTAGTGTGTACCAAAATGTGATATATTGTAGTGTATACCAAAATGTGATATATTGTAGTGTGTATCAAAATGTGATATATTGTAGTGTGTACCAAAATGTGATATATTGTAGCGTGTATCAAAATGTGATATATTGTAGTGTGTACCAAAATGTGATATATTGTAGTGTGTACCAAAATGTGATATATTGTAGTGTGTATCAAAATGTGATATATTGTAGTGTGTACCAAAATGTGATATATTGTAGTGTGTACCAAAATGTGATATATTGTAGTGTATATCAAAAGGTGATATATTGTAGTGTGTACCAAAATGTGATATATTGTAGTGTATATCAAAAGGTGATATATGTTAAGACGACTGCTACTCTTAATCAGAAACGAAAAAAAAAAATCCACTATCACTACCCTAATCTGTGTTAACACCTGAAAACAGTCGATAAGCCAATACCACATGATTCAATATTGACCGGCCAATATCCAATATCGCAAAATAATGACAATATGGTGGAAGTTAGGTTGAGGTCGCTGATGTTAGTGTCTTAAATAGGGTGGGTACAAGGGTGAGGGGAAGCGTATATAAATATATATATTTTTTTTGCATGAATATACTGCCCCCGACCACCCCCCCCACACCATTAACCCCCCCCCCCCCCACACACACACCGATAAAGATTTTTTTTTATCCTACATCCTAGCGATACCCAGAAAGGTGTGACTCCCCCCCACTCCCGGCCCCTCCCATACACACTTTTTGAGAGCTTCCGTTGCCAATAGTTCTTGTACATTCTGGTCAGTGAAATAGGAAAGTCATGGACCAAAATATGGGGAAAAGCATTTTTCTTGTGGTTTAAAATGGCTAGATTTAAGTCGGGGGGGGGGGGTGCTCAGAATCCATCACAGGGATTACCTGGACGAAATATAAGTCATTTAAGCCTAAAATATAGAAAGTAAGACATTTATCAATCTCTTACTTTCTGCTCAAGACTGCATGGCAATATCTATACAACGACTCCACGATAGGGGCAATTGTAACATAGGTATAGGGCTGTAACGGAAGTACACCATTCATCAGAATGTTCGTGTTGATAGACTGTCAGTTAATTTTAACTTGGGCATACCATTTATTGCAATGGGTGTTGAAATGACAATTGTGCGTCAAGCCCTGTTGAATTATTGCAATATAGGGGTGGACGAGACCATTGTTCGTCAACCCCTACTGTAATAGGGATCGATGTAACAATTGTAGGCCCACATACAGCATATAGGCCCTATTGCAATGATTTATTGCTATAGGCATTATATTGCAATAGGGGTTGGTACAAGGACTAATAATGCCCGTACCTGATAAGTGCATCAGGTCGAAACACGGAGAGTCTGCATGACAAACTGTATTTTGCAGCGCCTGCGGCCACTACACCTCTGATCGGGCATGTCCCCAGTCCCCCAGTGGACTATACAAAAAGCCTTCTGCAGCCTGTTTACGGGATTTATACAATTGAATTCGGTGTGACACAACTGCGACATCTGTTTTCAAAAACGCATTAGGAATTAAAATCTACTCTAATTGGAACTGAATTCGACGTGACGATATTGCGACGTCTCTTTCTAGCCGTCGGCTATTAGTAATGTTTTATAATTTTTGATGCGTTTGTCGTTGACCGGGTAGTGCGCGCGTGGTCCAGTACAGTTTCGCTAGGCGGTTGGTATCGAAGAAAACTCCCACGGAGCGGGTTCGAACTCCCCAACATGCCATTGAAAATAATTTTAGGCCTAGCTTTGGCCATTCCAGAAGTTCTTTGGTATGCCCAAACATGTGACTCCTGAATACTTCGTAGGCCTACTGAGTAAAACTTTAGGCCTAAACAATAGGCCTACACTTTAGTCAAAATAGGCCTACAAGACCTAATAGAAAAACGTTAATGGGCCAAGATAGCCTAATTTTTATTAGTCAAATTTTGGCGATAAAATATAAGCGTAGCCCTACATAGGGCCTATGTTTATCTGAAAAAATGGAGTAGCCATGACCACCCCCTTACGCCACTAAGTGCTACGCAGTAAATTATGCCACCCAAATCATTCAAAGCCTGGAGCTAAAAATAAAATTCAACTCTAGCCCCCCCCCCCCCCCCCACCGTCCCAAACGCAGGTCACGTAGGCCGTGTCCAACAGTTCTGAAAAAAATAATCCCATGCAAATTACACAGACAGACCTGGATGCGCGTAGGACTGAGGGGTATACCTATCCCATGGAAGGCTTACCACACCCCCTTCCTCGCTCAGTCCGTGGGCCTTCGTGATGACACCCCTGATAAAAGTTTGTAAAATTCCGTCATCTGAGATTATTTGTAATTAATGTGTGAAATCATGTTATGTCAAACTTTCATTTTCTTATGGAGTGTTGGGGGGGGGGGGGGGTAGCGCCCCTCCCTGCCCCGCTCTGTTACGAGCCTGTCACTGTCAGAAACACACATAAAAAAATCTTCGGGGTCCTCGTGGAGCAGAGCCATGGCCCCGGTCCTTTAATTCCATATATTTTCCTATATTTAGGCCTAATTCCAATTTCCATCATAGTTTGTATAAAAAATTGTTAAAACTGAACAATTCCATATTTGCCTTACCCCCCCCCCCCCACCCCCCCCCCCCCCCCCCACCTCATCCCCCGCGGTCCATCAAAAGTCTGGATAAACCTGTTCAACTGGTCGCCAATCCTTGACTGTTAAAAACACATTTAATTTTTTTTAAAATTAAAAAAAAATGTTAAAAACCATCATATGTCTGCCTTAGTCCTTCAATTCAAGTTCCCCCCTCCTCTTTCCGTCTACTAATACTATAATCTGTATACCCCCCCCCCCCCCCCCCCCAATCCACCCCTGCGCAATTAAGGTTTAAGGTTTTCAGAACGCACGACATTCATTTCAACAACAACAACATGGCCGGACACAGAAAACACGATTTCGTGTCGTTAAAAGTTTGTTTGTCGTAACTTGCACGTTCTAACCTTGAAATCATTCTATTTTAATTCTAGTAACTTCCAATCACGCATTTAACACGTGAAATAAATATAACTTTTTATCCAATAGATTTATTTCTCATTATATATTCATCACGTGATACTCATTACACGTCAACTTTATAGAAGAGCAGCCGACAAAGTTGTCGAACAACATTTCACACCCTGAAACGAAGCAAATCAAATGGTGGAAGATTCGTTTAGTGAAATGTTTGGCGGACAAAATATTTTAACGTCATAAAATGGCAGACGATAATTGAATTATATTTGTTATAAGGACGGAAGGATTCCATTCTCAACTTTTATTGTTCATCGTCGGCCATTGTTTTAATATAATCATTACAGGTAATTTATTTGTGTCAACAATAATTTTATATAATATTATTAGATAAAATATGGCAGGAAATTTTGGTGACAGACAAGATGGAGTACAAGAAAGTTGTTTTAATATTGGACGGTTTAGGTGTGTGGTTGGGGGTCGTGGGGGTGGGGCCATGAGTATTGTTATTGTACCGGACACGGATGGACAATTTATGGTAGTTACATGGTGGCCCGACAGATTATATCGTGTCAGTAATGACGGAATGAGAAATCTACAGACCATAGAATTACCGTCTACACCTTGGGATATCTGTATATATGGAGATGTAGTCGCCATAACACTTCCACCCCGTAAACAAATCAATGTTTATAACTTGAAGGATTTAACGCCATCTACAGAAATCCATTTATCCGTCGATTGTTGTGGAATCTGTCGAGTGGACAATCGATTCTTTGTAACTACCTGGACTGGGAGGGGTGGTAGAGTTATAAGCTGTAATGATGGGAGGGATATTATTGATCAATCAGATCCTATATTCAGTCGTCCATACTTTGTGAGATCATCTAGTTGTGATCAACATTTATTTATAAGTGATTTTGAGAATAACAGAATTATATCATTAAGTGTTAGAGATTTACATCATGTATTATTTATAACACAACTTGATGATCTTGGTTTAACGTTACCACAAGGATTATGTATAGATAAATTTGGTAGTTTATATGTTAGTTGTCGTGATGTTAGGACGCGTAGAACATGTGTTGCAGAATTCACAAATAATGGTAGATATATATCTACAATTCTATCAATTCCTAAACACAACATTCCTCCACACATAGAATGGTTTAATGTTATCAATAAATATCGTATTCAATCTTTATATCATATTTGTATTAATGTTTGTAATTGTATCGAGGATCCATCATGTTTGCCATTATTTGGTGGTGGTATGTGTTACAATAAAAACAATGGTAACATTGCTGTTATAAAGGTCTCCGAGTATCAAGACAGAGAACACCCAGAGGTAGATACATCAACAACCCATGTATATCTATACAGGAGACCACGACGTGTACCTCCTCCACCTCCTCCCCCTATTGTAGAAGCTTGATCATGACAATATTAATTTGTGATATAAACATTTCATTCCCCGAGTGGAACAAGATGCCATCTGCAATGCTATTGCATTGCAGATAGCATCTTGTTCCACTCAAATCATAATTTATGGTCATTAATTAATTTATATATTGTAAACACATTTATTTTTTCAATGTAGAAATCTTTCTGAATATTTGAATTTTACAACAATAAAATCATTTCTCAATTATCTTTCCAAGGAATAATGAAAGGATTTGATATAATAAATAAAAACAAAAAATAAACATCAAAATTATCTTGAGTTTATTTACTACAATTAACAACTGTTATTTGTATAAAATTATAAATTTGTTGAAAAGTTAAAATTGAATTTCAACAAATTCTAAAACTTTATTATTTGTTTTGATTTAACAAAATGAACAAACGACACTATAATAATAGTTTAAATTAATTAGTGACCATAAATCACAAATAGGCAAGACGCCATCTTGTTTTCACTGTATACAACATATAAATTATTAAATTAATTAGTGACCATAAATCACAAGTAGACAAGACGCCATCTTGTTTTCACTGTTTTCAAGATATAAATTATTAAATTAATTAGTGACCATAAATCACAAGTAGACAAGACGCCATTTTGTTTTCACTGTTCACAACATATAAATTATTAAATTAATTAGTGACCATAAATCACAAGTAGACACAATGCCATCTTGTTTTCACTGTTTTCAAGATATAAATTATTAAATTAATTAGTGACCATAAATCACAAGTAGACAAGACGCCATCTTGTTTTCACTGTTTTCAAGATATAAATTATTAAATTAATTAGTGACCATAAATCACAAGTAGACAAGACGCCATTTTGTTTTCACTGTTTACAACATATAAATTATTAAATTAATTAGTGACCATAAATCCCAAGTGTAGCATACGTTGACATCACTGACCACACCTGGATTGCGATCAATCCACGGCGACTGTACTGTATCATGCTTCATGCTGTACAAATTGTTTATATGTAAATAATTATTCTAAATTAAACCTTTACCCAACCAAATTATTCACATTGTATTATTTCACTCCATATTATTATTTGGATGAATACAGTAAATTAACACTTTACCCAACATAATGAAAAAAATGACAATCTCACAACAAAAAAAACTAAAAATGTCCTTCAAATTTTTTCACATTGTTTTATTTTTTTCTTTTTAAAACATTAATTATGACCCCTCACTGGAAAGAGCTTTGAGACTTGAGATTGTTCCAGGGGGGGGGGGGGCGGGGGGGGGGGGGGGGGGGTCATACATCAACATGATACATTTTGTGCTTTCTTCAGACAAAAAAGGTATTATTCATTTATCCAATAAATTATTTTAACAATGACACCTGATTGTGATGGATTCATTTCATTCAAAATTTTATTATAATTATATGTCTTTGATTTTGAATCAATTTTTATGAAAAATACTTGTTTGATTTGATTGGGTTTGTTCGGAAATGAAAAGTGCTTAAATTTCGATCTCTGCCTTAAAAAAGTGATTAAATACACATCGATCCTTAAAAATGCTTTAAAATATCCCCCCCCCCCCACCAGCCCCCCCCCCCCTCCCCCCGTGAAAAAAATCTCAGTTAAACGTGACAAAAAGATTTATGTATTGTAAAAAAGACAACAAAGAAATGAAATACCGATGACGTCTGATCAGGTCTGATTCATATTTTATATTGAAATGCTATAAATAACGATTGTATAAAACAATTCAGATTATTATGAAGCAATCTGTCGACCATGAGTAAATTGACCCATAACTAAATCAACTAATACTGTATACTGAAACACTTAAAAATAGTCCATGTATTACTGATAACTTACCTCCTTCCTCATGGTGATGAGAGGTGAGAGATCTTTTAGTGTTTTGACATAGGAGTGTTTCCATGGAATATCTATAACAGAACATGATGGATCGAGTCGATGTGTCAATCAAAGGAAGTAGAGAGAAGTGAGAATTGTGGAGAAACGGACGTAAGAGGGTTAAAAATGTGATCTTAACGTGTGAAGAAGATATTTGTTAGCGGAGAAGATGTGGGTTTTTGGTTTGAATGGGTAGACCATTGTATCACGTATTCTACTATCACACGCTGTGTTACTAAACTTGTGTGGTCTGATTTGTTATGGTACACAAATATGTAGTTCATAGCTCAAATACACCAACGTCATCAGTTCTTGTGTACATACATTCAAGGTCACTTGTCGTTTGTAACACGTTTTGAGTGTTGTTGATCTCAACAATATGCCGTCTGGAAAATGTGTTTTCAACATGGCTTGGGTAAAACAAAATACGTGGATATTGCACGTGAAAGTAATATTCACAAAGCATTGTGTTCTCTGTACAGAAAGAATACTGACATTGAATCTTGTGGAGAAAGTGTTGTGAAATCCCACCAAAAAAGTACCTACATCTGAAGTGAAGGTTGGTCGGTCACTGCCTCTAACATTAAAACAATAACATGGATATGTTTGTCACATAGAAAGCTTCGGATACATCAAATAGTGCTTCTCTCCCAACTGCAGACCTGGGCTTTTGACAAATCTAGGGGAGCTACTATGGCTCCGCTAAACCAGTGCCAGAGCCCAGAGCAATTATGGCCCTACTTAAATTGATTTTGCAGAAACCATGGAGGGCGGGAGCTATAGCTCTCCTCAAAAGTTGAGTTGACCGCTGAAAAGAAAAGTAATGAAATTTCACCTTCATGCAGCTCATTTGTTCGAAGTGAGCCTTCAAGGATTCCATTGGAGAGAATTGTGAGATAAGGTTTTGAAAGCTGAAATATATGTACATAGTAGTTAGTATGGGTGATTAGATCCGGGACATTTCGTCCCCAAACCAGTTTGTCCCTGGCTGATTTGTCCAAAATACATTATCGGAACGGGGCTGTTCATCCCAAAAAGTAATTTAGATAAATTGACCATACATGTATCATTATTTTAAAAAGATTATTTTTATCCAGATATTGGTAGGTGAGAACTTAGTCACCGTGGTTACACTAAATGTCCTCACGTTCCTGGCACAGTTTGCCTTCAAATTTTTCTGAATACAACCAATCCATCCTTTTGCCAAACCGTCCTCAGCAATTTGACCCAAACCGGTTGATACATTTTGACTTGAACTGGCCGCTAACAGACTCAAATCACCCCAGTGTAGGTATAATATAAAAAATGAACATTTATTTTTACAAATTTGTCACAATAATAATCATCAGAATGTGTGGGCAACCTTTTAATGGATTTTTTTTTTAGTTTTTATTGCAGGTTTTTTTTTTTTCGAATAGGAAAAAACTTCAGGGTGTAGGATGTTTTTAAAAAGTTGATTTTGGATTTTCATCTTGGCTTTCAATTGTGATGCGAAATAGGGAATATACTGAAAGGTTTATCTGTGGAGCTGGAATGTTAAGGAATTTTACCTCGGGTTTTAACAGAAGACTCTGATTACGGTTTAAGTTTTTACTGAAAGTCAGGGGGAGCTTAAGTGTACGGTGTCTGTCGTCCAACTGATATGAAGATTACAATACTGACTTCGGATTATAAACCACTGAATCAAATTAACCAAATTTGATATGCAAACTGCTTATAATTTGTCAATTCAAGTTTGTTCAAATCAAGTTGCCATGGTCCAAAGGGAGGAGGTACAGTTAAAACTAGAAGTCCTGTAACGAATAGTGCGCTTATCTAGGCTTAATCGCGCGTTGGAATTGCGCGCAATTGCCATATCGAATGGCATCCAAAGCACGGCAGGTTCTCTTGGTTACTCATAGCAAACACATGCAATGTTTCTGCCAATGGACCTCCGGGTTACCCGGAGGTCCATTGGCTGAAACATTGCTTGTGCACAGGCCATATGTACAGAATTTGGTAGCTTTACTTGGGCCATAACGCGTACATTAACGCGCATATCAATGTGCTATTTGTGCGCATTTCATGACAGGACTTCTAGTTTTAACTGTAGATGCTATATTAAATCCTTCTTTAAACAATTTTGCCAGGTAGCCGCCTCAGACACCTTGGGGCCTGGCATTTTTCACATGTAGCTCACCTTCATGACTGAAAGTATTGCCATCACTTGGCGTGCTTTGTACACCATCCATTAACTTTCGAAACATTTCTTCTTCAGAACCGCTGCTCCAAAAACTTTTGTATTTGACATAATTTATAACACAATTGTATGGATGATTCACAGATTGTGATATTGTATCATACTATTTATCAAACACTTATGAAAATAAACGAACACAATTAAAAAAAAAGGAAAATGTAAGTTAATACAGCTTTCAAAGGAGTAGATACTAGATGGTGTATATACATGTATAGGTATATTTTAGTCAAGTTTAAAATTTTCTCCATTTCTGACGAGTATTTTGATGATGAAGAGGATTTGCATGTAATGTATTGAATGACACAGAATATGTTGTTCGTTAAGTCGCTGTTTACAGGATGCTACAGCAGGTAATTATTCAGCTGTCAGAGTTGGATTATGTTTTGCATGAGTTGCTGGTTTAAAATTGTCTCAATTTTTATTGTTTTTTGTTTTATTTTTTGTTTTGGTGGGGGCACAGGGTGGGACTGGGTAGGGGGAATAATTGCTCATTTAATGGAGTAAAAACCTGTCAATTCAGTGGAGTGAGAAAGGAAGAGACAGGTCTGATGTATGCTTAAGACAGTCTGTTCTGATGACGGGCAACGTCCCAATTATGTGTCGACCCAAGATAGGGGCAGACTGCAACCTTATTGAATGACTTGAGGCACAGCCTCAGCCGCAGGGGTACATTTTTCTGTGACTTCTGTCAACGCAAATTAATCAGTAAAAACTCAGAAAATGTGAGTATGCAAAGCATGGGGTTGAGAAAAATTTTACTTCCACACAGTTTAATTGTGTTACGTATAAATGATCCTCTGTTGGTGCCTGTACGCATAAGACAGTCTATTCTGAAGACGGGCAACTTTCCAATTATGGGATGACATAAGACAGGAGTGGACTGCAGCTGTACTGAGTTGAATAATTAAGGTACCAGTATATTTTGTTTCGTTAAAGTGCAGGAGTTATTACCCAAGAAATGTGTGAGAACGCAAAAAATGAAAAAGTCAAATTTAAACCAGCCATTTTAAACTTGTGTTACATGTAAGTACAAGACCTGTATAAACTGGTGATGGTACATGAACATACATGTACATGTATAATTGTCATGGAAGCAGTAATCTAACTCACTCTGACGGCTAATTACTCGCTGTTGCCTTTTGTTAACACCGATGACCTAACAAATACAAGTTTTGTGTCATTTGACACATTATATCCTCTTTATCATCAAAATATTTAATATTTACATGTATCGCAAATAGATAAAATTTTACACATGACTAATATATAATACCAGGGTTTTTTTTACACCCTCTACCCCTTTTGAACTTTTATTAAGTTATATTTTCTTTTTTTTATAAACTGAATTTATTAATTTAACAGCTTGTGTTCGAACTTTGTTAATTAATCCTTTAATGATTTGATGGATGGAATCAATTGATATCTGGTTTCAGTTTCCTTTTGAGAGGTTTTGCTTGTTTGTATATCTTTATTAACATGACATATGTAATATTTATAACAATAACAATATAATAAAAACTAAACTTAATCTACTATTCAAAAAACGTAGGGAATATTAGATGAAAGTGAGATATATAAAGAAATATATTTATATTTTTATCAAAAAGATAGTTGAAGCATTTATGACATCTGATGAATGATTTCAGCGATAGTTGGGTGTCTTGACAAGCACACATTCCATGCACTGAGCTGTAGAAGACATGGAGGTCAGTCAGAGAATTTACCACATTCAGTCCAAGACCTCAATAGTAAATCCTCCTCGGTTTGCGAGACAAGCGCGGATCTGACGTGGCAAACTCCTCACCAAATGTCTAATATCAGCTTGACTGTGTTATTCCATACTTGCTGCAGTGCAGCGACGAGTTCCTAGACATTGGTAGGGGGCTGCTGGCGTTGTTGTAGGGGCCTGCCAAGCAAATCCCAGACATGCTCGATTGGTGAAAGGTTTGGACTTAGTGCAGGCCAAGGAAGTATAGTGATGTTCTCCTGGATGAACTCTGTGGCGACACGGACCCTGTGCACTCTTGCGTTGTCATCTTGGAAAATGAATCGACGGCTGTGACCTCGCGCAAATGGCACCACATGCTCTGCTAGCATGTTGACACGCCCTTGAATGACCTGTAATGCTGTTCTGCTTGTCATGCTTATGCTTCTCTGCATCATAAACGATCCACCACCACATCCATCATGCCGCCTAACAGTTTTGTCACGGTATCGTTCGTTCTGCCACTGCCACACTCTGTTGAGCCTGTCGTGGAAGTCGAGAGTGTACCTCAGTTGATCGGAAAACCTGACGTTGCTCCACCAACGATTGTCCCAGTGCTGTTGTGCTCCACACCAATTTCACCTTGTGACATTCACTCAAATGTGGAATTACTCGAGGTCAGTGAGCATACAAATTCCATCTGTATAGGCGATTTTGGATAGTTTGATCACTAACTCGCACATCTGTCGCTCGGTGCAGCTGCTGTCCACTTTCTGAGGCACTTTGATGGCAGTTACATAATGCTGTGGTTTGGATGAAATGATCTTAGTGAGCAGTTGTCGACCTTGGACGACGACCTGACCGACAACATTTCTGTCTGACGGTAGCCTGACTAACCACAACCTGCTAGTCACCAACTGAGTAACATTGAGAATGTGAGCCACTCATGACTACAGTCGGTCTGTTGCCAGCTTCTAACATTTAAACGGCATGTAAACGTTCGTCACGTGTCAGGCTTCGCATACGTCAAACGTTACATTTCGACCAGAAATTATTGATGTACAAGTTTATACTGAGAAAAGAATGATGAGACCTGTCCAGTACAAATGAATATTTCAAAAAGTACCCCACAGACATTAGCACGGCACTCGTTTCGTGGGCCGGTGACTTTCACGATCCACACTAAACTTGGTAACATATTGACATATATATCCAATACCATTTTCTGAAAATATCAACATCGGTTTGGATATTCCCTGCTCTTTTTGAATAGTATATAAGAGGCCTACATGTATCTTATGAAATTCAAAAGGACCTTTAGGCACCCTCTGGTTTTTAATCACCCTCTGCAGCATGCTAGCCTGCCAGTAACATACCTGCAAGGTGAACGGGTAATTGTATCAAACTCGTATAAGCCACTAACCAGGCAACTTCAGTACAGAAGACCTGGGGGTTCAGGTTAGATGGTCGAGCAGACACTTGAAATAATGAATTCTTAACTATCACAACACATTGTAGTTTCCAAAGTAGAACATGTTGTCAAGGATATGAAACTTTTATATCACAACATGCCATACTGGTCCTAAATATCAGGGTAATATTAATATGACACCACTTGTATTATTATCAACGAAAACAAAATATTTTCAGAATTGTTTTACCAATATGTGTATATTGTTAGTGCACATGTACTATTAATACTGCTTTTTTACCCTTTTTATTCAATGGCTGTTCATACTCAGATTGAATCCAATTACAACTAATTGTGGAAGTGACCCTCTTGGCCTTTTAGAAATAATGGAAAGGGTAAATGGAGACCCTGCCAATTGGCAATGACACGAAGATTTGAATCCTTCCCCAGGTAAAAATGAGCATATGTAGAAACTGTCCGTATATAGCTATGAGATCGGCCCTATAATTACAACAACATCTTCCACAAATACCAAACAAGGCATCTTCTGTTGACTGGATCAGTTGAATAAATAATTATAACATATCTCTGCTTGTAATGTTGTAAAATGTCAGCCCAAAAACCCAACACTGACTGTGTTTAGGATAACCTGACCGACGCTAAACAATTATGCTGAGCCTCAAAAGTTTATCAAGTAAATGTCACCCATTCGGTCATTATAACCCTAAAATTTCCATCCGACTTCAACCGATTTTGATTTTGAAGCTTTTCAAAATTACATGAAGAAATAAATATATCAGACTCTATAAATGAAGACCAAGTGGCAAGTTATAGTTCATCAATGGAAAACCACATTTGATAAACTGATAACATTTTACCATGCAGCTTGCTTCAGCCTTGGTGGTAACAGGTCATCAATATTAATGAATGTCGTGTTGAGTTTCGTATATTGATACTGAAAGCCTCAAATCTTGGCTACGATCTATAAAATGTTATTGGTGCAAGTATTGTGTACAACAGTTTTGTTTTTTAATTCTATTCAAACCATATACATGTACAGAATTTATATAACAGTGGTCAGCAGGTTCGTAGATATTACATTTATTCATATATGTTTTTTTCTGGAAAAAAATTCTAATTCCTGTATAGATATCTTTAATTTAACCCTCTCAAAACTTTAAAATGGGTTCCAAAGAGATTTTATTTCATGTAATACTGTTAACGAAAACCTATTTCTGATTTCTTTACAAATATTTTACCCCCAAAATAAGTCTCCATAAATTATCTTTCTGTTTTGTTTATTTTCAATATTTTAACCATTTTCACACAGACTTGAGTTTGCTGGTGGCAGCAGTAAAATTCTTTTTCTCTTGTTTGAAATCTTTTCTTATTCTTTAAATCCACTGGCCCAAATTCATTCATTTATGGCACAGACCATCATCTCCTTTGTTCAAATGAAGCTGCTGCCATCTTCAGGCTGGTGGAATATACTCTTCTGAATTCCCTCCCACCCCACCCCCCCCCCCAAAAAAAAATAAAAAAAATACTGTATCCCTTGGAGTGGGGTTAATGTTCCATCAGCCTAAATAAAATGCTTTAAAAATCCGCTTTTTATAAGACACTCGCTACAGTTAAAACTAGAAGTCCTGTCACGAATAGTGCGCTTATCTAGGCTTAATTGCACGTTGGAATTGCGCGCAATTGCCATATCGAATGGCATCCAAAGCACGGCAGGTTCTCCTGGTTACCCATAGCAAACACATGCAATGTTTCTGCCAATGGACCTCCGGGTTACCCGGAGGTCCATTGGCTGAAACATTGCTTGTGCACAGGCCGTATGTACAGAATTTGATAGCTTTACTTGGGCCTTAACGTGTACATTAACGCGCACATCAACGTGCTATTTGTGCGCATCTCAAGACAGGACTTCTAGTTTTAACTGTATAATGCTTAGATTTCTTGTTTGGAACTTAACTTTAGTGATGCAGATTCACTTTTTTTTTTTTCAAAGAAACTCAGTCAGTCAAAATTTGGGCTACACTCAAAATTTATATTTTCTGACCCAGTGGGCAGATGTGAACCAAATTTGTGATGTACTATATAACTGGGTCATAAGTATTTCATTTATGATGGATTTTTTTTTTGGGGGGGGGGGGGGGGGGGGGGAAGTGGAGAGAACCACAGTAGTTGAAAAACAAAAAACAGTTTTTATACGCCCGTTTTGAAAAAAATGGTCGTATTGTGGTATACCGCTGTGCGTACATCTGTGTGTCCATCTGTCCACACATCTTACAATCACTCGAAAACGCTTCGAGCAATTGTTGTGACTTTTTTGGTGGAAAGTATATGTTGATGGAAGGAAGCTCCCTTTCAATTTGTTTTGCAGTCCGATTTGTCATTCCAGAGTTATGGGACTTTATTCGTCAAAATATGTGCCACTTTCCACATGTCGGACAATAAATTGAAAATGCTTTGAGCAATTTTCATGATTTTTTGGTTGCAAATATGTTGATAGAAGGAATCTCCCTTCGAGTTGTGTCACTGTCCGATTTGTCATTCCAGAGTTATGGGACTTTATTTGTCAAAATATAGGCAATTTTCCACATGTCGGACTTTGAGCAATTTTCATGATTTTTGGTGGCAAGTATATGTTGATGGAAGGACTCAACCTGATAAGTACACATGTATACTCATATTGTGTGCTTTCCCCTTTGTAATTAATAACGGGCGAATCATGGCGCAGCTGTTCATTTAACACTTCACAGAAAAGAGGTTGCTACATGTAGGAAGCTTTCCTACAACCACCCAAAAAATTGTTTACAGCCCTGTGGATCAAAATAAAAAACAATTAAAATGCTCATATTTCCTAAACCACACGGAACAGAGAACTGTCATATGGAATGAAGCATCCTCAGGACCAGTAGAATGGAATTATAAAAAAAAATTGCCATCCGTTGTGTCAGTCTGTTCTGTAGAGGCTCTTCTGTACGTGGGCATAAAAAAAATGCGAGTCAACAAATTTGCAAAAAATGAAAACCAAATTTCGCCAGAATATTTAGATAATTGGTATACGGCATCCAGGGGTTTAGGAGGGGGGGGGGGGGGGGGAGGTAGAGGCAAAAGTGTTCAAATTAAACCCCTATCTTTTAAAATCTTCTTCTTTACATGCAACAGTCCGGTTCTTTTTATGTTTGGTATGCAACATCTCTCGGAGGGGGCAAATTCAAGTTTGTTGAAATCGGATCCCCCTGGGTTTATATTTGGGCTCTTTATTGGAGCCCAAAGTTGAACTTAAAGCAATATGAGAAAATTCCTTTTCAAATCATCTTCAGATCCACCAGTTAGAGTGCTTTCATATTCAGTATACAACATGACTAGGAGTGCCAGATGTAAATTTGTTCAAACTGAGTCCCCGGGTTAATATTTGATATCCCTATGGTAGCCCACAAGTTAATTTAGTGCAATATGAGGGAATTTCTTCTTCTCCAGAACCATTTTTAAGAATCTCTTGATATTTGGTATACAACATCTCTAGGGGGTTCAGAATCAAGTTGGTTCAAATCGGGGGCCCTAGGTTAATTTATTTTGGGGCTTTTTTTTTGGGGGGGGGGGGTGGGGGTGTGCGGTGATATAACAACCTTTGGAAGTATATACAACATCTCCAGGAAGGAATGATTCAAGTTTGTTCAAGTTCAAATCAGGCTACTGGGTTAATATTGGGTCTCCCCATGGAAGCCCGAATTTTAACAGTGCAGTATGAGGAAATTTCTTTAAAAATCGTTTTCTTCAGATCCACCAATCAGAATGCTTTCATATTTGATATTTGGTATACAACATCTTTAGGGTGGGCAAATTCAAGTTTGTTCAAATCGAGTGCCTGGGTTGATATTTGGTCTTTCTTCTATTGGAGCCCGAATTTTAACCCTTTACCCAACGTAACGGCCAAAACCGGCCAGCGCTATTCACAAATTTCATCATTCAATTTTTATTACTTTTTCATTTTTGTCACAAAAACATAGCTTATGAACCCTCGTTGGAACGAGCTCGTTCCAATGAGGGGTCATAAGCTATGTTTTTGACGCAAAAAATCAAAACAATTAGTGGTTCAAAAATTTTATTTGCAAGTGTCGTCTGCTTTTCGTGTTAGGTAAAGGGTTAACATGGTGCAGTATGAGGAGATTTCTTCAAAAATCGTTTTTTCAGATCCACAAGTCAAAATCCTTTCATATTTGGTATATAACATCTCTTGGGGGGATCAGATTCAAGTCTGCTCAATTCAAGTCCCTGACTTAATATGTAGGCTCTCGGGGTTGGGGGGGGGGGGGGCAAATTAGGTTCAAGGTTGTTAACATCCAGTCCTTAGTGTTATTCCAAAAGAAATGACCTTCAAACTGCAGTGACATAACAGCCCCTTGGAAGTTTAACAGTACTTGGCTACAGCTGATCAGAAGTAGTCACATCTGAAATTGACACCAGATTTATGAATAATTTCTTGACTTTATTCCTCTGCAGTGTTGATGAACTATGACTAACTGAATGCGACCCAAAATACTTCTTTGAACCACTTTGTCAGGTGAGCGAATAAGCCCCTTATGTCCTCTTGTTAATGAATAGTCCTGGTCAGATATCCCATCACATTGGGTAGAGATTAAACAGACATAATAACCATCAAAATATGTGTCCTATGAGAACAAGGATACAAAATTTATGTTCATGTGAGAAGCAGAATATAAAATTTGTTTTCACCTCAACTGATATTTAGGAAACTCATCCCAAATTATCCATTAAATTGTCCCTGCGGAAGCTCGGCAAAAGGTTTAGCGACATCTGTGTTTCTTGCGGTTTTTTCTTAGGAGGAGGTGGCTGTACAGGTGAGATCGTAGCAGTCGTTGGAGCTATCTATGGTCGGGTCCCAGCTGCGATGTAAGGCATTTGCTGTTTGTCAAGCTGTTCGAGCAGTTCCGTTATTCTTTTGTCAGATTCTTTAGATGTCCATGTTGTTTTCGTGAGATTGGCCATGATTTGTGTGTGTTGTCTGTCCAGTCTTTCCTGTCTCTCATCGGTTGTCTCCTTGGAAGTATTCTGGAAAGGAGAGGGCTGTTTGGTAGGAATAGGAGATGTCTGAGGAACAACGTCCAGAGTCACTTCCTGCACCACGGAAAGGTCGCACTCTTCCATCTCACTGTCCGAAGAAAGGCGAGGTGGCTGGACACTAGCCTTTACCCTGATGGTCCTCAGACTTCTCCCCTTTCGAGGAGTGTGTAGGACTGGACGTGGCCTATACAGGGGTGCAAGATATGGCCTGTCTGGTGTTCCTGTCAGCCTCTTTCTCGCCCCTCTTCGACTTCTTCTTTTCCAGAAACTCAGCCAGTTGACGGGCATCACGACACCAAGCTGCTGGTCCCTTCCTTTTTAGCTCACCTGAGCGAAGCTCAAAGGGAGTTTAACTGATCGCTTTCCGCCCGTCGTGCGTCGTTAACTTCACATTATCGACTTCTTCTCACGAACTGCTGGACCAAATTCAACAAAATTTGCTGTGCATGTTCCCTATCATATGTCAATTTAAGTTTGTTCAAATCAAGTTGACCTGCCTCTCTGTAGGGCCACGCCCAAAAAGTGTGCTTAAATCTTAAAAAATCTTCTTCTCATGAACCAGCAGTAGCAGAAACTTGATATTTGGTGTGCAGCTTCCTTATGAGGTGTATACTCAGATTTATTCAAGAGAAGTTCGAGGAGCTATATTTGCCTTCGTTATGGGAGGGGCAAAAATTTTCGATCCACCCAAAATTTCTATTTTCCAAACCGAGAGGCAGATTTGAACCAAATTTGATATGAGGGCATATTGGGTCATAAGTACAAAATTTATGCCCATTTTTTTTCCCCGTCGCCCATGGGAACCACAGGAGTTAAAAATAGAAAAGAATTAAAACGCCTATATCTCCAAAATTACACGGCACTGAGAATTCTTATTTGGTGTGAAGCTTCCTTAGGACCAACAGAATGGAATGGGCAGGAAAAAAAAAAAAATTGCTATCGTTTTAATCATGGGGACATTTTTTGGAACTTTTGAAAAAGTGCTGAGTTAGCATTTTTTAACACTGTGGGTAATGGGAAAAATATATAAGACTACTTTTCTCCCAAACCACTGCTACAAAAGCTTTCAAATTTCGCATATAACATCTTTGGAAGATTGTTCCACATGTGTATTGAAATCAGTTCCCTGGGTCCATATTTGGGCTCTCTATAGGAGCCCAAATGTCTAAATTAGTGCACTTTGAGGACTATTCTTTAAAAATCTTCTTCTTCAGATCTATCAATAGGAATCTTTTGACATTTGGTATGCAGCATGCTTGGGGAGGGGGGGGGGGGGGCAAGTTTGTTCAAACCAAATCCCTGGGTTCACATTTGGGCTGAAAATTTTGGGTCCTGGTCCGGACTTAGAAATTTTGGATAAAAAATCTGGAAATTAGTTTTTTTGGTTTTTATGCATTTTGGTCAATTTTAGCCCAAAAATTTTTTTTTGTTTTTACACTGAAAATTTTGGGTCTGGGTGGGACCAAAATCCGGAAATGAGTTTTTCTTTTGTTTTTTATGCATTTTGGTCAATTTTAAAACAAAAAAAATACTTTTTCTTTTTACTGAAAATTTGCGATCCGGGTTGGACTTTGAAAATTTTGGACCAAAATCCGGAAAATTATTTTTTTGTTTTTTTATGCGTTTTGGTCCATTCTAAGAAGAAAAGAAAATTTTAGTCTGAAAAAATTTTGTTTGTGACTTTGAAAATTTCCGAACAACAACAAAAAAAAAAAAATGTTTTTTATGCATTTATCTCAATTTTGGGACGAAAAGTGCAGAAACTGAAAAATAGAAGGAAAATCCTGTGTATTGTGTGGGCACAATCGCTTCATCTAGTTGGTATATGCTTTTCTTTGGAGGGACGTATGCAACTTATTCAAGTCAAGTCAAGTCCCTGGTTTGATATTTAGAACACCCTGTCAGGTGAGTGCCCTAACGTTCCCTAGGGCCTCTTGTTTATATCTCTTCTTTAGTTTATGGCATTCAACGGTTGAATCATCACCCAGCAAGTCCTGGTCATTTGGAGGGTGACCAGTGTGGGAGGAAATCCCCCCACCCCACGAAAGGTTCTACACCTCTCCAAACAGGTCGGTTCTTTGAATTGTTGGGTGAATTTTACTCTTGTACACCTGGAATGTCCAAGTGATAGCAAGAGTAGCCTTCACTCTAAGCAGTGTTTCTTGGATGACAAGTGGGAGCTTCATTGTTCAGACACCTCAGAGTCCAAGGTGTGAATAAATGATGAGTTAAACTTATTAGCTGATACGATTTTATATGGTATCGCTGAACTAAATATTTGAATTAGAGTTACCCGCCTTGAAATGTTGCACTCGGAAATTATGCTATCTCGAAAAATAAACAGTCTTGGAAAATATATTGCTTCAATAAACCTTTGAACCATTCTATTAACATCTTGCTTTATTGTTGAATATTCCTGATAAAAAAGAGGGTGATTTGATGACTTTTGAACCTAAAAAATACAATTTACTTTTTGTGTGTTTTTGTAGGGAATTCACAGAAAAATATGTGCACGTGACCAGTACTTCACTTTGTGTCATTTTTCTCTCTTATTTCCTGCATGCCAAAATTAAAGTTATGTGACCATATTTTTTTACATGAAAGTTTAATGGTGGCCTGTGGGAAAATATTTAGTTCTGTGATACCTATAGGAAATATGTTTTTTTTTGGCTTCCAAACCAGCTTCAATTTTGGATGATTATTTCACATTTAGTTTTTAAAGAAAGCTGAAAATTTTCTTTCTCCTCCTTACCTAATTTATTAGGTAAAAAGCTAGAAAAATCTGTTGGAGGCAATAACAGTTTTCAAGCTCATTTGACAAAGTCTGGAGACCTTTCCCTAAAAGAGCAAGTTTCCCATATTTTTGACTCACCAGAAACCAAAAGTTGGATTCTAATGCAAAAATGACTCTTTTATCTCATGGAAGTGGTAAAATGTCTCTTTGTTAGGATTAGGGATAATTATAAAAAATATGTTTTTTGGGCTTCCAAACCAGATTCAGTTATTATTTTGGGGGATTATTTCACAATTAAATGTTTATTGGGAGACCACACACCTTACGAAACTGTTTTATTGTTTTGAAAAGTTATCTTTTGTCACAGTCAGCAATAAAGGCTATATATTGACAAAACATTGGCGGTCAATGCAAGCAAATTCACATTTTGAGCAAGAGTATTTCCCAGGAGCACACTATGACATCTGTCAGCTGCTAATTAATAGGTCATCTTACCCTATTTACACATTTATATAAATCATGCTTCCTCATCATAGTACTAGTAGCAGGGAGGATTCCAATCTTACTCTATTTACACATTTATATAAATCGTGCTTCCTCATCATAGTACTAGTAGCAGGGAGGATTCCAATCTTACCCTATTTACACATTTATATAAATCATGCTTCCTCATCATAGTACTAGTAGCAGGGAGGACTCCAATCTTACCCTATTTACACATTTATATAAATCACACTTCCTCATCATAGTAATAGCAGCAGGGAGGATTCCAATCTTACCCTATTTACACATTTATATAATTCATGCTTCCTCATCATAGTACTAGTAGCAGGGAGGATTCCAATAGTACCCTGTTTACACATTTATATAAATCGTGCTTCCTCATCATAGTACTAGTAGCAGGGAGGATTCCAATCTTACCCTATTTACACATTTATATAAATCATACTTCCTCATCATAGTACTAGTAGCAGGGAGGATTCCAATCTTCCATCTCACCCTATTTACACATTTATATAAATCATGCTTCCTCATCATAGTACTAGTAGCAGGGATGACTCCAATCTTACCCTATTTACACATTTATATAAATCATGCTTCCCCATCATAGTACTAGTAGCAGGGAGGAGTTAGTATGTTGTGGAGCCTGACAGTTGCTCGCCGTTGCAGGGTGGTTCTCTCCTGGTACTCCGGCTTCCACCACCTGTAAAACTGTCCGACACGAGGTGACCCTGGCTGTCGAAAGTGTCGTTAATCCCGATAAATAAATGAAATAAATAAATATAGAAATCGAAACACTCAAAGCTGAAAAGGCACCTGGTTTAAATATGGGCCCAGATGGGCAAGGTGGCTCAACATACCCATCAATACAACCCCCTAATGAGGCTATAATGTGTATATGTTAATCGGTATCATTTTAAATTGTTTCGTTTTGGCATAAAATAGTACCAGGAAAAAAATTGCAAAGAGTTTGGGAAAATGTGTTTTTGAGACGTTTGACCACCCACACACCCCAGCATCATGTACTACAAATCTCTTCCACCCTCACCCCCACCTCGCCCACCCCCCCCTTCCCCTGGTAGTGCACTACACAATCAGACTGATTATTCTTAACTGATACTCCTGATTTGAGACATTGCCATGTGCGGACATGAACAGAAGACAGGCCAGAGGGATTAAAAAGTTAATGAAAACTGATAATATATTTGTTCTTCAAACTGTAAAATATACAGACTTTTGTAAAATAAAACTCTTTCGTATGTACAAAGATAGATGTAATGTCCTGCTTGTCTGAACTCTTTCAGATGTACAAAGATAGATGTACATATCCTGCTTGTCTGAACTCATTCAGATGTACATATCCTGCCTGTCTGAACTCATTCAGATGTACAAAGATAGATGTACATGGCCTGCTTGTCTGAACTCTTTCAGATGTACAAAGATAGATGTACATATCCTGCCTGTCTGAACTCATTCAGATGTACAAAGATAGATGTACATGGCCTGCTTGTCTGAACTCTTTCAGATGTACAAAGATAGATGTACATATCCTGCCTGTCTGAACTCATTCAGATGTACAAAGATAGATGTACATGGCCTGCTTGTCTGAACTCTTTCTGATGTACAAAGATAGATGTACATATCCTGCTTGTCTGAACTCATTCAGATGTACAAAGATAGATGTACATATCCTGCTTGTCTGAACTATTTCAGATGTACAAAGATGGCCTGCTTGTCTGAACTCTTTCTGATGTACAAAGATAGATGTACATATCCTGCTTGTCTGAACTCATTCAGATGTACAAAGATAGATGTACATATCCTGCGTGTCTGAACTCTTTCAGATGTACAAAGATGGCCTGCTTGTCTGAACTCTTTCTGATGTACAAAGATAGATGTACATATCCTGCTTGTCTGAACTCATTCAGATGTACAGAGATAGATGTACATATCCTGCTTGTCTGAACTATTTCAGATGTACAAAGATGGCCTGCTTGTCTGAACTCTTTCTGATGTACAAAGATAGATGTACATATCCTGCTTGTCTGAACTCATTCAGATGTACAAAGATAGATGTACATATCCTGCGTGTCTGAACTCTTTCAGATGTACAAAGATGGCCTGCTTGTCTGAACTCTTTCTGATGTACAAAGATAGATGTACATATCCTGCTTGTCTGAACTCATTCAGATGTACAGAGATAGATGTACATGACATGCTTGTCAGAACTCTTTCAGATGTACAAAGACTTGTTCTCATCCGGGTACCATCGATTACACGAACGCAACCGGATACAAAAAATAGTTGAACATCCGAAGGAGTTCAGATTAATGACCTGCCAACGAAATACAATATAACTCGGGAAACTGTCGAAGTAGATTATTGTTTGTAACTAGAGATTATACTGAACAACTCAACTTGTGTTACCAGTGACCATTTTACCAGCATAAACTTGTGTTACCAGTGACCATTTTACCAGCATAAACTTGTGTTACTAGTGACCATTTTACCAGTATACACTTGTGTTACTAGTGACCATTTTACCAATATAAACTTGTGTTGCTAGTGACCATTTTACCAGTATAAACTTGTGTTACTAGTGACCATTTTATCAGTATAAACTTGTGTTACTAGTGACCATTTTACCAGCGTAAACTTGTGTTACTAGTGACCATTTTACCAGTATAAACATGTGTTACTAGTGACCACTTTACCAGTATAAACTTATGTTACTAGTGACCATTTTACCAGTATAAACCTGTGTTACCAGTGACCATTTTACCAGTACAAACTTGTGTTACTAGAGACCATTTTACCAGTATAAACTTGTGTTACCAGTGACCATTTCACCAGTATAAACTTGTGTTACTAGTGACCATTTTACCAGTACAAACTTGTGTTACTAGTGACCATTTTACCAGTATAAACTTGTGTTACTAGTGACCATCTTACCAGTATAAACTTGTGTTACTAGTGACCATTTTACCAGTATACACTTCTGTTACTAGTGACCATTTTCCCAATATAAACTTGTGTTACTAGAGACCATTTTACCAGTATAAACTTGTGTTACTAGTGACCATTTTACCAGTATAAACTTGTGTTACTAGTGACCATTTTACCAGTATAAACTTGTGTTACTAGTGACCATTTTACCAGTATACACTTCTGTTACTAGTGACCATTTTCCCAATATAAACTTGTGTTACTAGAGACCATTTTACCAGTATAAATTTGTGTTACTAGTGACCATTTTACCAGTATAAACTTGTGTTACTAGTGACCATTTTACCAGTATAAACTTGTGTTACTAGTGACCATTTTACCAGTATAAACTTGTGTTACTAGTGATCATTTTACCAGTATAAACTTGTGTTACTAGTGACCATTTTACAAGTATAAACTTGCGTTTCTAGAGACCTCTTTACCAGCATAAACTTGTGTTACTAGTGACCATTTTACCAGTATAAACTTGTGTTACTAGTGACCATTTTCCAGTATAAACTTGTGTTACTAGTGACCATTTTACCAGTATAAACTTGTGTTACTAGTGACCATTTTACCAGTAGAAACTTGTGTTACTAGTGACCATTTTACCAGTATAAACTTGTGTTACTAGTGGCCATTTTACCAGTATAAAGTTGTGTTACTAGTGACCATTTTCCCAATATAAACTTGTGTTACTAGTGACCATTTTACCAGTATAAACATGTGTTACTAGTGACCATTTTACAAGTATAAACTTGTGTTTCTAGAGACCACTTTACCAGCATAAACTTGTGTTACTAGTGACCATTTTACCAGTATAAACTTGTGTTACTAGTGACCATTGTACCAGTATAAACTTGTGTTACTAGTGACCACTTTACCAGCATAAACTTGTGTTACTAGTGACCATTTTACCTGTATAAACTTGTGTTACTAGTGACCATTTTACCTGTATAAACTTATGTTACTAGGCACCTTTTTACCAGTATAAACTTGTGTTACTAGAGACCATTTCACCGGTATAAACTTGTGTTACTGGTGACCATTTTACCTGTACAAACTTGTGTTACTAGTGACCATTTTACCAATATAAACTTATGTTACTAGTGACCATTGCACCAGTATAAACTTGTGTTACTAGTGACCATTTTACCAGTATAAACTCGTGTTACCAGTGCCCATTTTGCCAATATAAATTTGTGTTACTAGTGACCACTTTACCAGTATAAACTTATGTTACTAGTGACCATTTAACCAGTATAAACTTGTGTTACTAGTAATCATTTTTCTAGTATAAACTTGTCTTACCAGTGACCATTTTGCCAGTATAAACTTGTGTTACCAGTGACCATTTTACCAGTATAAACTTGTGTTACTAGGGACCACTTTACCAGTATAAACTTGTGTTACTAGTGACCATTTTACTAGTATACACTTGTGTTACTAGTGACCATTTCACCAGTACAAACTTGTGTTACCAGTGACCATTTTACCAGTATAAACTTGTCTTACCAGTCACCATTTTAACAGTATAAAGTTGTGTTACTAGTGACCATTTACCAGTATAAACTTGTGTTACTAGTAATCATTTTTCTAGTATAAACTTGTGTGACTAGTAATAATTTTTCTAGTATAAACTTGTGTTACCAGTGACAATTTTGCCAGTATAAACTTGTGTTACTAGCGACCACTTTACCAGCATAAACTTGTGTTACTAGTGACCATTTTACTAGTATACACTTGTGTTACTAGTGACCATTTCACCAGTAGAAACTTGTGTTACCAATGACGATTTTGCCAATATAAATTTGTGTTACCAGTGACCATTTTACCAGTACAAAGTTGTGTTACTAGTGACCATTTACCAGTATAAACTTGTGTTACTAGTGACCATTTTCCCAATATAAACTTGTGTTACTAGTGACCATTTTACCAATATAAACTTGTGCTACTAGAGACCATTTTACCTGTATAAACTTGTGTTACTAGTGACCATTTTACAAGTATAAACTTGTGATATTAGTGACCATTTACCAGTATAAACTTGTGTTTCTAGTGACCATTTTACCAGTATAAACTTGTGGTACTAGTGACCATTTTACCAGTATAAACTTGTGTTACTAGTGACCATTTTCCCAGTATAAACTTGTGTTACCAGTGACCATTTTACCAATATAAACTTGTGCTACTAGAGACCATTTTACCTGTATAAACTTGTGTTACTAGTGACCATTTTACAAGTATAAGCTTGTGATATTAGTGACCATTTACCAGTATAAACTTGTGTTTCTAGTGACCATTTTACCAGTATAAACTTGTGGTACTAGTGACCATTTTACCAGTATAAACTTGTGTTACTAGTGACCATTTTACAAGTATAAACTTGTGTTATTAGTGACCATTTTACCAGTATAAACTTGTGTTACTAGTGACCATTTTACAAGTATAAACTTGTGTTATTAGTGACCATTTTACCAGTATAAACTTGTGTTACTAGTGACCATTTTACCAGTATAAACTTGTGTTACTAGTGACCATTTTACCAGTATAAACTTGTGTTACTAGTGACCATTTTACCAGTAAAAACTTGTGTTACTAGAGACCATTTTACCAGTATAAACTTGTGTTACTAGTGACCATTTTACAAGTATAAACTTGAGTTATTAGTGACCATTTACCAGTATAAACAACTTGTGTTACTAGTGACCATTTTACCAGTATAAACTTGTGTTATTAGTGACCATTTACCAGTATAAACTTGTATTACTAGTGACATTTTACCAGTATAAACTTGTGTTACTAGTGGCCATTGTACCAGTATAAACTTGTGTTACTAGTGACCATTTTACCAGCAAAAACTTGTGTTACTAGTAACCATTTTATCAGTATAAACTTGTGTTAGTAGTGACCATTTTGCCAGTATAAACTTGTGTCAGTAGTGACCATTTTGCCAGTATAAACTTGTGTTACTAGTGGCCATTTTACCAATATGAACTTGTGTTACTAGAGACCATTTTGCCAGTATAAACTTGTGTTACTAGTGACCATTTTACCAGTATAAACTTGTGTTACTAGAGACCATTTTACCAGTATAAACTTGTGTTACTAGTGACCACTTTACCAGCATAAAGTTGTGTTACTAGTAACCATTTCACCAGTATAAACGTGTATTAGTTGTGACCATTTTGCCAGTGTAACTTGTGTTAGTAGCGACCATTTTGCCAGTATAAACTTGTGTTACTAGTGATCATTTTACCAGTATAAACTTGTGTTACTAGTGACCATTTTATCAGAATAAACTTGTGTTACTAGTGACCATTTTACCAGCGTAAACTTGTGTTACTAGAGACCATTTTACCAGTATAAACTTGTGTTACCAGTGACCATTTCACCAGCATAAACTTGTATTACTAGTGGCCATTTTACCAGTATAAACTTGTGTTACTAGTGACCATTTTACCAGTATAAACTTGTATTACTAGTGACCATTTTACCAGTATACACTTCTGTTACTAGTGACCATTTTCCCAATATAAACCTGTGTTACTAGAGACCATTTTACCAGTATACACTTCTGTTACTAGTGACCATTTTCCCAATATAAACCTGTGTTACTAGAGACCATTTTACCAGTATACACTTCTGTTACTAGTGACCATTTTCCCAATATAAACTTGTGTTACTAGTGACCATTTTACCAGTATAAACTTGTGTTACTAGAGACCATTTTACCAGTATAAACTTGTGTTACTAGTGACCATTTTACCAATATAATCTTGAAGGATAGAAAGTATCCGGCAGGTGGGGAGGAGTGGGAGGTGGCTGTCTGACAGAAATTGATCGAAAAAATGTCGAAAATGGGAAACAATTGGGGAAAAGGGCAGGTGGGTGGCCTAACTTGTCCAAAGTTAAAAGAATAGCACATACTCCTGGAAATTTTGTCCACCACCTCACCCACCCCCTGCTAAAAATATTAGCCACCCTCTTCCCTAGCACCCATGGTCAACCCCACGGGGCTGGAACTAATCTATCGTGTCTTTTGTCTCAAAATCTCGACTTTTTATCTCGAAATTTCGACTTAAAATCTCAAAATTTCTATGTTTTATCTCGAAATTTAGACATTTTATCTCGAAATTTCGAACTTTTTATGGTACACTTGGTAGCTTTAGCAGATGCGACGGTGTTGCGAATTTACTTTTTGTGCATACAATGACGCTTCATCACTTTGCTTTTGTGGGAAGTGTTCCACTTTGATCTTCACCGAGATTCGAAATGGGGAAACGGCTGGTTGGAGTGGAAGTTGAATTAGTGTTGTAAGACTGTTATTTCCATGATTTTTTTTATTTTCTGCTGTAATTTGGGGGCACTGAACTGGGTGAATGTTGCATATCTTCGTAAGGGTAGGCCACTCTAGGGATATTTACCGGGCAGCACTTTTCGAGAGGTGTGTGTGTGGGGGGAGGGGGGGGGGGGGGAAGAGGCAGCTTCACCAGCATTGCTCATTGCGCATGCGTACATGCGTATCACTCCTTCTGTGTGCCATAATGCACTGGAAAATTATTTTATTAGTCTTTGGGAATAACATTGTGGTGATGGAGATGGGGTTGGTGGGTGGGGGGGTGGGGGGGGGGGGCTTACTTTATTTCAACTCTGGGTAAGACAACTATAGGGTAGGTATATAACCGGTTCTCATCAGATCAACGAAGTTAAGCAACGTCGAGCCCGGTTTATCCTCGGATGGGTGACCGTCTGGGCGATCAATTCGGATTCCCGCGTTGTGTCCTTGCTTAACCCCGATTGTCCACATCGGGGGGGGGGGGGGGAGGGGGGAGGCACGATGACGCCGTGTGCTAAGGCGTTCTGTACGTCGATGGTGCGCATGTCTTCAGCCAATCTAACCCTGTCTGTGCTGCAGTGCGGAGTTACGATGTTGGGAGCTGGCAGCTGCTCGTCGTTGCTCGGTGGTTCTCTCCGGGTATTCCGGCTTTCGCCACCATTAAAACTGTTACGGTCATGATTAGCCATTGTGCATTAATATATGGCCTTAAACACCAATAAATAAATAAATGAATAAATAAATAAATAATAGTAGAGTTTGGGTCACTATGACAGAGCTGCATGCTGACCATCACTTCCATAGTATATTTGCACTGGCGTCCACCGTTTTAATGAAACTAACGCTAGAATGGTATGGTCCAGGCCTCAAGCTAAAAGAGTGGATAGAGGGGTGCGTCCCATGACCCTGTCCGTGTTGGAATTTTTCATGTTGTCTGTCGGACAAAAAAGTTGGCTGCCCGCAAGACACCGATGCCACAATTTTCATTGTGTAAAACTACATTTAGATTTCATATATCCTTTATGTGTAAACGCTTTTTTGGGGCCCGTTTCGTTAATTATTGTTTTACGAAAAAATATTGAGTTAGGATTCAAGTTCGTACCGACGGTCAACGATCCGGGGACACTGTCGGAATATTTACCTTTCGGTCCACGACGTTCAACGATCCGGGGACACTGTCGGAATATTTACCTCTCGTCCCACGACGGTCAACGATCCGGGGACACTGTCGGAATATTTATTTCTCGACCTACGACGGTCAACGATCCGGGGACACTGTCGGAATATTTATCTCTCGACCCACGACGGTCAACGATCCGGGGACACTGTAGGAATATTTACCTCTCGATCCACGACGGTCAACGATCCGGGGACACTGTCGAAATATTTACCTCTCGACCCACAACGTCGGGAAATGGTCGGATCCTATCTAAGAGCTTGGTTTTGATGAGCGAATAACTGCAAGCTTGATGTTTATTATTGCGGTTTAACGTTATCTTGTCGGACAGTTTTACAGGTGGTAGAAGCCAGGGTCACCTCGTGTCGGACAGTTTTATGGGTTCTGGAAGCCAGTGTCACCTCGTGTCGGACAGTTTTTCGGGTTCTGGAAGCCAGTGTCCCCTCGTGTCGGACAGTTTTACAGGTGGTGGAAGCCAGGGTCACCTCGTGTCGGACAGTTTTATGGGTGGTGGAAGCCAGTGTCACCTCGTGTCGGACAGTTTTACGGGTGGTGGAAGCCAGTGTCACCTCGTGTCGGACAGTTTTACAGGTGGTGGAAGCCAGGGTCACCTCGTGTCGGACAGTTTTACGGGTTCTGGAAGCCAGTGTCACCTCGTGTCGGACAGTTATACGGGTGGTGGAAGCCAGGATCACCTCGTGTCGGACAGTTTTACCGGTGTGGAAGCCACAGAAACCACCGAGCAGAGGGGAGAAACTGTCAGACTCCCCAACGTACTAATTCTACATAGAGTCAGCATAGGCTGAAAGCAGGTGTGCCATGGGCGTATATACAGTACGCCTTAATACACAGAGATATCGTACCACTACGTGGGCAATCGGGTTTAAGTGCCTTACCCAAGGGCACAATGCAGTTACCATTAGTTCAAAGCTCCAACCACTGGCAAGCTTGAATGGACAGCTCGGTTCATCCATAGGACAGCCCTTATCAGGGCCATCGAAATGTTTGAAAAAAACACTTAACCCTTTACCCAACGAATCGCCCTCATCCGCCCGCGTAATATCCAAATTCAGCAGTTGAAAAAATATTATTTTTCAAAAAATTTCAACAAAACCATATCATGTGACCCCTCGTTGGAACGAGCTCGTCGAGCTCGTTCCAACGAGGGGGTCACATGATATGCTTTTGTTGAAATTTTTTGAAAAATTTAAAAAAATGTTATTTAAAATAATAAATTTTGGTATCGTCTGCGTTGGGTAAAGGGTTAACAGATTGCCAACAATATTAAACCCCATCTTTCCCCCACGCTGAACATTAAACCCAGAAATAAAGTTATTAAAATCCCATATAACGCCCAGAACAGACGTCGAACTTTTTTCAAATCCTGAATTAGGGCCGCTAAAAATCCGACCGTCTGTTGCAACATCGAGCTATTGTCGTGCTTCCGATTAGCTTTGTCGAGCCAACATCGATCCTGATTAGGTTTTTCTCTCTGAAAAAGGCAACTGTTTTTCTACGGATTATTATTTATCTTTGTATTATACAAAATTTTGCACACTCATAGACGGTCACAAAATCTAAAAATGTACCGAAACGGAATTTTCGATTTAACCCTTATTTCGTCAGAATTGGCAAAAAACTGCCAAAATTGGGGTTTAATGACACTTTCTCGAAACACGTCTTTTAAATTTTTTTTAAACATTCATCATTATTAGACCTGTATGTGACACGACCATTCATATACAAGAGATATTAGGCGATGCGTATGGTAACCCTCCACAGTCTGCCAAACAAAAAGAGATACCCCTTAAAAGCTTAAAATTCCCATTTTCTGTAGATTTCTCTGAAAACATCTTGTTGGTTTTCAAGAAAAATTGTCTATTCGCAGGTCTTTGTGTGACATTACAAGTTGCATGGACAAAATATTTCGATGAGCTTTTATTAATCCTCTACAGGCTGCCAAGCATCATAATTTTGTTAAAATGGGCTGTTTTCGGACACGGACAGCACGCAAGGTATACCCGAGAGATACACATAATATCCTTTGTTGGAAGTGGAATTCACTGAGGACCATTTTTGTAAGTAATAAGGGTGTTCAAAAACCCAAGCGTTAACCTCTTATGGGGTGGTTAATAGCGATACCCACCAAAAGGTTAAAAAAAATCATGTTTTTGCTGGATTTCTTTGCAAACATCTTGTACGTTTTCAACAGAAAATGGCCATTGATATATATAATTCCCCGAGGATCATTTTTGTAAGTAATGAAGGTATTCATAAAACCAAGCATTAACGCATTTAGAGCAGGTTACAGAGAAATACGCCCCAAAATGTTAAAAATTGTTGTTATTCAAAGAAAAATTGGCCATTCTCGGAACTTAGGGTAACATTACAAATTGCATGTACAAAATATTCCAGTAAGCATTTGTTAACCCTATGTAATAAGCTTATTCAAAAAAACTAACCTTAACCCGTTTTCGGCTGGATAAACAATGATTCCCATCAAAAGCTTAAAATTCATGTCCTCCCTGGATTTCTCTGAAAACATCTCGTATATAGATTTAAAGGAAAAACGGCCGTTCGCCCTTTTTGGTCTGAAATTACAAGCTGCATGAATAAATATTTCCTGTTAGCACTTGTTAACCCTCTACAAGCTGCCAGACATCAATATTTTTGATACATTTGAGATAAAATGGACAATTTTCAAATATTATTTATTTATTTATTGGTGTTTAAGGTCACATATTTATGCACAATAGCTAATCATGACCGTGACAGTTTTACGGGTGGAGGAAGCCGGAGTACCCGGAGAGAACCACCGAGCAACGACGAGCAGCTGCCAGCTCCCCAACATCGTAACTCCGCACTGCAGCACAGGCAGGGTTAGATTGGTTGAAGACATGCGCACCATCGACGTGCAGTACGCCTTAGTACACGGCGTCATCGTGCCCCCACGCGGGCAATGGAGATGAAGTGTCTTGCCCAAGGACACAACGCGGTTGCCGCAGGTGGGATTCGAACCGAGGACCTCTCGGCTTGCAGCCTGCACCTCTACCAACTGAGCCACCGCGCTCCCAACAATTTTCAAATAGCCACAGCCCTTAGTGGTATGTGTCAAACAAACATAACTCATTTTGTCAATCATTAACTTGTCAGACGACGATATTGATATTAACCCTCTCCATCATTAATGATGGTTTTTACCTAAACATTTTTTTTATCAAACTGAGTCATTTGAGACTACTATACTCACCTTTCTCATAACATCAACAAAGGAACTTCAGTGAGACAGTTGAAAACAATTCATCAGACACTCTGGAGACATGAAAAATCATGGAATCTAATCTGGAAAAGCCATGATCCGCCCAGAATCATAAAGTCTAGTTTTTTTTTTTTTTTTTTTTTTTAACACATTTTGTCTACGATTCAGAAGCCATTTTCGAACCGATTTTCACAAAAGTTTGCACACGCATAGAGGGGCACAAAATCTAAAAATGTACCGAAGTGGAATTTTCAATTTAACACTTATTTCATCAGAATTGGCAAAAAACTGCCAAAATTAGGGTTTATTGGCACTTTCTCGAAACACGTCTTGTAGATTTTTTTAAACATTCATCATTGCTAGACCTGCCTGTGACACGACCTTTGATGCACACGACATATCAGGCGATGCATATGGTAACCCTCCGCAGGCAGCCAAACATCGACATTTTGATGAAGTGGGCCAGTTTCAGGCATCCGCAGCACCCAAACGGTACACGAGAGATAAACATAACTTCCTTTATTGAAGGTGGAATTCACCGAGGATCATTTTTGTAAATAATAATGGTGTGGCACAGTGCATTCAGGTTTGTCCCTATAAGTTCTTGGGGCTATAAGTTTGGGGCTATAAGTTTCTTGGGGCTATAAGTAAGCAGATTTTGGGGCTATAGTGGCATCGCACCATGCTTTATGACCAGCTCTTATAGTACATGTTTGGCTTATAAGTTTTCACTGGAGAATAAGGGAACTGTTTTTTTGTCTTTTTTATAACAAAGACCTGGTTGTGTACATGAGAAGATATCTCTTTCTAATATTATGGGTAGCCCTTATAAGGGCTGTTTATGTGATGTAGTGTAAGTCACTCAACAGTTAGCAATACTTTTCATGCATCGCTCATGACCATCGAATCGTACCCGTCTCTTTTTTTTAGGTTTAACAATATCATCAGATTCTTCCTCACTCTGATTGTCTGGAATAGGTTGTTGAATTACTTTATCTGTTTGTGTGGATGTAGTTACTAACTGTTTTCGTGCTTGACGTCCCCTTTTTCTAGGTATCGAGGTATCGGTTCTGCCAACTCATATGGTACTGTTAAAGGAAGAGACGACAGTTTGAATTCTATAGGAACTGTAATCTTATCAGCTGAGAGAACAATCTTTTGGTGAGATGATTTCATGTCTTGTAGAGTCTCCAGGATTTTCTGTAATAATGTTTCTTTTTTTTTCATCTTGTGAAAAAAGAATTATTCACCCTCTCACTTGGTATGGTATCCTTTTGGTTTGGTATTCTCTGCTGTGTCATCAATGAGTTGTCAATATGAATTAAATCGTTAAAATCAGCTACTATATTGTATTCGTCCATGATTGAATGCAGAACAGGCGATTGCTTTTTATCAAATTAATTGTCTGGAATGTGTGTTAGATTTTATAGACAATGCGAGGATCGGAAATGCAGTGGAGAACGCTCACGCGACAATTTTGATCGAGTGCGGACAAAAATTGTTGATAACAGATGTTTACTATTACAGCCGTCCGATGTCCAAAATTTTTCCCGAATTTATCGCGTGAGCGTTCTTCAGTGCATTTTCGATCCTCGCATTGTCTATAAAAAGAAGGTGAGTTGAGGATTTGGATACATTTTATCATCTGACTAAGAAAATCATCTTTTGACAGAGAGGAAAAAACATGGAGGCAACAAAGACTGATTACAGTTCCATAGAGAGTTATGAGAGAACCAAGAAACAGAGGGCCGATGAAGAATTCGCCTTGGCTTTGAGAAAGTGGTGGTCAGCAACACTTCCCATGAAAGAACAACTTAAGAAGATTGAAGACCACCCTTTCATTAAAGCCGCCACATGTCCGTTCGGGGAGATCCAGTATAAGAACAGACCTAAACACGGGTTTGATCTCCCCGTACATTTGCAGGAAGAAGCTCTTGTGGGGCGAAGTTATACATGGGAACAAGAATGTTTCACAGATGAAGAGATGTTACCAACAACCATAGACATGTGGGAAGGTGAATTCTTCACAGAAGAAGAGATGAGTTTACCAAAAAGATCTCTACGGAACTGAAGATTTTTAAAAAACGGCCCTTTTTATGGCCAACCCACAATATTAGAAAGAGATATCTTCTCATGTACAGAACCAAGTCTTTGTTATAAAAAGGCAAAACACAGTTCCCTCCCTAGAGTATGACCCAATGTCTATATTAATTTAAATCATTTTATATTAGGGGTTATCCATGTGGTTTTGGGTTGTCATCTCTCCACTCTGCATACAACTGCTATAAATGGGGAAATGGCATTTTGTGTGTCTTCTTGTGTTTTCGTTGTGAGCATAAGGAAATTATGCTTACAATTAAAACACAAGAACACATGCACAAAATAAAAAAAAAAAAAATTAGGGATTCGCATTGAGGTCGAACTCTCTGTGATAGTTGTTTTTTCTATAGTAAGAATAGTATTCATTGTATGTTTAGCAATCAAAATATTTTCTCTACAGTATAAACTGTATATCAGGTTACACTATAACAGTTTTTGATAAGTATGCATACATTATTAAACCTAATACTCTCAGTGAAAAAGAGAAGTGACTCTTAACTCTTTTTTACTGTTGGGAGATAATAGGGACACGGTGATGAAAAAGGGATTATAGGACTAACCTAACAAAAATCGACTAAACTATCACAGAGGTTTTAACAAAAAACAAAACTGTATTTAAAGTTGAATCATTATAATGAAATGAAATCTGAACATATATACACCGAGATCTGAGTTTGCCTATCCATGGGAAAACCTATTTACTTCAAGATTCTTTTTTATGCTAGTTTTTATCTGACAACCAAGATTTTTTGTTGAAAAAAATCCTGGGAGTCAGATAAAAAAACTGATATCACTCAAGTGATCTGATTTTGAAACAAATATAAAAATAACTGAAAAACCCATCTCTCTGTTACACAAATGTCCTAAAAAATCATCAATGTAAAAAATTACCTCTGTGGGATTGTTTTGACACCTGATATTTATTATTATTACAGTTATTTCAAATAATGTCTATAAGTTTGCTCAAACCATCGCCGAACATCTCTATCATTCTCTTGGAAATTTCTTGGATCAAATTTGATAGTAAGAACTGTCTCTAAATCATATCCTCTTGCAAGATGATCTAAAGCAAAGATGCTGTACATTCCACACACAACAGTAAATTCACTTTGTAGTCTCATTGTATTTATTGTCCAGGAATCTGTATTTTTCACTATGAAATTGTATATGTCTCTATCTATTGGTGGTAAACCATATGAATCAAAGTAGATAGCAGAATTCTTGTCTCTAAAATATATTGCTATCCAAAGTTCTCCTGGTTCTTTCGAGGAATCTGTGTTCACAATATATGCTTGTCTGTGTTTAGGTTTTTGTTTTGGTAACAAGTCTTTTGAACACACTTTTCCATTTAAGGATGATAACCTTTGAGAACTGTCAAGTATATTTTGTAATTGTATGGTTTCCATCTTCTTAGCCTTGAAAAAGGCAGGCACGGAGCCGTTAATCAAGATATGCTGTACAATATGACCAGTCTCTTTTAACTAAATCTGCCCACTTTTGAATGTCTTTTTGGCAGTCTATTTCAAAGTCCATATGAGCACAATATTCTAATAAGTTTATTTTTCTTGCTCTCTTGTGTAGATTATATAGTATAGTCACTGGACACACTTTCTGTAAACACTCTGCAATGTTTATATCTATTAATGTTGTTGTGTTGGTTCGATTTTCTTCTTCACAGATATTTTTCATTATCTGTTGAATGGATTTTGTCAGTTCTATCACTACACATTCTTGAAATAATGTTTGTATTTTCTCTTTACACATCTTGCAATGTTCCCACTGACTCATCTTGTTTAATACTCAAATATCACTTCTCTGAATTGGTTGATTTCTATCTCACTATCAAATTCTGCATAGACAACAACGTTGATCACCTCTGGAAGAGCTTGAGCAAACTGAAGTTCAAACCTAAGATTGCCAGACTTTATTGGGTGAGCCAAGGGCCCACTACTACTCTGATCAGGTGTCACATCAATACCCCAAAGGGGTATTGATTTGACACCAAAGATAAATTAAATGATTGATTTTGTCCAAAATAGCCCATAGCTTCATACAATGATAAATATGAATTTAGATAAAGTCCACCTTCAAAATTCGGTTCAAAGGGACGTGCTTTCATGGAATGTCCATTTATGGTGATTTCCAACTTATTCAAATCGAAATGTTGAAAATTAAATGTATTTGTGCCAATATCTCCATTTATATCTCGATTACTAACTAAACCAAGAATAATTCCTTTTGGCATCTGTTTATGAAACAGATAGTCTTCTATTTTTAAACAAAGACCACTTCCAATAGTAAAAGTTTTAATTTCACTACGTCTTATGGGCATTTTATAATTTGTTCGATCTATTTGTGCATTAAGATCATTCGCAAGTTTTTGAAATAAATCCAATGCCAGTATTCTGAATATGGCTTTTTGAATTCCTATTTTTCCATTTTCACTACCAATCAAAAAAAAATTTAGTTGGAGCATGGTGCAATTTAATTCTCATCTCAACTCCATTTGGTAAATACTTATCTTACACAAACAGATCTAAATGTAGTTTTCCTCTTAGTTGCACATTTTTGCTACCACCAATTAATTTGGCTCGTTCAGTTGAACCTTTGTTAGACGAAGCTTTACTTGTTTCTGTGTGGTGTCCAGGTCTATCTGTATACCACAACTCACTAGCAGCTAGATGTGTTTTTTTTCACATCTCTTGAATAACTAAGAAAATTCTCAAAAATGCTCTATAAGGATAAAGATCTGTATTGGTGGTGATAAGGTTGCCTTTCAGTGTAACATCAATTTTACTGAACATGCTATGAAAAAAAGTATTGATAGGAGCAATTTGTGTATCTCCACCCAAAACACTCCCATCTTGTTTTGTAATTTTAAATGGAACTTCGAGTGTAGATGCTGCAAGATCTAACCACTTGGTTGTTTGTCTTGGAATTAAAAATTCTTTTGGTGAAGAATTATTCAAAAATGCATTAGGAAATTGTTCAATTTCACCAATATTTTCTATACCACTTGATGTTGGTGATACATTATCTGGATCAAAACTACTACCAAAATGTTCGCAAGATCCATGTACCATCATGATTTTTTTTAATCAAATATATCAAGTGGTCTTGATTTTCGTTTTGAATAAGCTTGTCTTTGACGTGTCTTGCCTCTACGAGAACGAACCACAGACTGACGTTTTCGTTCTTGTTTTTGTCTTTTTATACCTAAAGCAGATTCACCAACTGATTTCAAAAGATCTTTTCCATGAGTTAATAAAATGTCTTTAGGTGCTTTATGTTTTTTATCAATTCATTTGCTATTTCTAAACCATGTTTTAATCCACCTCCCTTTAATGTTTGAAATGCATTTTTTGCAATTGGTTTTATAAATGGTGCAGCTGTTCTTATTGCTGTACGAAAAATAGACCCTAATTCATATCCATATTGCCGTGGTACACCTTGATACACCGGCATCATTTTTACAAATTTAATTTATGTCTCTGTCTAAAATGCAACTTGACAACTGTCTTGCCACTTGCAAACTGAATGGGTTTACCAGTGTTCCCATTTATATTTATACTAATCTGATCAAAATAAGATTTTGATAGTGATACGTAATGTACATTATCAAATTCTATATGAGTGTGTAGAGACTCTTTATGTGATTCAAATGCAATCACATGTAAAGTAGGTGTTTCAATATCACCTAAAAATGTATAATCTGCTATGTCAGCATAAATAAAGATTTGATTGAAATCCACATTTAAGTCCACATTATATTTAAATGCATCTTTTGATGTGTTAGGAAAAATGACAGAAAAAATATCTTTACATCCCAATTTTTGTAATAAACTTTCTGACATTTTAATAACCACTTTCCCAATACTATTTCCTACTATTTTTACTCGTCCTTGGAGAGTTGAAAATCCAACATGAAATAATACATCAAATGATTTAAATATGTCTCCAAGTTTTTCTTGAATTTCTGTTTGCATTGCATCTATGACATGAGCACCATTTGAATATGCACCTGATAAAATATTTAATTCAACAGCAGCAACACCTTTGTGAAATGTATGTTTCAATTTTGTTTTATTAATACGATTTGATATGTTGCTATCTGTCACAAAGATTTTAAAAACAGATTCTTCATGTGTAATATTTTTTGCTTCCGAAGGTAAAATTACTTCAACTAATCCCACTTCCCAATGTTCTTTATCAACATGAATGGGTTCAGATAATTGTGTTTGAAAACAACATTGGTTATTACTTGGAAACATATCCATAGAACTATCACTCAGAAGTGTTACGTAAAATGAATTCATTTTTCTTATCTTGTGGTTGTTTCAAATATTTTAAACCTGGACTTGGAAGAATATATCCTAATGAACTACATAATAACACTAACCACAATTCTTTATCAGGGCTTTGTAAACTCAAATGTGCAGTGGCAGTAATTATAATACCATAAATGATAATAATCTGTTTGAAATAAGTGACTTGGTTTTTTGCAACACGATTTCCAAACATTTCAAATTGTTGACTTTGTTGCCTTTGTACATCAACACTTCTGGTTTCATTAGGTAATGAAGTTTCATCTGATGACATATTCTTTTTATATCAAACCTGATTCTGCTATCCAGCTATCAAATTTCTTTGGATAACCTTCCCGATGTACTTTAAGTTCTTTAATAATTTTCTTTCCCACATGTCTTGACCGTCTATTAAGAATTGATTCAATTATATACTTTTTATCATCTTTTATACTTTGAATTTCTTGTGGATAAAATGTCCCTTGTATATTTTCACCACCCATATCTTCAAGTTTATAAGTGGGTGGTATTGTATGTTTTACATGAGTAATTTTAAATAACTCTTTTGTCCAATTTGGTAAAAACCCTGTTTTCAAATGTACATTTGGTTTTATTAATAAGTACTATATCACCAATTTTAAATAGTATTTTTTTCTTTTTAGATTTTTTTTACCATACAAATTTTGAGATACTTCTACTTCATTTTCTAATGATACTGAAGCAGGAGTTCTCTGAATACTTTGATGAAAACTATGATTATATCCATCAACTAAAGTTTCCAACACATGATGTATCTTGAAGTACGTTTGTGTGTAAAATATTTCCACATTTGTGTTTTCAATGTGCGTTGAAAACGTTCAACAATACTAGCTTTGGTTTCAGGATTTTCTGTGGTGAAGAAATGAAAGTTTTGTTTCTTTAAAAAATTCTGTACATCTTTATTTTTAAATTCAGAACCTTTATCAGATTATAATGATAATGGTTTATGCCCAGAAGTTTTCAAAATACTCTGAAAAGATTTTGTCAATATCTCTCTTGATTTATTGTGAATGGGTACTACCCATGCATATTTTGAAAATACATCAATAACACAAACTAAATAACGAAATTGGTCATTGTATGATTGTAAACATTGTAAGTAAAGTAAACATTGCTATTGATGATCAATACCACCCACAAAAGTCTTACGTCTTGAAAGCCTCCCATTTTTCAGATAATCTACGTTTTGTCAATTTACGCTTTAGGACTGACTTTGGTGTGTCTTCACTCCACTGCACTCTATGACCTGGACGAACTTTACGTTTTGGAGGGGATGATTGAGGAGTTTCAGACCAACTATCTTCTGGAGAACTTTGATATTTACTGGGTTTGGTTATAGGTTGTCTATTCATCCATAACCAACGTTCACAATTTCCAACAAAATCTTGAGGGATATTTATATCTTTTAATCCACGACTAAACATTTCCCATCCACTCGGTTTAAAACCTTTTTGGTGTCTAAGAACATCATTGACTAAATCTATGATATTTGAACCTTTTATGACTTCTCTATCGCAACTTAATACACCATGATCATCCCAACTCATGTGTGGATGAGATGATAAAGCGGATAATAATGAAGTTGCTTTATGTCTCATTGTAACAGGGACACTTTCTATAATACGATCTCATAAAAATAATGATTTTTCTCCTGACTCAGGCAATGGAACCAATGTTGGTTGTAATGCTTTCTGGTGTGACATTTGAAATTTTTGTAAAGTTTCCCCATACTTTTGTTCTTTCTCACGTTCGGACAACTCTGAATTTTCTAACACAGATGATAAATAATTTTGAAGTTGTGCTGTATTTGTAACTTGTGGGTTAGGGGGTAATCTTGGTCTTTGAGCTTTTTCATTTCTAAAACGTTGCATATCTTCTAACATTTGATAAGGTACAATAGCCATCTTTTTCATATTTTACTGACTAATTTATTTGCAAGATTTGTTGCAACTCCTATAGCAGGTCCAAGTAAACCAAGTAATGGTAAAAAAACACCTTTTTGATTTAAAATTTGTTTTTTTCTTTTTAAGAGTTATTGATTTACTAGCAAGTGCTCGTAGTTGTTGTCGCTTTGGATGTAATTTTTGTTTCTGACGTTTTGTTAGATGTATGTTGCCTTTTAAAAGATTATGACAGCATTCTGACACACAATTAATTAATTCTTTAGGTGCATTTTTCATAATTTGTTTTGCTCTTGTAGAATCTAATGATTAAATGAAACAAATATAAAATGTAATGCTATTTATATATACATGTGCAAACTTTATATTATTTAAAGTAAGACCTTATCCCTTTAACAGGTTTAGGTGTATTTAAAGCTGTAAAACATGCCATTGTGGGAATCTTTTCTTTTAATGGTACATGCTCTGTATTTTGACTAGAATACATTGGTTCATGATTTTTAACAACATCTTTTGTTATTGACACTACACGTGTTAACTTGAGTGGTGATACTTTTCTTTGTTTTTGAAGATTTTTCACAAGTAATGCTTTTGTTTTTGTAGATGGAGATATATGAGGTGCAATTTCAAAATTTGTGTATATGTATTTAGGTCCTACATTTCGTTGATTTTTTATCTCTCTAGAACTTGATGAATTATTTGATCTCTTCTTAGGGGATTTTCGTTTCCTTTGAGTGACTTTTGTTTCTTACTCTTTGTTTATTTGAATGGTGAATAGAATGATCTACTTGTCTTATGACCATCCCATTGAATTAAATTACGAATGATAACACCACCAAAAAATCCACCACCTCCTGGTTTTAAAATAATGTTTCATTTTGTCGCAAGATCAACTCTGGGGTTTGCAAGTTGTTCAAGATCTTGCTTAGTTTATCCATGTAGGTTAAAGTTTGTTTTGGCAATTTAATTTTCTTATTAAGTATGATTCTACTTGCTAATGTAAACAATTTTAAAATTTTCTTAAAACCTTTCTTAAGTAATTTTTGTCTTGCAAATGGACTTGTTTCTTGACCAAGTTGTTCCCAAGATTGTATGAATGATACCATGATGATGTGTAGTCATTGAAAAACTTTGACTAACTAACACCAACTCATTTGAACATGAGGAATTTATAGTTTTGTATAAATGATGGGACCACGTTCATTTTGTGTTACCCAAGGATGAAAAATATCAGTTCTTAATCTCAAAGACTCAGGAGTTCTAGGATGAAAATCAATTAATAAATAACCATGAACAATACTTGTTGCATCTTGATAACATGCATTTATATGTGGTAATTGAACCTGATTTGCCAATACTTTAATTTGTCCTTTATCTCTGGTATTTTTAAATAAGATCATATAATGTGCATTTAAACTTATGGTACAACTAGATTTAGATTGTTGAAACATATTTTGTGTAATGTAAATGACACTTGCATTTCTATGATGTCCTTTTCGTGTGAACCATAATTTAATTTTTTCTTCATCTTTATCTCCTAACATATCATCAAAAACTACAAGATGGGGAATAGTGACATCACTGACAATTTCATATTCATCATCAGGGATACCTTCTATGAATTTAATATCTTCACTTTCTTTAAGTAAAGTATATGTATTTTGCCATTCTTTATAACACCAAATGATTTTTTGTGGGGGAATTTGAAATAAGTCATGTTTCATATCAATAAGCTTTTTGACAAATTCTGTTTTTCCTGAACCACTAAGTCCCGAAATAAAGATATTACATGGGTGTTGAAACAATAAACATTCACTCGATGCCATAATTGTTTTTTATGAAAAAGTGTTGTCAAGTCATTCACTTATATACTTTCTGATTCCATACCTTCTTCATGTCTTTTAGTAGGTATTCGTTTTAAGGGTGCTTTCAACTCAAATAAAGTTTCTGGAGAATCTATTCTTCTATCTATTTGCGGTACACATTGTCTATACAAGTAATTCATGATTTCTTTATCATAAATTATATTACCCCACACAACGCTTGTCCAAATATTTTCTACATTATTTTAATGCATTAATAATGCATTACAAAATTCCCCATACATTTCATCTTTTTCCAATTGATTATGAATAAACTCTTTTGTTATTGTTAGATAACAGGAGTGATCAATTGAAATGCATATAAGAATGCCTTACGTGTAATCTTGTTGTCTGAGATACGTCTTACTGGTTCCATGGTTGAAATCAAAGTGATGATTCTTTTGTCTGTTCTGATGTATTTTGTGCATCAGGTACCACATTACACCATGTATTTTGTACATCAGGGCAGTCAGGAAAATCATTTTCCACATTATCTGTAAACAGTTTGTCTAACTTAGTTTTGAATTGTCCTGCAGCTTGTCTTGCAATTATGGTACTAAATGATGTACTTTGATCATTTAGTACCATGAGTGCAAATAAAGAATTAGAATCTGGAAAATCATCTAGAAACTTGTCATATTTTTTCATTGTTCAAAATATTTGATTTAAAGTGAATCTATAATCCATCACTGATAATATTTTATCTGGAGGTGTTTGCATACTTGTTGGTGGTTTGTATAATTGACAGTTTCTTATCAGTTGAATATAAGAACAATTTGTTGACCACTTAACATGTTCTTGCAAAGAGATATCATTTTCTTCCCAATTCATTAAACCTTGTCCACATACAAAACATTTTACTTTACCATCTCCCACATAGAAAAATCCAGCTTTAGCTAATTCTTGTTTCTTGGATTTTAAAATAGGATTTGTAGTCATACTAAAACTCGAAAGTCTTCTTAACTCTGACAAGTATATAGGATAAGTAGGATTGAGTGGTAGAGACATCTTGCCTGTTCAGTGTTCAAAGTTGAAATGAGAAATCTGAAGGGTACTTTTATACCTCAAACCCATAAGGTCTTGTATCATATTTATCCACTACAAAACGTTTTGTGTACACAGATCTGAATGTTTTGGTTTGTCTTTCAGTTGTGACATGTTTGTTCTTGTTCAAAGTTGAAATGAGAAATCTGAAGGGTATTTTGATACCTTAAACCCATAAGGTTTTGTGTCATATTTATCCACTACAAAACGTTTTATGTACACAGATCTGAATGTTGTGGTTTGACTTTCACTTGTGACTTGTCTGTTCTTGTTGTGTTTAATTCTATGTGTGTATTCAATGTTCATTTTGTAATTATGTCTGTCTTGTACACATTCCACCATGGATTCAAAATTGACTTTCTGCGATGTATTGTAATCTAATGTGATTCCTTTAACTTTACAGGAAGTGTGTATTTGACCATCTTTAATGTATTTGTAACCATTTTTTGGACCTAAACCTACATATTCAATAATTTTTGCATCTGGATGTTCATCTGTCCATTGACCTAACCTACTGTTTACAATTTGTGGATTCCAAAGTGAGGGGTTATGGATGTAAATACAACTGTCTGTGTCAAAATATAATACCTGTCTAACCAAACGTCCTATTACTTTATATAATTCCATTCATACATAAGCTGTGACAAAAGATGCAACTGCAACATTAGCTGATTTGTGAGGTTCATAAACATCTGTAGACTTTGTGTAATTGACTAAAATACATTTATCATGATCAAACAATTCAACATTTTTAATAATGATGTCTTTATCTTGTATCAGGTCAAAATATTTTGATGGGTCTTGTATGTATTCTGTTTTTGTTTTTAACTTGTTTTGTGCACTTTTTCCCCATAAACAGTTTAACATGATTTTAGCAAATGATCTTTGTCCTGGATTTTTTTCAATATTTTCCAAACGTATGTTTTCAATTTGTGCATAGTCTTTCTTAAATGTGTCTTTGTCTGTTTCTGTTTTCACCCAATCTGGATATCCACTGGCTTCTTGTTTCATTTTTAAATATTTGTTCATATAATGTTTGTAAATTTCTGAAGACCATTCTTCCCAATGCCAAATCTGATAAGTGTCAGGTAATGTGTATCCCATCCCAAAAGCTTTAAAAAGTTCAAAAGATGTCCATGTACCTGTAATACTGCGTTGATCTGGTGTGTGTTCACATTTGTCTAATTCTTGTTCTGCACATGTATTGCAAAGTGTAAAAAACATTTTCTTGTTGCAATGAATTGGTAATACTGGCATGTGTAGAGACTGTGGTGGTAAAACTTTACATTTGATAAGTCCCTTGTACTGTCTTATATTATTCATGTTTATGTTTTCTTTTGTGAGTATATTTGGATGACCTACTGGATATTCTCTGTGTTTATTGACATAAGGATAGAGTGAACAGATGTCTATGTATTTTATTTCATTGTTGGTGTTTTGGTCTATTTTATGATGTTATTTAATGGCATTTGTTCTCCCACCAAATAATGCTTCTCGTAGTTTAATAGGATCCATGTTTGGAATAATGAAATTAATGTTGATCTTACTTTAGGATTTGATTTGCAGAAATGATCAAGTTCATGTTCCCATGTTATTCTCATGTTATACCCTAATGATTCTAAATTGTGTATGCGTTCCTGTGTATTGTTGTAGAGAGTTTGGTAATTTAGCAAATTGACTGGATTTTTCTCATGTCTGTTGTCTTTGTAACATGTTATGCACCCATGCCACATACATCCATAAAATTCAAAGATTGTATTTGTGTCTTTGTGAAACCCATCAACATGATATCTCCCTATTTGAACCTCCCCATCATTAAGTGAATGTTGAATATGTATGTTTTCTTCCTGTGCAAGTGTCTGTAAAAATCTAATGGCTTTAATGGCGTATTTGACTTTAGCAGGGTAACCTATGTCTGAAATGATTGCCATTTTGTTTTCTGGAAGTGAATTTTTTCTCCAAGCTTTTGTACATGCATCGGCTAAGGTAAATGCTTCTCCCAAGGGATCTATGCTGTCACTATCTATACATTTGTGTCTGAATTCCCCACACCCCCTACGCAAGATATCTACATCTGATTTACAGTATAGTTCCATTTCTTTTTGAAAATCAAAACTGGCATTACTAGTAATTTTTTGTTTGTACCACTTGATAAAATCCTCCCTATCAGATGGAGACATTGAATCTGGCATATACAGTGTTGAATCTAAATAAGGACCAATATAATTTTGATAAGCTTGTGTGTTTGCCAAATGGGGGAAATAACCTTTTGCTAATTCTATCAAGCCAAATGTTTTGGAAAATTGTGCCAATCTCATTGAAAGAAAATTTAAAGAATCTATAAGTCTAATACCACAAGCTTTAAGAGATAGGATTTTGTTTCCATTCATAATTACATCAGGAGTTGTTGTACCAGTTTCAATGAGGTGTCTTAAAATAAATTGTCCATCAAAACCTCTTAAATTGTGAGCAATAGCTGCTGTCCCTTTATGTTCCTTACTGAAAAGCCAATCATAAAAATCTGATAAAGTAGATTCCCCTTTAAATATTGATTGCCAATATCCAAATTTGTCACAGGAAATACATTCTCGATCTATAGATTTGCAAATACATTCCCCACATGCACGATGAGCAACATGGAAATTTGGGATATGAACTCCTGAGTCTTGTGTGGTTTCAAAATCAAAAAACACAAAAGGAATGTTTGGTAATTTTTCATCCTCAGGTGAAGTGTATTTTGGAATGAAACATTGGTGATCAGAATTAACTACTTGTTGACAATATTTGCATTTTTTGAATCCTTCACAGATGTGTTTTCCTTTTGTTGGATATATTAATGAATTGCACTTTTTACATTTTTGAACTAATTTACAAATTGTTTTTTCTTCTTTCCCCTTTCTAGTGATATGGTTATTATAGCATGATGGACTTCTAAATTGTCTATAGCAACTGTAACAGGTGATGGGATGTTCGGGAATACATTTTGTTGGAGCATAGCAAACACAACCAAAAGGGCACATGTGACATTCTCTCTATTGGACCCCTTTACTGCAAAGTTCACAATAGTAGTGACATCCTAAAAACCCAGTATTTGTAGTGATGGTATCAAAATGCTGGTCATGGTGGTAAATATGAATACCTTTACTATCAGTGGTGGTAACTGGTGGTTTGAACAAAAATTCACTTTTTGCATACTGTGGATGAATTTTGATGACATACTCTGGGTAAAGCAGGTCTTGTATTTTATAATATTCTTCATATCCACAAGGAATATTATAATCAAGACCTGCTTTGTACATCAATGCCTTAGCCTCCTGCTCTTGTGTCGGTCTATCAGAACGTTTAATATTTTTCCATTTCTTTTGCCAAAGTTCAGAATTATCTCTATCAACATGCCACTTTCCCACGACAATGGCCCATGCGAGACACATTGAATCATTAACATTTTTAATTTCAATAATACTTTTCTTGTTTCCAACCATTTTATCAACAGATGAAAATGAAATTGGTGCATGTCACCCAGACCCTTGTGGTAATGAAGTGTGAGTTATTTCTAAAGATAACTGCCCATCATGGATAGTAAAGTTATCATTTGATTGTACAACTTTTTCTATTTCATCTAATATGGTGTTACCAGTGATACCTGTAGCCTTAGTAAATGGGATAAATATACCTATTTCTAATCCTGGGTGGTCAACTGATATTCTCATTGGATCGTTGTCTTCTTCTCCACATTCTTCTTTAATATCTTCTACCATACTGTCAAAGACTTTTCCAAGGATGTCAAATGGATTCCTTTGATTAAATTGTTTAAAGGTTATTCTGCATACATGGGATTTGGAACGGAATTTTCTTGATATTTTTTGTAGGAGTGGGTTGATGGTGTATAAGTCTATTGCTGATTCTACTCTCTGTTTCTTGTTATCTACTTCACTCTCTATCTCACTATATTCTTCAATGGCTCTCTTCATCTTTTCTTCTATCGTCTCTTATCAACTTGAAAATATGTCTTGTCTTCTTGAAGTCAAAAAACCAAGTGTGAATCAGCCTAAGATTCTCCCACTTTTTATACTTCCCTTTAATGTACATTTAATTGTGCATTTAAATGTACATTTAATACCCACTGAATTATACTGTTAATAAATGTTTCTTTTTCACATTTGAAAAGTTATAAAATGTAATCCATTAATTCTATGGGAAAATTCCTATGGTAAATATTTTATAGCTTTTATTTGTTAGTGTATATTTCAATGTGCATTAAAATCGCTAAACACATTTAACAACAGCTATATAGTATCCAGAGGTTATTGAGTGCAAAAGATAGCATAACTGTTTGTAACCAAATGAATGTATATTTAAACAATTGTGTGTAAATGCATGTTATGGAAAATTTAAGTGTACAATTAAAAGTACATTAAAAAAATATAAAAGGAGGAAGAATCTTAGTGTGTTTTACACTTGCTTTTGACTTCAAGAAGACAAGACATCTTTTTGAAATGCTCCAAAAGTTAAAGATGGATAGAGTTACAGATCCAAGATTAGAAAAAGCAAGTGATGCTAAAAGTATTTACTACAAACCATCTAAATGGGGAGAAGTAAAAAGACTTGTGAATGAACTTTATAAGTTGATATCAACACCTAAAGAGATGATTTGTTCCATTTGTCTTCAAAAAAGACATTGGGCGAATACATGTTCAGACAAAGGGCCATGTTTTTATTGCAATCAGAAAGGATATTGGATTAATGAATGTAGACTGAAAAAGCTATCGAATAACTCTGTGTCTCAACCAAGATGGGGTTCACCAGCTGTTGTTCAACGAGAACCAGTTAAAGTTTATCCATGGTCAGAATACATAGAGCATACAGAAGATAGATTACCAATTACAGGTTTCAACTTACCACTTGAGGAAAAACACATTGACAACCACACTTTACAGGGGATGATCATGCTACCACTACCACCTCAACAAATAAACTTTACAAATAAGAAACTTGACTTTGAGCAGAACCTGTGTTACCAGAGTTTGATGATAATGATGATACATTATTATATAATATGGAAATACCCAAAGAAACAAAAATGGAAATCGATGATGAGTTAGAAGTATTATTTCCAGAGAAAGAGGAACCGCCAAAGAAAGTTACAAGAAAACGAAAAGCTAAAGACAATAATTCTAAAATAGGAAAACTTGCCAAGAAACATTGAAAACATTTTTTTCGAAAGTGACATTTTCAAAAAACATTTACAAATCTGTGAATATTCATGGAATAAAATTTTCGGATTTGAAAAAAGGTAATAATATTTTGTTGTTATTTAAACAGAGGAGAATTTTTTCCAACTCAAGATTTTTATTTATAAAAATAAAAAAACTTGTAAGACAGAAAAATAATTTGCAAACAGAAAAAAATATTTTTGTGTTCGCAGATTAATGTTACGAAAAAAATTTTTTTTCATAACATTAATTTGCAAACACAAAAAATATTTTTCTTATAAAATAAAAAAAACTTGCAAGACAGAAAACTAATTTGCAAACAGAAAAAAAAGTTTTTGTGTTTGTAAATTAATGTTATGAGAAAAGTTTTTTTTCATAATTAATTTACAAACACAAACAAATTTTTCTTATAAAATAGAAAACTTGCAAGACAGAAAAATAATTTGCAAACAGAAAAAATATTTTTTGTGTTTGTAAATTAATGTTATGAAAAAGTTTTTTTTCATAACATTAATTTACAAACACAAAAAAATATTTTTCTTATAAAATAAAAAACTTGAAAGACAGAAAAATAATTTGCAAACATATATTTTTATGTTTGCAAATTAATTTTGTTTTTTACCTAAATGTTTTCACACAAAAACATTTAGGTAAAAACAAAATTAATTTGCAAACACAAAAATATGCCATGACAGGGAAATCTAGTGTGGGAGCTATGAGGTTAACCCCTTTTAAATTGATTAATGGAATTACAATTGAACAAAAGTTCAATTCATTCCATTATGGAAGCACTGAAATGTGCCACTCAAGTGTGTAAACGTGATATCTCTTTTAAGAATATGGTGGCCCTTATAAGGACTGTTTTGTACTAAACAAAAAATGTTTAGTTCACCAACTTTATTCCATTTCTCTTTGCAGCTCTCTTGACATCCTTTTGATTAACGAGATGTTGTGATCCTCTTCCCCTAATTGTTGCATAATGATAGGTATCTCTCATCATTTTTCGACCAAAACAGTGTAAGGCTTTTTCAGCTTCATCAAGTGACAATGGTGAGATATTATCCACCCCAGCTTTTTTTGCCAATCTTCGAGGATTACTCCTTGGAATAGTATTACGCTCCTCTCTCTCCATCTTCACTTCTTGTGGTTGAATAGTATTGCACTCCTTTCTCTCCTTCTTCTTTTCTCGTGCCCCACAATCACCTTCTAGTGATGGAATCTTTACCTCGATAGATAGCTCAACTCTCATAACTGATGATAAGAAAAATGATGTTTCGATATCTCCAGCAGTGTGTTTATAGACAATGCGAGGATCGAAAATGCACTGAAGAACCCTCACGCGACAATTCGATCGAGTGCAGGAAAAAACTGTTGATAACAGACATTTACTATCACAGCCGTCCGATGTCAAAATTTTTTCTCGCACTTGATCGAATTGTCACGTGAGCATTCTTTAGTTCATTTTCGATCTTCGCATTGTCTATAAAATCTAACAGGCATTCCAAACAATTCATTTTGAGACAACATGAAGTTCTCTCTAGATATGAATGAATACAGAATGTGGAGGTCTGAGGAAATGTCTGACGCTGATTGGAATCGCCGATTAGAAGAAGAATCTATCAGAGTAGAGAGAGAGAAAGCATGGAGACGCCAATTAGCTGAAGATATTTTCAGAGAAGTGGTGGACCTCAGAAATACACCCGACAGTGGGGCCAGCAGCTTATTGATGAGTTGGAGCGAAAGGCAGGGATAAGACAGTTCTTAGCTGTCCGGGGTTATGAACTGGAGAAATACCTGGTGAAGAAAGTTGACTTGTATCCTGATCTAAATTGGCAGCCAGAAAGACGGTACAAAAATGTGAGGTTAAATCCAATAACCTGTATCCAGATTTAAGTGAAATCTCATGAGGATTCCTAAAAATCTGGATACAAGTTATTGAATTTTAGCTTGACAGAAAATCAGGATACAACTTATAGTCCAGGCACATTAGACATAAAAATGAGAAAGTAAGGAAAAAAATCGGAGAAAGCTGATTTTTTTATATGTTTCCGGGACACACATTGCGGATAAAGTGTGAAAAGTCCCCGCGAATCCGAGTTGAGCTTTTTTAGTTATAGCGTTTTTTTGATGAAAAAAAAAAATTAAAAAATTCGACCCTGCTCCATATTTCTCATTCTTATTCGCCTTAGTAGGGTGAGAATCATAAATATCGTGCTGAATTATATTGAGAATACATATCCCCAACAGAAAATGCCAACTTTGTACCAATCCTCACACTCAATGGTGAAATATTCACGAAAATGTACAAAATTACAAAAAAAAATTTATTGTTTTCATACAAACAACGGTACACAACGTCCATTAAATCAAATCTACGACTACTTTGGGAGTTAAATTATATATCAAAAATTGCAGAAAAGCAGTGGCTTTATAATGATATATAACAATAGTCATTTATTCCATAATGAACTGGTGAAACGTGTGAAATATTAACCATACCCCCTAAACTCAAATTCAAACGGCATCGACTTTTCTCATTCAAATACCGTATTATAGCATCATTGTTTCAATTTCCATGTTCGATTAAATCACATAATGTGGTGTTCGCCTACACTCAAGATGCATTGGCATGTAATGTGTGCACGCCCTTGGTGAACAGAGCGCACAGGCGACTGGGAACTCCACACATATTGTGTTCGCAATATGATTCCAGTATTTCACGCAGGTGGTCATTTTGCATACGCAAAAAGTTCTCATCTCTATTTGCAGCAGATGAATGAGCTAACATAAATAATGCAACAGGATGATTTGAAGTTGTTCACTGAGAAAGGTTACTTTACCATAAGGCGCTCAGATAAATTCTGGGACGGGATATATTCTGATCAGACCATAGAGCAGTGTTTAATGAGAATGTTCAAGCTCCCTGGTGGTCTCACACATGGCAGGGGAATAACCGATAGCACTGTTGCGAAATGGGTACATGGACTACCTCTTTGCCTTCCGATATGAAATGCTCTCGAAAATTTTGTTCATGTTCACACTGGTCATGGCGAACAACATCGGGATCTGCGTCAAAGTTCACAATTGACTGATGCCAATGATATCACCAAATTATTGAACTGGCTCAGAGTGCATTCCCCCTTTCAGAATAGAGATCCACTACAATTAGTCTCTATATCGACCGGGCTTGTGGCCGACGAAACTGTGAACTGTGACCAAGTTCGCAAAATTGGTGAATGTTGCGTATCGAATGTTGTAAGCAAAACGTTCAACAGCATCAAACTACGACGTGTTGACACTGTGAAGTCTTTCGCATCGATGGCAAATAGCATCAAAGTCCGTGGAAGTAAGGTAGTGATTGACCCCACAATTCTGTTCAACCGCATCACATGTGTTATTCAGTCACAAGCAGAGATGGAAGAGTATCTCAAATATGAACTCGCCCCGAAACCACCAGCATTGTTTGATTCTGCTGGAATGAGGAAGACACAGAAAAGCACGCTCGGTAAGATCCTCAAAACATACGGTTCCGAGCAAACTAAAATCCCAGAACATTCTCTGTTTGTTGTAGAGGGTGGATTTTTATTGAGGGCAGTTGTATGGCCTAAACAGTCGTCATATAAGGACATATGTACATCATGTTCCAATTATCTAGTGAGACATTTTGGGGCGAACGTCGTGGTTGTTTTTGATGGTTATGCTTGTACAATGTCGACAAAGGGCATGGAACAAGCCCGTAGATCTAAAGACAGGTATTCCATTGATATCAATATCGCACCCGAGTTACCAGCCACCACACCCCAATCCGATTTCCTTGCAAATGCCAAGAACAAAACCCAACTGATCGATCTTCTAATGCAGGAGCTATCTGCTATCAATATTCAGTCCAAGCAGGCCGAGGCTGATGCTGATGTACTGATAGCCGAAACTGCACTTGACATCGCTCAAGATGACAACAATGTTGTCGTTGTGGGAACAGACACAGACTTGTTAGTCATTCTTACCTCTCGAGTTCAACCGGGATGTAATATTCACATGATGTATTCCATTACCCCAAACTTACTAGTTTCAGTTAGTGAAATAGCAACCAAAATGGGTGACCATAGAAGCAACCTCCTTGTAGCACATTCTATAAGTGGTTGTGACACTACTTCTGCACTCTTTCGAGTTGGTAAGAAGAAAGTATTCAGTACAATTGTCTCCGATGTTACTAGCGACTCACAGCAGTATGTCAACACAATTTTGGCGGATGACAGTACACCAAGTGCAGTAGCCGCTGCTGGGGAACAACTTCTCCTGATCTTATACGGGAGTAAAACTGTTTCCTCTCTCGACCAATATAGATATGTCACTTTCAAGCGTTATGTAGCAAAATCTAAACTGAATAAACCCATCGACCTAGCCTCACTCCCACCAAGCAGCGATGCTGCACAACAACATGTCTACAGATGTTATCTCCAGGTCCAACAATGGCTGGGCACTTCGCTTCCTCCGACGGATTGGGGGTGGTCGCTGGACAATGGACTTCTTGTACCGACTGCAGCCACAAAGCCATGTGCCCCCGATAACCTACTGAATCTGATCAGTTGTGGTTGCAAGAGTGCTTGTACAAAAAGGTGTGGGTGTAAGAAGGCAGGACTCTCTTGCTCAGGTTTGTGAAATTGCAGTTCGGATTCTTGTAACAACCACAGAAACACTGTCCTGTCGGAAATTTCTGAGTTCGATGAATAATATGTATATAGGTCATGTCATTTCTGTATATAGCGTTGATAATAGTCAATGTAACTTAATCCATGTTGATTGATTTTTACATTCTGTAAATATTATTTATTGATTTTTGTACATTCTGTAAATATTATTTATTGATCTAATGCTGCCAGACACAGACGTGTCTGTTCGGTCCCAAGCCCGAAAATAGTTGAGTTCTCATGCTGACGAATTTTATGCCAAAAGGTGAACTCGGCCAGAAGCAGAAGGGGTCTTCCATAATGTCTATTTTGTAAGCAATGATAAAAGTCTTCAAATGGTGGTGGATTTTTTATCGTCTGTCCAACTAACATCCCGTTCTGTACTACGACCCTTTGGGCAAATCCGTTAGGAAAATCGTCATTTTTTGCGTAAATCCGATACTTTTTTTTATGAATTTTCAATAATTTTTCGCAGAAATTGTCACAGAATGCACATTTCCTCTAGGTAAATGTATATTAGACATTATGTAGCTCGAAATACGCGTAAACAAAAAGTACAGTTGGGTTGGATCAATTCGAGGTTACAAAGTTCGTACGATTTTTTAAAATTTTTTTCAAACGCGTTTTTGAAAAAAGGCTGTAGAAAAAAAAGCTCAACTGGGATTTTAGGGGACTTTTGTCTAATCGTTCAGTGACATGTACTCGACATTCCCTGAAAAAATCAGCTTTCTCCGATTTTTTTCCCTAGTGAAACCTAATGTTCTTGGGCTATTAAACTCATTCATCCGATTTCTTATTATCTCTGTTTGTCATTCTAACCTATCAATATTTTGTTACTCTCACAAATGAGTGTGATTTCAAAATGCGCATTTGTGGACGCCCTTATAAGGGCTACCCATAATATTAGAAAGAGATATTTTCTCATGTACACAACCAAGTCTTTGTTATAAAAAAGACAAAAAAAACAGTTCCCTTATCCTCCAGTGAAAACTTATAAGCCAAAAATGTACTATAAGGGCTGGTCATAAAGCATGGTGCGGAGCCACTATAGCCCCAAAATCTGCTTACTTATAGCCCCAAGAAACTTATAGCCCCAAGAACTTATAGCCCCAAGAACTTATAGGGACAAACCTGAATGCACTGTACCACCAGTGCATTCAGGTCTGTCCCTATAAGTTCTTGGGGCTATAAGTTCTTGGGGCTATAAGTTACTTTGTGCTATAATCATGGGGCTATAAGTAAGCAGATTTTGGGTGCTATAGTGGCTCCCCTAACTACTATTGACTTGTTGGACGACGATATTGACATTAACCCACTCCACCGTTAATGATGGTTTTTACCTAAACAATTTTTTTTTTTATCAAACTGAGTCATTTGAGACTACTATACTCACCTTTCTCATAACATCAATGAAAGGACTTCAGTTAGACAGTTAAAAACTATCAAGAAAAAATTGTCACTCCCAGGCCTTGATGTGACAATAGAAGTTGCATGGACAAAATACTGCGGGGAGCATTTGTTAACCCTCCATGGGCTGCTAAAACTCAAAATTATAATAAAATGGGCTGTTTTTGGATGCCAACAGCACCCAATGGGTATGCCACAAAGAAAAGTTCCTTCATTTATCGAGCGCACAATCTATACAGAAACATGTTTGTAAGTAGTAAGTGTATTCAAAAGTCGAAGTCTTAACCCATTTTGGGGAGGCTAAAGAGAGAGACCCCTTAAAATATTAAAATTCCCATTTTCTGGGGATTTCTCTAAAAACATCCTGTAGGTTTTCAAGAAAAATTGACTACTCGCAGGTCTTAGTGTGACATTACAAGTTGCATGGACAAAATATTCCGGTGAGCGTTTATTAACCCTCTGCAGGCTGCCAAGCATCGTAATTTTGTTGAAATGGGCTGTTTTCAGACACGCACAGCACCCGATGAGTACCTGAGAAATAAACATAATTTCCTTTGCTGGAAGTGGAATTCACCGAGGACCACTTTTGTAAGTAATAAGGGTATTCAAAATCCAGGCGTTAACCCCTTTTGTTGTTATTAAAAGTGATACCCATCAAAAGCTTAAAAAATTATGTTTCCCCTGGATTTCTTTACAAACATCTGGTAGGGTTTTCAAGAAAAGATGGCCATTGATAGGTCTTGGTGTCACCTTACCAATTGATTGGATAAATTATTCTGGTAAGCATTTGTTAACCCCCCCATGGGCTGCTAAATGTCAAAATTTTGAAAAAATAGTCTGTTTTTGGACACCCACAACATCAAATGGGAATGCAACAAAAATAACTTCTTTTACCGGACGCAAAACTGACAGGGAAACATTTTTGTAAGTAGAAGTGTATTCAAAAATCGAGGTCTTAACCCATTTTTGACTAGTTAAGGAGATATACCCCTTGAAACTTAAAATTACAGTTTTCTGTTGATTTCTCATAAAAAAATTTCAAGCAAAATTGACCATTCGCAGGTCTTGGAGTGACATTACAAGTTGCATGGACAAAATATTTTGGTAAGCATTTGTTAACCCTCCATAGGCTGCCATGCATAGACATTTGGAGAAAATGGGCTGTTCTTGGGCAACCATAACACAAATGTGTACCTGCGAGATAAACGTAACCTCCTCCATTGGAAGTGGAATTCACCGACGATCATTTTTGTAAGTAATTAAGGTATTCACAAAATCAAGCATTAACCCATTTAGGATGGTTACAGAGCGATACCCCTCAAAAGGTTAAAAATTCATGTTATCCGAGGATTTCTCTAAAAACATCTCGTAGATTTTAAAGAAAAAATGGCCAGTCTCAGATCTTTGTGTGACATTACAAGTTGCATATACAAAATATTTCTGTAAGCATTTGTTAACCCTATGCACGTTCTCAAACATCAAAATGGTGATAAAATGGGCTGTGTTTGTGTACCCACGGCACCCGAAGTTGAGGGGAGAGATCAAAATATGAGGAAGTAGAAGTCAGTGAGAATTATTTTTGGAAGTAATAAGAGTATTCAAAAAACAACTCTTAACCCGTTTTGGGCTGGATAAACAATGATACCTATGAAAAGCTTAAAATTCATGTTCTCCCTGGATTTCTCTGAAAACATCTTGTAGATTTTAAAGAGAAAATGGCCATTCGCAGTTCTTGGTGTGACATTACAAGTTGCATGAATAAATAATCCTGTTAGCACTTGTTAACCCTCTACAAGCTGCCAGACATCAATATTTTGGATACATTTGAGATAAAATGGACCATTTTCAAATAGACACACCACTCAGTGGGTATGTGTCAAACAAACATAACTCCTTTTGTCGGTCATTGACTCGTTGGATGACGATATTGATATTAACCCCCTACACCGTAAATGATGGTTTTTACCTAAACAATTTTTTTTATAAAACTGAGTCATTTGAGACTACTATACTCACCTTTCTCATAACATCAATGAAGGAACTTCAGTGAGACAGTTAAAAACAATTCATCAGACACTGTGGGGTCATGAAGAATCATGAAATCTCGTCGGGAAAAGCCATGATTCTCCAGAATCATAAAGTCTAGTTTTTTTTGTTTTTTTTTTCCACACGTTTTGTCCGTACGATTCAGAAGCCATTTTCCAACCGATTTTCACGAAATTTTGCACACGCATAGAGGGCCACAAAGTCTAAAAATGTACCGAAGCGGAATTTTCGATTTAACCCTTATTTCGTCAGAATTGGCAAAAAACTGCCAAAATTGGGGTTTAACGGTACTTAATCGAAACACGTCTTGTCGATTTTTTTTAAACCTTCATCATTGCTAGACCTGCCTGTGACACGACCTTTGATACACACGACATATCAGGCGATGCATATGGTAACCCTCCACAGGCTGCCAAACATCGAAATTTTGATGAAATAGGCCGGTTTCAGGCCCCCACTGCACCCAAACAATAAACAAGAGATAACGATAACTTCCTTTAATGGAAGTAGAATTCACCGAGGATCATTTTTGTGAGTAATAAGGATGTTCAAAAAACCAAGCGTTATCCCGTTTTGGGCTGGTTAAACAGCAATACTCTCCATAAAGCTAAAAAATTCATGTTTTCCATGGATTTCTCTAAAAGAGTCTGGTAGATTTTCAAGAAAAAATTGTCACTTCCAGGCCTCGATGTGATAATAGAAGGTGCATGGACAAAATACTGCGGTAAGCATTTCTTAACCCTCCTTGGGCTGCTAAATGTAAAAATTTTGAAAAAAATAGTCTGTTTTTGGAAACCAACAACATCAAATGGGAATGCAACAGAGAAACATAACTTCTTTTACCGGACGCAAGACTGACAGGGAAACATTTTTGCAAGTAGTAAGTGTATTCAAAAATGGAGGTCTTAACCCATTTTTGACTAGTTAAGGAGATATACCCCTTAGAAGCTTAAAATTTCAGTTTTCTGTTGATTTCTCAAAAAAAAAATTCAAGAAAAATTGACCATTCGAAGGTCTTGGAGTGACATTATAACTTGCATGGACAAAATATTTCGGAAATCATTTGTTAACCCTCAGGAGGCTGCCAAGCATAGACATTGTGAGACAATGGGCAGTTCTTGGGCAACCATAACACCAAATGTGTACCTGCGAGATAAACATAACCTCCTTCATTGGAAGTTGAATTCAGCGAAGATTGTTCTTGTAAGTAATGAAGGTATTCACAAAACCAAGCATTAACCCATTTAGGGCTGGTTACAGAGCGATACCCCTCGAGAGATTAAAAATTCATGTTACCCGAGGATTTCTCTAAAAACATCGCATAGATTTTCAAGAAAAAGTGGCCATTCTCAGATCTTAGTGTGACATTACAACTTGCATGTACAAAAGATTCCAGTAAGCATTTGTTAACCCTATGCAGGTTCTCAAACATCAAAATGTTGATAAAAAGGGCTGTGTTTGAGTATCCACAACATCCGATGTTGAGAATAGAGATCAAAATAAGTGGAAGTAGAATTCACTGAGAATTATTTTTTGAAGTAATAAGAGTATTCAAAAAACAACACTTAACCTGTTTTGGATAAACAATCATACCCATCAAAAACTTAAAATTCATGTTCTCCCTGGATTTTTTCTGAAAACATCTTATAGATTTTAAAGAAAAAATATCCATTCGCAGTTCTTGGTGTGACATTACAAGTTGCATGAATAAATATTCCTTTTAGCACTTGTTAACCCTCCATAAGCTGCCAGGCATCAATATTTTGGATACATTTGAGATAAAATGGACCATTTTCAAATAGCCACAGCACTCGGTGGGTATGTTTCAAACAGCCATAACTCCTTGTGTCGGTCATTGACTTGTTGGACGACGATATTGACATTAACCCACTCCACCGTTAATGATGGTTTTTACCTAAAAAATGTGTTTATCAAACCGAATCATTTGAGACTACTATACTCAGCTTTCTTATAACATCAGTGAGGGAATTTCAGTGAGACAGTTAAAAACAATTCATCAGACACATGGAATCTCCTCGCAAAAAGCCATGATTCTCCAGAATCAATAGTCTAGTTTTTTAAAAAACAATTTCCCCAAACATTTTGTCCGTACGATTCAGAAACCATTTTCGAACCGATTTTCACACAATTTCGCACACGCATAGTTGGACACAAAATCTAAAAATGTCCCGAAGCGGAATTCGCCAGAATTGGCAAAAAAACTGTCAAAATTGAGCTTTATCCGCACTTTCAAAGGCTCAAAAATGCATGTTTTCTGTGGATTTCTCTAAACAAGTCCTGTAGATTTTCCAGAAAAATTAGCCATGCGCAGGTCTTGGTGTGACAATAGAAGTTGCATGGACAAAATACTCCGGTCAGCATTTGTTAACCCTCCATGGACTGCTAAAAGTCAAACTTGTGATAAAATGGGCTGTTTTTGGACACCAACAGCACCCAATGGGTACGCCACAAAGAAAAGTGCCTTCTTTTATCAGGCGCATAATTTATACGGAAACATTTTTGTAAGTAGTAAGGGTATTCAAAAGTCGAAGTCTTAACCCATTTTGGAAAGGCTAAAGAGAGATACCCCTTAAAAGCTTAAAATTCCTATTTTCTGTGGATTTCTCTAAAAAACATCTTGCAGGTTTTCAAGAAATATTGTCTACTCGCAGGTCTTTGTATGACATTACAAGTTGCATGGACAAAATATCCCGATGAGCGTATATAAAACCCTCTACAGGCTGCCAAGTATCGTAATTTTGTTGAAATGGGCTGTTTTCGGACACGCACAGCACCCAATGTATACCCGAGAGATAAATATAATCTCCTTTGTTGGAAGTGCAATTTACCAAGGACCATTTTTGTAAGCAATAAGGGTATTCAAAAAAAACAACCGTGAACCCCCTTTGTGGTGGTTAATAGCATTACCCATCAAAAGCTTAAAAAATTAATGTTTTCCCTGGATTTCTTTTCAAACATCTTGTAGAGTTTTCAAGAGAAAGTGGCCGTTGATAAGTCTTGGTGTCACATTACCAGTTGCATGGATAAAGTATCCCGGAAAGCCTTTCTTAACCCTCTATGGGCTGCTAAATGTCAAAATTTTGAAAAAAATAGTGTTTTTAGACACCAACAACATCAAATGGGAATGGCTTGGAGAAACGCAACTTCTTTTACCGGACGCAAAACAGATGGGGAAACATTTTTGTAAGTAGTAACGGTATTCAAAAATCGAGGTCTTAACCCATTTTTGACTGGTTAAGGAGATATACCCCTTAAAGGCTTAAAATTGCAGTTTTCTGTGGATTTCTCAAAAAAACATTTCAAGAAAAATTGAACATTTTCAAGTCTTAGAGTGACACTACAAGTTGCATGGACAAAATATTCCAGTAAGAATTTGTTAACCCCCCAGAGGCCGCCTAGCATAGACATTTTGAGAAAATGGACTGGTCTTGGGCACTCATAACACTCAATGTGTACCTGCGAGATAAACATGACCTCCTTCAGTGGAAGTGGAATTCACCGAGGATTATTTTTGTAAGTAATGAAGGTATTCACAAAACCAAGCATTAACCCATTTAGGGCTGGTTACAGAGCGATACCCTCAAAAGGATAAAAATTCGTGTTATCCAAGGATTTCTCTAAAACCATCTCATAGATTTTCAAGAAAAATTGGCCATTCTCAGATCTTGAAGTATCATTACAAGTTGCATGTACAAAATATTCCAGTAAGCATTTGGTAACCTATGCAGGTCCTCAAACATCAAAATTTTGATAAAGTAGTCTGTGTTTGCGTACCAGAGCACCCAAAGTTAAGAGGAGAGATCAGCATAAGTGGAAGTAGAATTCACTGAGAATTATTTTTGTAAGTTATAAGGGTATTCAAAAACAACTCTTAACAGGTTTTGAGCTGGATAAACAATGATACCCATTAAAAGCTTAAAATTCAAGTTCTCCCTGGATTTCTCTGCAAATATCTTGGAAGATTTTAAAGAAAAAATGGCTATTCGCAATTCTTTGTGTGACATTAGAAGTTGCATGGTAAAATATTCCTCTTTGCACTTGTTAACCCTCTTAAACTGCCCAGACATCAATATTTTTGGATTCATTTGAGATAAAATGGACCATTTTCAAATAGCCACAACACTCAGTGGGTATGTGTCAAACAAACATAACTCCCTTTGGCGGCCATTAACATGTCGGACGACGATATTAATATTAACCTTCTCCACCATTAATGATGATTTTTACCTAAACATTTTTTTATCGAACTGAGTCATTTGAGACTACTGTACCCACCTTTCTTATAACATCAATAAAGGAACTTCAGTAAGACAGTTAAAAACAATTCATCAGACACTCTGGGGGTCATGAAAAATCATGGAATCTCATCTGGAAAAGCCGTGATTCTCCAGAATCATAAAGTATAGTTTTTGTTTTGTTTTTTTTTCCCACATTTTGTCCGTATGATTCGGAAGCCATTTTCGAACCGATTTTGAAACGATAGAAGAGAGATAAACATAACTTCCTTTATTGGCAGCACCCAAAACTGAGAGGAGAGATCAACATAAGTGGAAGTAGAATTCACTGAGAATTATTTTTGTAAGTAATAAGGGTATTGAAAAAACAACCACCAGTTTTGGGCTGGATAAACAATGATACCCATCAAAAGCTTCACTATCTACTAGCTGACAGACATCAATATTTTGGATACAAATCGAGATAAAATGGACCATTGTCAAATAGCCACAGCACTCAGTGGGTATGTGTCAAACAAACATAACTCCCTTTGTTGTCATTAACTTGTCGGATGGCGATATTGATATTAGCCCTCTCCACCATTAATTCGCGAGCTCACTATGACGTCACCGACGTCATTGCAACTCTAACCATTTTTACTCTTTATGCCTGACGTTTCGCATTCACTCCCCCAACATAAAGCATCCACACCTAGCCTGCGACGCAAGCGATGCGAAACGTACATAGCCAGGCGACTAGACATGGCCAAAGAGCCTTTAGTGGTTGTCACCGCGATAGGAATTTCCGTAGTCCTGGATGGGGTTCGGCAAATTCGAACTTAGGTCCGGCAAATTGGGGCTAGGTTGGACCCTCATATACTAATTTTGATGAACTCGACTTCAAATATGACTATAATGATGTTCCTCAAATATAACTAACTAGCATAGTTACCCTGCGTTGCATGGGAAAATTTAGGGGTCATTTGAAAAGTACCCCCTCCCCCAAAAAAAACAAAAATAGGGGCCGCGTATTTGTCGACCCAGCCCGCCCTACGGGCGGCACACTCGGCCCCGCCCGGAGGGCGGGGGCCTTCGATCCCGTCACTTTTTAACCCCCACCATTAGATTCCTGGTAAAAAGTTACCCCTAGTAGATCCCTTTGAGGACCTATATCGGTGAAATCCATCAATTTTGCCCCTCTCTACCCCACCCCGCCACTTTTTTAAACACCACCATTATATTCCTGATAAAAAGTTACCCCAAGTAGACCCCTTTGAAGATCTATATCGATAAAAAAATATTTGGTCATAACTTTCGGTGCCCCTCCTTACCCACGCCTCCGCCCCGCACACTTTTTTAAATCTGACGAGGACCTCCGCCATAAACAAGTACCCCTAGTATACCCATTTTGGGCATTCTGGATGGCCCCATATTCATTTCTGTAGCGGACAGACAGACAGACAGACAGACAGACAGACAGACAGACAGACAGACAGACAGACAGACAGACAGACAGGCAGAGAGAGAGAGAGAGATACAGACATTCAAGGTGCAAGATAGGTAACCTGCATGTGCAAGATAGTAACTTGCAGGTGCAAGATAGCTAACCTGGATGTGCAAGATAACTAACTTACAGGTGCAAGATAGCTATCCTGCACGTGCAAGATAGCTAACCTGCACGTGCAAGATAGTAACTTGCACGTGCAAGATAGTTAACTTGCAGGTGCAAGATAGCTAACCTGCACGTGCAAGATAGTAACTTGCAGGTGTAAGATAGCTAACCTGCACGTGCAAGATAGCAACTTGCAGGTGTAAGATAGCTAACCTGCTCGTGCAAGATAGTAACTTGCAGGTGTAAGATAGCTAACCTGCACGTGCAAGATAGTAACTTGCAGGTGCAAGACAGCTAACCTGCACGTGCAAGATAGTAACTGGCAGGTGCAAGATAGCTAACTTGCATGTGCAAGATAGAAATAATACTCAACTGTCGCCTCAACGCTTCCGTACATTTCTGTCCTGCACTGTTACAAAAGTACACATTGGACGAGAAAAGACATTTTGTGCAATTATTAACCTTCCGGTGCATTCATTCGATCGTTCAGAGTAACTGAGGCAGTTTGAGATTCCATTCTGAGTGAACACTGCAGTCGTGGTAAGTTATTTTTCAACATTATAAAGTTTATGACTTGAAATTTAGCCTTCTTTTTATTTTACCTCAAGTCTTGATAACCTTTGTTTGAAATGGGCTGCACTTACAAATAAAGGCTTTAGGTTGTCCACATTTACTACAGATACAACATGTATTCAAAGGGAGAAATATATTGCACGATAACTGCAAGAGAATGTCATGTCGTGTCTCCACAAGTAATTTAGTTTGTACACCTTTTTAACAACCTCTCCACCCATCTATAACTTGACAACATTTTCTCGAAAGCACACGAAATGAGTATCCAATAGTCTTAGTCAGAGGCTCAAAGAGAAATAAGGTAAGCAGGGGGGGGGGGGGGGGGGGGGGGGGGGGTCTCACCAGTAAGCTCCAATTTATTTTGGTTGATAATATTTTCAAAGATTGATTATTATTTTGTACTAGTACTAAAACTATACTTCACCAGTTTGTTATCTGAACTGTTTTGTCAATATTTTTTTCTTGGTATCTGGTTTCAAAACAAAATAATTTTTTATATGTCTACTCCAATATCTTGTCAATCTTAAATTTGGAATTTGATATTTTGAACTTGCATTTAGTAAGTAGTTTTAAAAGAGGACTGACAGAATGTGACTAATGATAGGGTTTTGGGCATTTTCTCGGGGATGGGGGCTGACCAATCAAACTGCCCTGAACTATTGTTTCAAAATCAAAATGCAGGCCCTTTCCTCGAATTAGCCTATGAAAATGCTCTGCCCAGTGCCCACTACCATGATATTTGCCAAAATTATAAAAATACCCCCTCCCTTTGAACAATCTGTTCTGAAAATACCAGTCCCCTTCAATGAAAACTGCAAAATTAGCTGCTTATTGGTGAAGGGGTATAAAAGTGCCGCAACCCCCACCCCATCCCATACAACCATGTGGCTAATTCATATAGGTGACATTCGATTTCAATTTTGTTGCTGAGAATTAAAGCAAAATAATACCATTGTATAAAACAGAAATACTAGCAAATAATCCTTAATTAGACATTTAAAAATACACATCAATCTGTGTCTGGAAAATATTGTCACATTGTCTGTGTTTTAAATATTCTAATAATTATTTTTGAATTTCATGGAAATCATCTCATAAAATTGACATTATATTGCATTCATCAGACCACATGTATTTACCACCCTCCCCTCTTCGTGGTCTTATTCCCATCCTACTCAAGACTTTTCAGAATTTCAGTGGTGGGTAGCTGGTAACATTTTTTTAATTTCCTCAGTACAAACTCCAGAAAGTCATTTTTTAGCAATACTACATCCCCCTAAAAAAGCCCCCCCCCCCCCCCTCCAAAAAAAAAGAAATAAAAAATAAAATGAAATAAAATAAACCTGTTGCCCCAAAACCCACTAGCACGTAAAAAAAACAAAACATTTGGTTCCACAAATGTAAACTACTGAGTTGTTCTTATGAAACCAGGCTTTTCATTCTCCCGAATTTATTTTCTTTATTAAGTCAGTTATGGGGGGGGGGGGGGGTGAGTGAGTGGGGCGGGGGGGGGGGGCATCTAGTAAGGGTGGAATTGGTGATAGTTAATCAGTAACTGCATGTACTAGCTGCCAACATCTCCAGGCGCTGTCGGCGTGTCGCCGACTGTTTCACCGATTCATGGTAACCAGTTTTCAAGTTTGATTTAGTCTTACTTCCTGAGAACTCCTTCAACTTGACATGCTCCATGCTCTTCAGAATATGTTTGCGTTGGCAAACGTGCTGCTTCATTGCCGAAGTGTGAATCGAATAGGATTACACAGTAGACCTCGTATGGACTCGTCGGCAGCACGCAGCGGTGAGGGCAACATTGTAACACAATTTTATGGGAACTGAACAAGCGGCTGGCTGCAATATCGAAGCAACTGGACTTTTGTGCCCTAAAAGTAAATAAGTTTTCCTCGGTTTTCAATAACGAAGCTAAGGTTGAGTTTCACTGTTCAATGTCTTGGCAGAAATCATGTGTCTTTTATCACTTTCAAGTTTTTAGCACAGTTGTGCATCAAACATTTTGGTATGAGAATCGGTAATTCCGAGAGATAAATAGAGCCGATGGTTCTCAAAGGTTATGTTCCACTGAACGCTGCAAACTATAAGAACCAGTCTAACGAGAGAACTTGTGCACGCGAAGGGTACTTTTTATCGGATTGCACTAGAGCTTTCTGGTTAAAATTACCGCATGCCCCTAAAATCCATGTGATCGTGACAAATACAGTTACGGGTGTGCAATAAACAATCTTAGTCGATACGAGGTCTACTGTGTAATCCTATTCGATTCACACTTCGACAATGAAGCAGCACGCTTGCCAACGCAAACATACTTTGAAGAGCGTGTTATTAAGTTGAAGTAGTTCTCAGAAAGCAGAACAAAATCAATCTTGAAAACTGGTTACCATGATGCGGTAAACAGTCGGCTACACACCCACACCGCCTGCAGATGTTTGACAGCTAGTAAATGCAGTTACTGATTAAATATTACCAATTTCCCCCTTACTAGATGACCACCACCCCCGCCCCCCACCTCCTCCGCCCACACTAGCTGAATAAACTCGGAAGAATGAAAAGCCTGGTTTTATAAGAAAAACTCAGTAGTTTAACAATGTTTCTTACGTGCTAGTGGGAGTTGCGGCAACAGGTTTATTTTATTTAATTTATTTTTGTGAGGGCGGGTGGGGGGGAGGGGGTCTTTTTAGGGGGAATGTAGTATTGCTAAAATATATCTTCATGGAGTTCATACTGAGGAAATTAAAAAATGTTACCAGCTTCCCACTTCTGAAATTCTGAAAAGTCTTGAGTAGGGTGGGAATGAGACCACGAAGAGGGGAGGAGTGGTAAATACATGTGGTCTGATGAATGCAATATATTATCAATTTTATGAGATGACTTCCGTGAAATTAAAAAATAATTATTAGAATATGTAAAACATAGACAATATGACAATATTTTCCAGACACAGACTGATGTGTATTTTTAAATGAACAATTAAGGATTTTTGCTAGTATTTCTGTTTCATACAAGGATATTATTTTGCTTTAATTTTCAGCAACAAAACTTAAATCGAATGTCACCTATATGACTTAGCTACATGGGTGTATGAGATGGGGTGGGCGTTGCGGCACTCTCACCCCCCTTCACCAATAAGCAGCTAATTTTGCAGTTTTCATTGAAAGGGACTGGTATTTTCAGAACAGATTGTTCAGAAGCAGTGGGTATTTTTATAATTTTGGCAAATATCAGGGCAGTGGGCAGAGCATTTTCTTAGCAAATTCGAGACAAGGGCCTGCATTTTGATTTCGAAACATTAGTTCAGGGCAGTTTGGTAGGTAAGCCCCCATCCCCTAGAAAATCTCCTCCACAAGCCTATCATTAGCCAGATTCTACCAGTCCTCTTTAAAACTACTTACTAAATGCAAATTCAGAAAACCAAATTCCAAATTTAAGATTGACAAGATACTGGAGCAGACAAATAAACAATTATTTTGTTTTGAAACCAGATACTAAGAAGAAAATATTGACAGAATCGTTCAGTTAACAAACTGGTGAAGTATAGTACAAGTACAAAATAATGTAAACATAAATCAATCTTTGAAAATATTATCAACCAAAATAAGTTGGAGCTTACTGGTGAGAACACCCCCCTGATTTCTCTTTCAGCCTCCGACTAAGGCTGTTGGATACTCATTTCGTCAGCTTTCGAGAAAATGCTGTCAGGTTAAAGATGGATGGGGGTGGGGGGGATTGTAAAAAAGGTGTACAAACTAAATTACTTGTGGAAACAAGACATGACATTTTCTTGCTGTTATCGTGCAATATATTTCTCCCTTTGTATATCTGCACTGTAGTAAATGTGGACAACCTAAAGCTTTTATTTATATGTTCAGCCCGTTTCAAACAAAGGTTATCAAGACTTGAGATAAAATAAAAAGAAGGCTAAATTTCAAGTCATAAACTTTATAATGTTGAAAAATAACTCACCACGACTGCAGTGTTCACTCAGAATGGAATCTCAAACTGACTCAGTTACTCTAAAAGATCGAATGAATGCCCCGGAAGGTTAATTATTGCACCAAATGTCTTTTTCGTCCAGTGTGTACTTTTGTTCCAGTGCAGAACAGAAATGGCGGATGTCCACATGCGATAGCCTTGTGGCAGCAGTGCATGTAAAGACGAGTTCAAACTTCTATGTAAGTTTCAGTTTGAAAAACACGAAATTTAAACAGAGCGGCCACTTCGCACCGTATTTAAATTAAAATCCTTGTACATTTTCCATCCTCCAGATATAATGATGCCTGCACACACACTTTTGAAAACTCGCTTCAGACCTCATAATTTGTGTCGTTTGGTATGTTGAACGCAATCTGTTGAATTTTGAGTGTTCGGACCGACATTTTTCGCGAATACAATGAATCACCAGCGATTCAACAGGTGGCAAGGTCAAAGACTTAAGACTGGTTCTCTGACAAAATTGCCCGTTTCTCTCTAAAATTCTTTCAACCGTTCAAATCGTCGACTATTTAATTAAATTAGCGATTAATTACAGAGTTGGGTGTGTAATAAATATAGAACCACACTTATGTTTGAATGGGTTACGATTACTGGACTCGAGCGTATGGCGCTGGGATAACCACTCGAGCCTACTGGCTCTCGTGGTATCCCTGCGTCACTCGCTCTTGTTAACCCATTCAAACAAAAATGTGGTTCTGTATATATACAGTCTAGTTTGAAGCTAATTTTTTATTTCCTTTTTAATAAATTTTGAGGCTCTTTATTTTATGGTCCACAATTCGATTTAAATTTTGTCACTGCGTAAGAAATATAAATAATTATATTGAAAAATAATATTTAAACTTTCCTATAGTAATAATATTTATGAGCTAGGATTGATTGATGTTTATATAACTCATATGTCTTAGGGAACGCGGTGGCTCAGTAGGCAAAGATGCAGGCTGCAAGTCGACAGGTCGTCGGTTCGAATCCCACCTGCGGCAACGGCGTTGTGTGTTCGGGCAAGAGCTTAATCCCGATGCCCGTGTGGGGACACGGTGGCGTTGTGTACTGAGGCGGTCTGCACGTCGATGATGCCCTTGTCTTCAACCCTGTCTGTGTGGAGTTAGCGCGTTGGGGTGCCTGGCAGTTGTTAGCCGGCTTCCTACACCCGTGACACTGTCTGACATGAGGTGACCCTGGATGTCGAAAGTGTCGTTAAACTCCAATAAATAAATACACATCTTGATGCAACTGCAAAACTGGTGTAACCGCCAAGTTGCTTTAATCACCAGCCCTTTGTAATTGCCTACCAGTGGACTAGTATTATAATGGAAAGTCCTCGGTAGCCATCTTTGCCTCTGGGAAGTGTAAACTAGACGAAACCAGTAAGGCAGCACATTGAGAGATTTCTATACTAGACTTTCGACTATTCTGGGTCCTTTCGCACTAGGGCTGCAACGATACGTCTCACTCACGATACAATATGTATCGCGATTTTTTTTTTCGCGATACAATTTTTTCACGATACATTACATGCAGTACATTGAGAGTGAATTATCAGTAATAAAAGGCCCACAAACTGCACAGAGTCCAACTTTCATTTGGCCAGTAACATCCAATTTCTCTTTTAATGCTTGAGAAGGCCAATGACCCCTGGGAGTCTGGGTTCAACTCAGAGGTGAGAGGTCTGTTGCCTCAAACTATGCTTATAATTTAGACAGAGTTGATATTTTACTGAAATTCAAATGAACAAGTTGAATCACAGGAGTCTGAAATTCTATCAGAAAAGCTATAATTCACTTTCAACGTGATATTTACGTTCAGAAGGGGATTACGTTGGGAACGTAAATATCACGTTGAAAGTGAATTATAGCTATACTGATAGAATTTCAGACTCCTGTGGTGGAATTATAAGTTGGAAAAGCACAAAATAGACTTCTTGGGCCTGAAAATGCAACCTGCTGACTACATCATGCCAACCTTCTGGAAGTGTATCGTTTGTATCGTGATACACATGAAACGATACGATATGCGTATCATGTACAAATGTATCGCGATGCGTTGAAATCGCGATGAATCGTTGCAGCCCTATTTCGCACTCATTAGAGTTGTTTCAAGTTAGTCATGAAAAAAAGTTAATTGGTGCATATTAATTAATCAAAGATAATCAAAGGTTATTTTAGTCTCATATTCAGTTAAGTGACCACATAGCATACAGGTTAATACTCTTCATAGCTCATTCTTTACTTGTTTTATACCGAGCACCCGGATTATTTGTTCAATATCAACAGTTCGTGGAAATGAATTAAATAATGAATGATCGTTTGTTTCTGTCTATTTCTTCAAAAAACAAAGTCCAAACGGCGTAAATGGGTGTAGCAGTATGGCGAAGCCCCTTTAAACTATGTTTGGCCATTGTTTTTTGAGGTTCATAACCTAGGAAATAGACAGAAAGAAACGACCATTCCTTATAAAATTTTGTTTGAAATGACGATGATCTATAGGCAGCAACGCGTCATTGTTATAATCGGTCAGCGGCTGTCCTGGTTTATATCCTACCTGATCAATCGACAGCAACGCGTCATTGTTATAATCGGTCAGTTTCTGTCCTGGTTTATATCCTACCTGATCAAAAGGCAGCAACGCGTCATTGTTATAATCGGTCAGCTTCTGTCCTAGTTTATATCCTGCCTGATCTATAGGCAGCAGTGCATCATTGTTACAATTGGTCAGCTTCTGTCCTGGTTTATATCCTACCTGATCTATAGGCAGCAGCGCGTCATTGTTACAATTGGGAAGCTTCCTTGTTTATTTCCTACCTGATCAATAGGCAGCAGCCCGCCATTGTTATAATCGGTCGGCTTCTGTCCTTGTTTATATCCTACCCTATCAATGGGTAGCAGCGTGTCATTGTTACAATTGGTGAGCTTCTGTCCTGGTTTATATCCTACCTGATCAATCGACAGCAACGCGTCATTGTTATAATCGGTCAGCTTCTGTCCTGGTTTATATCCTACCTGATCAATAGGCAGCAACGCGTCATTGTTATAATCGGTCAGCTTCTGTCCTGGTTTATATCCTACCTGATCTATAGGCAGCAGCGCGTCATTGTTACAATTGGGAAGCTTCTGTCCTGGTTTATATCCTACCTGGTCAATAGGCAGCAACGCGTCATTGTTATAATCGGTCAGCTTCTGTCCTGGTTTATATCCTACCTGATCTATAGGCAGCAACGCGGCATTGTTATAATCGGTCAGCTTCTGTCCTGGTTTATATCCTACCTGATCAATAGGCAGCAAAGCGTCATTGTTATAATCGGTCAGCTTCTGTCCTAGTTTATATCCTACCTGATCTATAGGCAGTAGCGCGTCATTGTTACAATTGGTCAGTTTCTGTCCTGGTTTATATCCTACCTAATCAATAGGCAGCAACGCGTCATTGTTATAATCGGCCAGCTTCTCTCTTGGTTTATATCCTACCTGATCAATAGGCAGCAATGCGTCATTGTTATAATCGGTCAGCTTCTGTCCTGGTTTATATCCTACCTGATCTATAGGCAGCAACGCGTCATTGTTATAATCGGTCAGCTTCTGTCCTGGTTTATATCCTACCTGATCAATAGGCAGCAGCGCGTCGTTGTTATAATCGGTCAGCTTCTGTCCTGGTTTATATCCTACCTGATCAATAGGCAGCAACGCGTCATTGTTATAATCGGTCAGCTTCTGTCCTGGTTTATATCCTACCTGATCTATAGGCAGCATCGCGTCGTTGTTATAATCTGTCAGCTTCTGTCCTAGTTTATATCCTACCTTATCAATACGCAACAACGCGTCATTGTTATAATCGGTCAGCTTCTGTTCTGGTTTATATCCTACCTGATCAATCGACAGCAACGCGTCATTGCTATAATCGGTCAGCTTCTGTCCTGGTTTGTATCCTTCCCGTTCAATCGGCAGCAACGCATCATTGTTAACTCTGAATATTCTACATGGGGTGTTCCCCAGGGCTCGATTTTAGGAAGCTCACTTTTTCTTATTTACAAAAATGACATCACCGACTGGTGTCTAACATTCTACTCTGTACGGATGATCAATTTTGTTATCTCGCAGTTGAAGACCATGTTCAAGCTGTCAGACTTCTGTCTGAAACCTTCAAAAGATCGAACGCGGGGCAACTCAATGGTTGGGAAACTTCGATCCAACAAAAACCGAGTCACTGATAATATCACGCAAATCCACTAAACCACCCTCCTCCCCAATAAAGATGTCCGATACTGACATCAGTGAAGTTACTCATTATAAACACCTTGGTTTAATCCTGAAAGGCCCTGGATCCTTGAAAAATCATATCTTGGAAATCACCATTAAAAAGGCCTGGAAGTAGATATCCCTCATAAGGGAGTATAAATTTTCCCGTTGGTCGTAGAGCGCTGTTCTCAAAAATCGCCAATTAATTTTCATTATTTTTTTTCATTTTTGTCTCAAAAACATAGGTTATGACCCCTCGTTGGAAAGAGCTCGTCGAGCTCGTTCCAACGAGGGGTCATAACCTATGTTTTTGAGACAAAAAATGAAAAAAATTAGTTATTGAAGAATTATTTTTGCAAGTGTCGTCTGCTTTTCAGGTTAGGTAAAAGGTTAATGAAATATGCTAACACGATTGGAATAATGGTTACAACTATGAATGGTCTGAATTAGAAACAAGATGCTCCACGGCACCTCAGAGGCTCGCCTAAAACACAACTCCATATAACCAGTGGCCTATAATGGACATACATTAAGCAATCATTTTCCACAAGTCCCATTGACATTTCTTGAGCCTCTCAGGAGCCCTACAATAATCAAAGTACCATGCCTTTTTTCCCAGTTAAAGTAAAAAGTATATCACCCCTATCGGGCCCCTTGATACAACCTCAGGAGCCCTCAAAATAGTCTAAACATTGTGTGCTTCTTCCCGTCAATCATAAGGTAAAAAGTGGGCCTCCTTTATGGAGCCCTTTAATACAACCTATGGGCGATTAGTCTCAGTTAGACACCTCTAAAGGGTACTTCAGAACAAATATCGAATTCTTCAGCCACTGATTTTGGAATTATGTATTGTTCCTAATTTTGGCACATGTCGAGTCCCATTAAAGCTAGGTTTAACTTTTTTATATAAATCAAATATCTATTGCAGCATATCAAATGTTGTTAAAATTGGACTAAGAGTTCCAAATAGTGAAAAATTGTGTGGCGCCCAAAACAATTGCCACCTACAGGCTGACTACAAATATTGAGCCACAAACTTCATGTGAGCAAATTTTATTCTTGACCCAAAAAGGAAGCAAAACACCAAAAAATGAAGCATTACATCCACTGGTTCAAGAGAAGAAGAGTTTTAAAAAGTTGGGGGCAAATTTTCTCCACCCCCACCCCACTGAAGCAGAGACACTTCAAGTGAAAAAAATAAAAATGTTATCACTCACTAACACTCTGTATACAATTTGTCTGAATTAAGACAAGTAATGCTGGAATAATAAGATTTCAATTGTCGTATTATTATGATCCATTGCTGTGTTTTTCTATTTTTAGCTCTTTTTGAGCCACACGGGGTCATGGACAATTTTTACATATAACAAACCCTGACTGGGATCATCTCAAGGAATTCTCTGTTAACCTTTTACCTAACCTGAAAAGCAGACGACACTTGCAAAAATAATTCTTGAATAACTAATTTTTTTCATTTTTTGTCTCAAAAACATAGGTTATGATCCCTCGTTGGAACGAGCTCGACGAGCTCGTTCCAACGAGGGGTCATAACCTATGTTTTTGAGACAAAAAATGAAAAAATTATGAAAATTAATTGGCGATTTTTGAGAATAGCGCTGGCCGGTTTTGGCCGTTACGTTGGGTAAAGGGTTAACACACAATACAGGGTGTTTACAGGACAAATGGTACTGACTATTTGGGTAATTCACTCTTGTACAGAGGAATACACCATTCGAGCATACCCAATTATATTGCAGGCCATTAGGTCACATATGAACCACGTGTGTAACGTCACAAGATAGCAGTTCACTTGGGTTACCATCACAAAACCAGACGTCACTTCCGAGGTCCAGGGTGAGGTCCGGATGATGAGGGACGTTTACAATACCTGATGCTATATATCTTTAATGGTTCGGATTTTCCCACAATTCCGTTTTTTCCGCCCACTACAGACGCTATTCTACCTCCCCTAACCCTAGCAGTTCATCTAATCCTAGCTATTCATGACTACTCCTTGTTACCATCTCTGGTCTCGATCTGGTCCTAGCTACACTTAACTACCCCTTGTTACCATCTCTGGTCTCGATCTAGTCCTAGCTACTCTTGACTACCCCTTGTTGCCATCTCTGGTCTCGATCTGGTCCTAGCTACTCCTGAGTACCCCTTGTGACCATCTCTGGTCTCGATCGAGTCCTAGCTACTCCTGACTACCCCTTGCTACCATCTCTGGTCTCGATCGAGTCCTAGCTACTCTTGGCTAGCCCTTGTTACCATCTCTGGTCTCGATCTAGTCCTAGCTACTCTTGCCTACCCCTTGATACCATCTCTGGTCTCGATCTGGTGATAGCTACTCTTGCCTACCCCTTGTTACCGTCTGTGGTCTCGATCTAGTCCTAGCTACTCTTGCCTACCCCTTGTTACCATCTCTGATCTCGATCTGGCCCTAGCTACTCTTAACTACTCCTTGTTACCATCTCTGGTCTCGATCTAGTCCTAGCTACTCTTGCCTACCCCTTGTTACCATCTCTGTTCTCGATCTAGTCCTAGCTACTCTTACCTACCCCTTGTTACCATCCCTGGTCTCGATCTAGTCCTAGCCACTCTTGCCTACCCCTTGTTACCATCTGTGGTCTCGATCGAGTCGTAGCTACTCTTGCCTACCCCTTGTTACCATCTCTGGTCTCGATCGAGTCCTAGCTACACTTGACTGCCCCTTGTTACCACGTCTGGACTCGATCTAGTCCAAGCTACTCTTTTCTACCCCTTGTTACCATCTTTGGTCTCGATCTAGTCCTTGCTACTCTTAACTACCCCTTGTTACCATCTCTGGTCTCGATCTAGTCCTAGCTACTCTTGCCTACCCCTTGTTACCATCTCTGGTCTCGATCTAGTCCTAGCTACAATTGACTACCCCTTGTTACCATCTCTGGTCACGATCGAGTCCTAGTTACTCTTGCCTTCCCCTTGTTACCATCTCTGGTCTCGATCTAGTCCTAGCTACTCGTAACTACCCCTTGTTACCATTTCTGGTCTCGATCTAGTCCTAGCTACAATTGACTACTCCTTGTTACCATCTCTGGGCTCGATCGAGTCCTAGCTACTCTTGCCTTCCCCTTGTTACCATCTCTGGTCTCGATCTAGTCCTAGCTACTCTTAACTACCCCTTGTTACCATCTCTGGTCTCGATCGAGTCCTAGCCACTCTTGCCTACCCCTTGTTACCATCTCTGGTCTCGACCTTGTCCTAGCTACTCTTGCCTACCCTTGTTACCATCTCTGGTCTCGATCTAGTCCTAGCTACACTTGGCTAGCCCTTGTTACCATCTGTGGTCTCGATCGAGTCCTAGCTACTCTTGCCTACCCCTTGTTACCATCTCTGTTCTCGATCTAGTCCTAGCTACTCTTACCTACCCCTTGTTACCATCCCTGGTCTCGATCTAGTCCTAGCCACTCTTGCCTACCCCTTGTTACCATCTGTGGTCTCGATCGAGTCGTAGCTACTCTTGCCTACCCCTTGTTACCATCTCTGGTCTCGATCTAGTCCTACCTACTCTTAAGTACCCGTTGTTACCATCTCTGGTCTCGATCTAGTCCTAGCTACTGTTAACTACCCCATGTTACCATCTCTGGTCTCGATCTGGTCCTAGCTACACTTGACTACCCCTTGTTACCATCTCTGGTCTCGATCTAGTCCTAGCTACTCTTCACTACCCCTTGTGACCACCTCTGGTCTCGATCTAGTCCTAGCCACTCTTGACTATCCCTTGTTACCATCTCAGGTCTCGATCTAGTCCTATCTACTCTTGACTACCCCTTATTCCCACCTCTGGTCTCGATCTAGTCCTAGCCACTCTTGACTATCCCTTGTTACCATCTCTGGTTTCGATCTAGTCCTATCTACTCTTGACTATCCCTTGTTACCATCTCAGGTCTCGATCTAGTCCTATCTACTCTTGACTACCCCTTGTTACCACCTCTGGTCTCGATCTAGTCCTAGCCACTCTTGACTATCCCTTGTTACCATCTAAGGTCTCGATCTTGTCCTATCTCTCTTAACTACCCCTTGTTACCATCTTTGGTCTCGACCTAGTCCTAGCTACTCTTGCCTACCCCTTGTTACCATCTCTGGTCTCAATCTGGTCCTAGCTACTCTTGACTATCCCTTGTTACCATCCCTTGTCTCGATCTAGTCCTAGCTACACTTGACTACCCCTTGTTACCATCTCTCGTCTCGATCTGGTCCTAGCTACTCTTGACTACCCCTTGTTACCATCTCTGGTCTCGATCTAGTCCTAGCTGCTCTTGACTATCCCTTGTTACCATCTCTCGTCTCGATCTGGTCCTAGCTACTCTAGACTATCCCTTGTTACCATCCCTGGTCTCGATCTAGTCCTAGCTACTCTTGACTACCCCTTACTACAATCTCTGGTCTCGATCTGGTCCTTACTACTCTTGACTACCCCTTGTTACCATCTGTGGTCTCGATCTGGTCCTAGCTACTCTTGACTGCCCCTTGTTGCCATCTCTCGTCTCGATCTAGTCCTAGGTACCCTTCACTTCCCCTTGTTACCACCTCTGGTCTCGATCTAGTCCTAGCCACTCTTGATTATCCCTTGTTACCATCTCAGGACTCGATCTAGTCCTATCTACTATTGACTACCCGTTGTTACCACCTCTGGTCTCGATCTAGTCCTAGCTACTCTTGCCTACCCCTTGTTACCATCTCTGGTCTCGATCGAGTCTTAGCTACACTTGACTGCCCCTTGTTACCACGTCTGGACTCGATCTAGTCCTAGCTACTCTTTTCTACCCCTTGTTACCATCTTTGGTCTCGATCTAGTCCTAGCTACTCTTAACTACCCCTTGTTACCATCTCTGGTCTCGATCTAGTCCTAGCTACTCTTGCCTACCCCTTGTTACCATCTCTGGTCTCGATCTAGTCCTAGCTACACTTGACTACCCCTTGTTACCATCTCTGGTCTCGATCGAGTCCTAGCTACTCTTGCCTACCCCTTGTTACCATCTCTGGTCTCGATCTAGTCCTAGCTACTCTTAACTACCCCTTGTTACCATCTCTGGTCTCGATCTAGTCCTAGCTACACTTGACTACCCCTTGTTACCATCTCTGGTCTCGATCTAGTCCTAGCTACACTTGACTACACCTTGTTACAATCTCTGGTCTCGATCTGGTCCTAGCTACTCTTGCCTACCCCTTGTTACCATCTCTGGTCTCGATCTAGTCCTAGCTACACTTGGCTAGCCCTGTTACCATCTGTGGTCTCGATCGAGTCCTAGCTACTCTTTCCTACCCCTTGTTACCATCTCTGGTCTCGATCTAGTCCTACTTACTCTTAACTACCCCTTGTTACCATCCCTGGTCTCGATCTAGTCCTTGCCCCTCTTGACTACCCCATGTTACCATCTCTGGTCTCTATCTAGTCCTGGCTACTCTTAACTACCCCTTGTTACCTTCTCTGGTCTCGATCTAGTCCTAGCTGCACTTGACTACCCCTTGTTACCATCTCTGGTCTCGATCTAGTCCTAGCTACTCTTGCCTACCCCTTGTTACCATCTCTGGTCTCGATCGAGTCCTAGCTACTCTTGCCTACCCCTTGTTACCATCTCTGGTCTCGATCTAGTCCTAGCTACTCTTGCCTGCCCCTTGTTACCATCTGTGGTCTCGATCGACTCCTAGCTACACTTGACTACCCCTTGTTACCATATCTGGTCTCGATCTAGTCCTACCTACTCTTAAGTACCCCTTGTTACCATCCCTGGTCTCGATCTAGTCCTAGCCACTCTTGCCTACCCCTTGTTACCATCTCTGGTCTCGATCTTGTCCTAGCCACTCTTGACTATCCCTTGTTACCATCTCAGGTCTCGATCTAGTCCTATCTACTCTTGACTACCCCTTATTCCCACCTCTGGTCTCGATCTAGTCCTAGCCACTCTTGACTATCCCTTGTTACCATCTCTGGTTTCGATCTAGTCCTATCTACTCTTGACTATCCCTTGTTACCATCTCAGGTCTCGATCTAGTCCTATCTACTCTTGACTACCCCTTGTTACCACCTCTGGTCTCGATCTAGTCCTAGCCACTCTTGACTATCCCTTGTTACCATCTAAGGTCTCGATCTTGTCCTATCTCTCTTAACTACCCCTTGTTACCATCTTTGGTCTCGACCTAGTCCTAGCTACTCTTGCCTACCCCTTGTTACCATCTCTGGTCTCAATCTGGTCCTAGCTACTCTTGACTATCCCTTGTTACCATCTCTGGTCTCGATCTAGTCCTAGCTACAATTGACTACCCCTTGTTACCATCTCTGGTCACGATCGAGTCCTAGTTACTCTTGCCTTCCCCTTGTTACCATCTCTGGTCTCGATCTAGTCCTAGCTACTCGTAACTACCCCTTGTTACCATCTCTGGTCTCGATCTAGTCCTAGCTACAATTGACTACTCCTTGTTACCATCTCTGGGCTCGATCGAGTCCTAGCTACTCTTGCCTTCCCCTTGTTACCATCTCTGGTCTCGATCTAGTCCTAGCTACTCTTAACTACCCCTTGTTACCATCTCTGGTCTCGATCGAGTCCTAGCCACTCTTGCCTACCCCTTGTTACCATCTCTGGTCTCGACCTTGTCCTAGCTACTCTTGCCTACCCTTGTTACCATCTCTGGTCTCGATCTAGTCCTAGCTACACTTGGCTAGCCCTTGTTACCATCTGTGGTCTCGATCGAGTCCTAGCTACTCTTGCCTACCCCTTGTTACCATCTCTGTTCTCGATCTAGTCCTAGCTACTCTTACCTACCCCTTGTTACCATCCCTGGTCTCGATCTAGTCCTAGCCACTCTTGCCTACCCCTTGTTACCATCTGTGGTCTCGAACGAGTCCTAGCTACTCTTGCCTACCCCTTGTTACCATCTCTGGTCTCGATCTAGTCCTACCTACTCTTAACTACCCGTTGTTACCATCTCTGGTCTCGATCTAGTCCTAGCTACTGTTAACTACCCCATGTTACCATCTCTGGTCTCGATCTGGTCCTAGCTACACTTGACTACCCCTTGTTACCATCTCTGGTCTCGATCTAGTCCTAGCTACTCTTCACTACCCCTTGTGACCACCTCTGGTCTCGATCTAGTCCTAGCCACTCTTGACTATCCCTTGTTACCATCTCAGGTCTCGATCTAGTCCTATCTACTCTTGACTACCCCTTATTCCCACCTCTGGTCTCGATCTAGTCCTAGCCACTCTTGACTATCCCTTGTTACCATCTCTGGTTTCGATCTAGTCCTATCTACTCTTGACTATCCCTTGTTACCATCTCAGGTCTCGATCTAGTCCTATCTACTCTTGACTACCCCTTGTTACCACCTCTGGTCTCGATCTAGTCCTAGCCACTCTTGACTATCCCTTGTTACCATCTAAGGTCTCGATCTTGTCCTATCTCTCTTATCTACCCCTTGTTACCATCTTTGGTCTCGACCTAGTCCTAGCTACTCTTGCCTACCCCTTGTTACCATCTCTGGTCTCAATCTGGTCCTAGCTACTCTTGACTATCCCTTGTTACCATCCCTTGTCTCGATCTAGTCCTAGCTACACTTGACTACCCCTTGTTACCATCTCTCGTCTCGATCTGGTCCTAGCTACTCTTGACTACCCCTTGTTACCATCTCTGGTCTCGATCTAGTCCTAGCTGCTCTTGACTATCCCTTGTTACCATCTCTCGTCTCGATCTGGTCCTAGCTACTCTAGACTATCCCTTGTTACCATCCCTGGTCTCGATCTAGTCCTAGCTACTCTTGACTACCCCTTACTACAATCTCTGGTCTCGATCTGGTCCTTACTACTCTTGACTACCCCTTGTTACCATCTGTGGTCTCGATCTGGTCCTAGCTACTCTTGACTGCCCCTTGTTGCCATCTCTCGTCTCGATCTAGTCCTAGGTACCCTTCACTTCCCCTTGTTACCACCTCTGGTCTCGATCTAGTCCTAGCCACTCTTGATTATCCCTTGTTACCATCTCAGGACTCGATCTAGTCCTATCTACTATTGACTACCCGTTGTTACCACCTCTGGTCTCGATCTAGTCCTAGCTACTCTTGCCTACCCCTTGTTACCATCTCTGGTCTCGATCGAGTCTTAGCTACACTTGACTGCCCCTTGTTACCACGTCTGGACTCGATCTAGTCCTAGCTACTCTTTTCTACCCCTTGTTACCATCTTTGGTCTCGATCTAGTCCTAGCTACTCTTAACTACCCCTTGTTACCATCTCTGGTCTCGATCTAGTCCTAGCTACTCTTGCCTACCCCTTGTTACCATCTCTGGTCTCGATCTAGTCCTAGCTACACTTGACTACCCCTTGTTACCATCTCTGGTCTCGATCGAGTCCTAGTTACTCTTGCCTACCCCTTGTTACCATCTCTGGTCTCGATCTAGTCCTAGCTACTCTTAACTACCCCTTGTTACCATCTCTGGTCTCGATCTAGTCCTAGCTACACTTGACTACCCCTTGTTACCATCTCTGGTCTCGATCTAGTCCTAGCTACACTTGACTACACCTTGTTACAATCTCTGGTCTCGATCTGGTCCTAGCTACTCTTGCCTACCCCTTGTTACCATCTCTGGTCTCGATCTAGTCCTAGCTACACTTGGCTAGCCCTGTTACCATCTGTGGTCTCGATCGAGTCCTAGCTACTCTTTCCTACCCCTTGTTACCATCTCTGGTCTCGATCTAGTCCTACTTACTCTTAACTACCCCTTGTTACCATCCCTGGTCTCGATCTAGTCCTTGCCCCTCTTGACTACCCCATGTTACCATCTCTGGTCTCTATCTAGTCCTGGCTACTCTTAACTACCCCTTGTTACCTTCTCTGGTCTCGATCTAGTCCTAGCTGCACTTGACTACCCCTTGTTACCATCTCTGGTCTCGATCTAGTCCTAGCTACTCTTGCCTACCCCTTGTTACCATCTCTGGTCTCGATCGAGTCCTAGCTACTCTTGCCTACCCCTTGTTACCATCTCTGGTCTCGATCTAGTCCTAGCTACTCTTGCCTGCCCCTTGTTACCATCTGTGGTCTCGATCGACTCCTAGCTACACTTGACTACCCCTTGTTACCATATCTGGTCTCGATCTAGTCCTACCTACTCTTAAGTACCCCTTGTTACCATCCCTGGTCTCGATCTAGTCCTAGCCACTCTTGCCTACCCCTTGTTACCATCTCTGGTCTCGATCTTGTCCTAGCTACTCTTGCCTACCCCTTGTTACCATCTCTGGTCTCGATCTAGTCCTAGCTACACTTGGCTAGCCGTTGTTACCATCTGTGGTCTCGATCGAGTCCTAGCTACTCTTGCCTACCCCTTGTTACCATCTCTGGTCTCGATCTAGTCCTAACTACTCTCAACTACCCGTTGTTACCATCCCTGGTCTCGATCTAGTCCTAGCCACTCTTGACTGCCCCTTGTTACCATCTCTGGTCTCGATCTGGTCCTAGCTACACTTGACTACCCCTTGTTGCCATCTCTGGTCTCGATCTAGTCCTAGCTACACTTGACTACCCTTTGTTACCATCTCTGGTCTCGATCTAGTCCTAGCTACTCTTGCCTATCCCTTGTTAACATCTCTGGTCTCGATCGAGTCCTAGCTACTCTTGACTACCCGTTGTTACCACCTCTGGTCTCGATCTAGTCCTAGCGACTCTTGACTACCCCTTACTACCACCTGTGGTATCGATCTGGTCCTAGCTACTCTTGGCTGCCCCTTGTTACCATCTGTGGTCTCGATCGACTCCTAGCTACACTTGACTACCCCTTGTTACCATATCTGGTCTCGATCTAGTCCTACATACTCTTAACTACCCCTTGTTACCATCCCTGGTCTCGATCTAGTCCTAGCCACTCTTGCCTACCCCTTGTTACCATCTCTGGTCTCGATCTTGTCCTAGCTACTCTTGCCTACCCCTTGTTACCATCTCTGGTCTCGATCTAGTCCTAGCTACACTTGGCTAGCCCTTGTTATCATCTGTGGTCTCGATCGAGTCCTAGCTACTCTTGCCTACCCCTTGTTACCATCTCTGGTCTCGATCTAGTCCTAGCTACTCTTAACTACCCCTTGTTACCATCCCTGGTCTCGATCTAGTCCTAGCCACTCTTGACTGCCCCTTGTTACCATCTCTGGTCTCGATCTGGTCCTAGCTACACTTGACTACCCCTTGTTACCATCTCTGGTCTCGATCTAGTCCTAGCTACACTTGACTACCCTTTGTTACCATCTCTGGTCTCGATCTAGTCCTAGCTACTCTTGCCTATCCCTTGTTACCATCTCTGGTCTCGATCGATTCCTAGCTACTCTTGACTACCCGTTGTTACCACCTCTGGTCTCGATCTAGTCCTAGCGACTCTTGACTACCCCTTACTACCATCTGTGGTATCGATCTGGTCCTAGCTACTCTTGGCTGCACCTTGTTACCATCTCTGGTTTCGATCTAGTCCTATCTACTCTTCCCTGCCCCTTGTTACCACCTCTGGTCTCGATCTAGTCCTTGCCACTCTTGACTATCCCTTGTTACCATCTCAGGTCTCGATCTAGTCCTATCTACTCTTGACTACCCCTTGTTACCACCTCTGGTCTCGATCTAGTCCTAGCCACTCGTGACTATCCCTTGTTACCATCTCTGGTTTCGATCTAATCCTATCTGCTCTTGACTATCCCTTGTTACCATCTCTGGTCTCGATTTAGTCCTATCTACTCTTGACTACCCCTTGTTACCACCTCTGGTCTCGATCTAGTCCTAGCCACTCTTGACTATTCCTTGTTACCATCTAAGGTCTCGATCTAGTCCTATCTACTCTAGACTACCCGTTGTTACCACCTCTTGTCTCGATCTAGTCCTAGCTACTCTAGACTACCCCTTACTACCATCTGTGGTCTCTATCTGGTCCTAGCTACTCTTGACTGCCCCTTGTTACCATCTCTGGTTTCGTTCTAGTCCTATCTACTCTTCACTGCCCCTTGTTACCACCTCTGGTCTCGATCTAGTCCTAGCCACTCTTGACTATCCCTTGTTACCATCTCAGGTCTCGATCTAGTCCTATCTACTCTTGACTACCCCTTGTTACCACCTCTGGTCTCGATCTAGTCCTAGCTACTCTTGCCTACCCCTTGTTACCATCTCTGGTCTCGATCTGGTCCTAGCTACTCTTGACTATCCCTTGTAACCATCCCTTGTCTCGATCTAGTCCTAGCTACACTTGACTACCCCTTGTTACCATCTCTCGTCTCGATCTGGTCCTAGCTACTCTTGACTACCCCTTGTTACCATCTCTGGTCTCGATCTAGTCCTAGCTGCTCTTGACTATCCCTTGTTACCATCTCTCGTCTCGATCTGGTCCTAGCTACTCTTGACTATCCCTTGTTACCATCCCTGGTCTCGATCTAGCCCTAGCTACTCTTGACTACCCCTTACTACAATCTCTGGTCTCGGTCTGGTCCTTACTACTCTTGACTACCCCTTGTTACCATCTGTGGTCTCGATCTGGTCCTAGCTACTCTTGACTGCCCCTTGTTGCCATCTCTCGTCTCGATCTAGTCCTAGGTACCCTTCACTTCCCCTTGTTACCACATCCGGTCTCGATCTAGTCCTAGCCACTCTTGATTATCCCTTGTTACCATCTCAGGACTCGATCTAGTCCTATCTACTATTGACTACCCGTTGTTACCACCTCTGGTCTCGATCTAGTCCTAGCTACTCTTGCCTACCCCTTGTTACCATCTCTGGTCTCGATCGAGTCTTAGCTACACTTGACTGCCCCTTGTTACCACGTCTGGACTCGATCTAGTCCTAGCTACTCTTTTCTACCCCTTGTTACCATCTTTGGTCTCGATCTAGTCCTAGCTACTCTTAACTACCCCTTGTTACCATCTCTGGTCTCGATCTAGTCCTAGCTACTCTTGCCTACCCCTTGTTACCATCTCTGGTCTCGATCTAGTCCTAGCTACACTTGACTACCCCTTGTTACCATCTCTGGTCTCGATCGAGTCCTAGCTACTCTTGCCTACCCCTTGTTACCATCTCTGGTCTCGATCTAGTCCTAGCTACTCTTAACTACCCCTTGTTACCATCTCTGGTCTCGATCTAGTCCTAGCTACACTTGACTACCCCTTGTTACCATCTCTGGTCTCGATCTAGTCCTAGCTACACTTGACTACACCTTGTTACAATCTCTGGTCTCGATCTGGTCCTAGCTACTCTTGCCTACCCCTTGTTACCATCTCTGGTCTCGATCTAGTCCTAGCTACACTTGGCTAGCCCTGTTACCATCTGTGGTCTCGATCGAGTCCTAGCTACTCTTGCCTACCCCTTGTTACCATCTCTGGTCTCGATCTAGTCCTACTTACACTTAACTACCCCTTGTTACCATCCCTGGTCTCGATCTAGTCCTTGCCCCTCTTGACTACCCCATGTTACCATCTCTGGTCTCTATCTAGTCCTGGCTACTCTTAACTACCCCTTGTTACCTTCTCTGGTCTCGATCTAGTCCTAGCTGCACTTGACTACCCCTTGTTACCATCTCTGGTCTCGATCTAGTCCTAGCTACTCTTGCCTACCCCTTGTTACCATCTCTGGTCTCGATCGAGTCCTAGCTACTCTTGCCTACCCCTTGTTACCATCTCTGGTCTCGATCTAGTCCTAGCTACTCTTGCCTGCCCCTTGTTACCATCTGTGGTCTCGATCGACTCCTAGCTACACTTGACTACCCCTTGTTACCATATCTGGTCTCGATCTAGTCCTACCTACTCTTAACTACCCCTTGTTACCATCCCTGGTCTCGATCTAGTCCTAGCCACTCTTGCCTACCCCTTGTTACCATCTCTGGTCTCGATCTTGTCCTAGCTACTCTTGCCTACCCCTTGTTACCATCTCTGGTCTCGATCTAGTCCTAGCTACACTTGGCTAGCCCTTGTTACCATCTGTGGTCTCGATCGAGTCCTAGCTACTCTTGCCTACCCCTTGTTACCATCTCTGGTCTCGATCTAGTCCTAACTACTCTTAACTACCCCTTGTTACCATCCCTGGTCTCGATCTAGTCCTAGCCACTCTTGACTGCCCCTTGTTACCATCTCTGGTCTCGATCTGGTCCTAGCTACACTTGACTACCCCTTGTTACCATCTCTGGTCTCGATCTAGTCCTAGCTACACTTGACTACCCTTTGTTACCATCTCTGGTCTCGATCTAGCCCTAGCTACTCTTGCCTATCCCTTGTTACCATCTCTGGTCTCGATCGAGTCCTAGCTACTCTTGACTACCCGTTGTTACCACCTCTGGTCTCGATCTAGTCCTAGCGACTCTTGACTACCCCTTACTACCACCTGTGGTATCGATCTGGTCCTAGCTACTCTTGGCTGCCCCTTGTTACCATCTGTGGTCTCGATCGACTCCTAGCTACACTTGACTACCCCTTGTTACCATATCTGGTCTCGATCTAGTCCTCCATACTCTTAACTACCCCTTGTTACCATCCCTGGTCTCGATCTAGTCCTAGCCACTCTTGCCTACCCCTTGTTACCATCTCTGGTCTCGATCTTGTCCTAGCTACTCTTGCCTACCCCTTGTTACCATCTCTGGTCTCGATCTAGTCCTAGCTACACTTGGCTAGCCCTTGTTACCATCTGTGGTCTCGATCGAGTCCTAGCTACTCTTGCCTACCCCTTGTTACCATCTCTGGTCTCGATCTAGTCCTAGCTACTCTTAACTACCCCTTGTTACCATCCCTGGTCTCGATCTAGTCCTAGCCACTCTTGACTGCCCCTTGTTACCATCTCTGGTCTCGATCTGGTCCTAGCTACACTTGACTACCCCTTGTTTCCATCTCTGGTCTCGATCTAGTCCTAGCTACACTTGACTACCCTTTGTTACCATCTCTGGTCTCGATCTAGTCCTAGCTACTCTTGCCTATCCCTTGTTACCATCTCTGGTCTCGATCGAGTCCTAGCTACTCTTGACTACCCGTTGTTACCACCTCTGGTCTCGATCTAGTCCTAGCGACTCTTGACTACCCATTACTACCATCTGTGGTATCGATCTGGTCCTAGCTACTCTTGGCTGCCCCTTGTTACCATCTCTGGTTTCGATCTAGTCCTATCTACTCTTCCCTGCCCCTTGTTACCACCTCTGGTCTCAATCTAGTCCTTGCCACTCTTGACTATCCCTTGTTACCATCTCAGGTCTCGATCTAGTCCTATCTACTCTTGACTACCCCTTGTTACCACCTCTGGTCTCGATCTAGTCCTAGCCACTCGTGACTATCCCTTGTTACCATCTCTGGTTTCGATCTAATCCTATCTGCTCTTGACTATCCCTTGTTACCATCTCAGGTCTCGATTTAGTCCTATCTACTCTTGACTACCCCTTGTTACCACCTCTGGTCTCGATCTAGTCCTAGCCACTCTTGACTATTCCTTGTTACCATCTAAGGTCTCGATCTAGTCCTATCTACTCTAGACTACCCGTTGTTACCACCTCTGGTCTCTATCTAGTCCTAGCTACTCTAGACTACCCCTTACTACCATCTGTGGTCTCTATCTGGTCCTAGCTACTCTTGACTGCCCCTTGTTACCATCTCTGGTTTCGTTCTAGTCCTATCTACTCTTCACTGCCCCTTGTTACCACCTCTGGTCTCGATCTAGTCCTAGCCACTCTTGACTATCCCTTGTTACCATCTCAGGTCTCGATCTAGTCCTATCTACTCTTGACTACCCCTTGTTACCACCTCTGGTCTCGATCTAGTCCTAGCTACTCTTGCCTACCCCTTGTTACCATCTCTGGTCTCGATCTGGTCCTAGCTACTCTTGACTATCCCTTGTTACCATCCCTTGTCTCGATCTAGTCCTAGCTACACTTGACTACCCCTTGTTACCATCTCTCGTCTCGATCTGGTCCTAGCTACTCTTGACTACCCCTTGTTACCATCTCTGGTGTCGATCTAGTCCTAGCTGCTCTTGACTATCCCTTGTTACCATCTCTCGTCTCGATCTGGTCCTAGCTACTCTTGACTATCCCTTGTTACCATCCCTGGTCTCGATCTAGCCCTAGCTACTCTTGACTACCCCTTACTACAATCTCTGGTCTCGATCTGGTCCTTACTACTCTTGACTACCCCTTGTTACCATCTGTGGTCTCGATCTGGTCCTAGCTACTCTTGACTGCCCCTTGTTGCCATCTCTCGTCTCGATCTAGTCCTAGGTACCCTTCACTTCCCCTTGTTACCACCTCTGGTCTCGATCTAGTCCTAGCCACTCTTGATTATCCCTTGTTACCATCTCAGGACTCGATCTAGTCCTATCTACTATTGACTACCCGTTGTTACCACCTCTGGTCTCGATCTAGTCCTAGCTACTCTTGCCTACCCCTTGTTACCATCTCTGGTCTCGATCGAGTCTTAGCTACACTTGACTGCCCCTTGTTACCACGTCTGGACTCGATCTAGTCCTAGCTACTCTTTTCTACCACTTGTTACCATCTTTGGTCTCGATCTAGTCCTAGCTACTCTTAACTACCCCTTGTTACCATCTCTGGTCTCGATCTAGTCCTAGCTACTCTTGCCTACCCCTTGTTACCATCTCTGGTCTCGATCTAGTCCTAGCTACACTTGACTACCCCTTGTTACCATCTCTGGTCTCGATCGAGTCCTAGCTACTCTTGCCTACCCCTTGTTACCATCTCTGGTCTCGATCTAGTCCTAGCTACTCTGAACTACCCCTTGTTACCATCTCTGGTCTCGATCTAGTCCTAGCTACACTTGACTACCCCTTGTTACCATCTCTGGTCTCGATCTAGTCCTAGCTACACTTGACTACACCTTGTTACAATCTCTGGTCTCGATCTGGTCCTAGCTACTCTTGCCTACCCCTTGTTACCATCTCTGGTCTCGATCTAGTCCTAGCTACACTTGGCTAGCCCTGTTACCATCTGTGGTCTCGATCGAGTCCTAGCTACTCTTGCCTACCCCTTGTTACCATCTCTGGTCTCGATCTAGTCCTACTTACTCTTAACTACCCCTTGTTACCATCCCTGGTCTCGATCTAGTCCTTGCCCCTCTTGACTACCCCATGTTACCATCTCTGGTCTCTATCTAGTCCTGGCTACTCTTAACTACCCCTTGTTACCTTCTCTGGTCTCGATCTAGTCCTAGCTGCACTTGACTACCCCTTGTTACCATCTCTGGTCTCGATCTAGTCCTAGCTACTCTTGCCTACCCCTTGTTACCATCTCTGGTCTCGATCGAGTCCTAGCTACTCTTGCCTACCCCTTGTTACCATCTCTGGTCTCGATCTAGTCCTAGCTACTCTTGCCTGCCCCTTGTTACCATCTGTGGTCTCGATCGACTCCTAGCTACACTTGACTACCCCTTGTTACCATATCTGGTCTCGATCTAGTCCTACCTACTCTTAACTACCCCTTGTTACCATCCCTGGTCTCGATCTAGTCCTAGCCACTCTTGCCTACCCCTTGTTACCATCTCTGGTCTCGATCTTGTCCTAGCTACTCTTGCCTACCCCTTGTTACCATCTCTGGTCTCGATCTAGTCCTAGCTACACTTGGCTAGCCCTTGTTACCATCTGTGGTCTCGATCGAGTCCTAGCTACTCTTGCCTACCCCTTGTTACCATCTCTGGTCTCGATCTAGTCCTAACTACTCTTAACTACCCCTTGTTACCATCCCTGGTCTCGATCTAGTCCTAGCCACTCTTGACTGCCCCTTGTTACCATCTCTGGTCTCGATCTGGTCCTAGCTACACTTGACTACCCCTTGTTACCATCTCTGGTCTCGATCTAGTCCTAGCTACACTAGACTACCCTTTGTTACCATCTCTGGTCTCGATCTAGCCCTAGCTACTCTTGCCTATCCCTTGTTACCATCTCTGGACTCGATCGAGTCCTAGCTACTCTTGACTACCCGTTGTTACCACCTCTGGTCTCGATCTAGTCCTAGCGACTCTTGACTACCCCTTACTACCACCTGTGGTATCGATCTGGTCCTAGCTACTCTTGGCTGCCCCTTGTTACCATCTGTGGTCTCGATCGACTCCTAGCTGCACTTGACTACCCCTTGTTACCATATCTGGTCTCGATCTAGTCCTCCATACTCTTAACTACCCCTTGTTACCATCCCTGGTCTCGATCTAGTCCTAGCCACTCTTGCCTACCCCTTGTTACCATCTCTGGTCTCGATCTTGTCCTAGCTACTCTTGCCTACCCCTTGTTACCATCTCTGGTCTCGATCTAGTCCTAGCTACACTTGGCTAGCCCTTGTTACCATCTGTGGTCTCGATCGAGTCCTAGCTACTCTTGCCTACCCCTTGTTACCATCTCTGGTCTCGATCTAGTCCTAGCTACTCTTAACTACCCCTTGTTACCATCCCTGGTCTCGATCTAGTCCTAGCCACTCTTGACTGCCCCTTGTTACCATCTCTGGTCTCGATCTGGTCCTAGCTACACTTGACTACCCCTTGTTACCATCTCTGGTCTCGATCTAGTCCTAGCTACACTTGACTACCCTTTGTTACCATCTCTGGTCTCGATCTAGTCCTAGCTACTCTTGCCTATCCCTTGTTACCATCTCTGGTCTCGATCGAGTCCTAGCTACTCTTGACTACCCGTTGTTACCACCTCTGGTCTCGATCTAGTCCTAGCGACTCTTGACTACCCGTTACTACCATCTGTGGTATCGATCTGGTCCTAGCTACTCTTGGCTGCCCCTTGTTACCATCTCTGGTTTCGATCTAGTCCTATCTACTCTTCCCTGCCCCTTGTTACCACCTCTGGTCTCGATCTAGTCCTTGCCACTCTTGACTATCCCTTGTTACCATCTCAGGTCTCGATCTAGTCCTATCTACTCTTGACTACCCCTTGTTACCACCTCTGGTCTCGATCTAGTCCTAGCCACTCGTGACTATCCCTTGTTACCATCTCTGGTTTCGATCTAATCCTATCTGCTCTTGACTATCCCTTGTTACCATCTCAGGTCTCGATTTAGTCCTATCTACTCTTGACTACCCCTTGTTACCACCTCTGGTCTCGATCTAGTCCTAGCCACTCTTGACTATTCCTTGTTACCATCTAAGGTCTCGATCTAGTCCTATCTACTCTAGACTACCCGTTGTTACCACCTCTGGTCTCGATCTAGTCCTAGCTACTCTTGACTACCCCTTACTACCATCTGTGGTCTCTATCTGGTCCTAGCTACTCTTGACTGCCCCTTGTTACCATCTCTGGTTTCGTTCTAGTCCTATCTACTCTTCACTGCCCCTTGTTACCACCTCTGGTCTCGATCTAGTCCTAGCCACTCTTGACTATCCCTTGTTACCATCTCAGGTCTCGATCTAGTCCTATCTACTCTTGACTACCCCTTGTTACCACCTCTGGTCTCGATCTAGTCCTAGCTACTCTTGCCTACCCCTTGTTACCATCTCTGGTCTCGATCTGGTCCTAGCTACTCTTGACTATCCCTTTTTACCATCCCTTGTCTCGATCTAGTCCTAGCTACACTTGACTACCCTTTGTTACCATATCTCGTCTCGATCTGGTCCTAGCTACTCTTGACAACCCCTTGTTACCATCTCTCGTCTCGATCTAGTCCTAGCTACTCTTGACTATCCCTTGTTACCATCTCTCGTCTCGATCTGGTCCTAGCTACTCTTGACTATCCCTTGTTACCATCCCTGTTCTCGATCTAGTCCTAGCTACTCTTGACTACCCCTTACTACCATCTCTGGTCTCCATCTGGTCGTAACTACTCTTGACTACCCCTTGTTACCATCTGGGGTCTCGATCTGGTCCTAGCTACTCTTGACTGCCCCTTGTTACCATCTCTCGTCTCGATCTAGTGCTAGCTACCCTTAACTACCCCTTGTTACCACCTCTGGTCTAGATCTAGTCCTAGCCACTCTTGACTATCCCTTGTTACCATCTCAGGTCTCGATCTAGTCCTATCTACTCTTGACTACCCGTTGTTACCACCTCTGGTCTCGATCTAGTCCTAGCTACTCTTGACTACCCCTTACTACCATCTGTGGTATCGATCTGGTCCTAGCTACTCTAGGCTGCCCCTTGTTACCATCTCTGGTTTCGATCTAGTCCTATCTACTCTTCACTGCCCCTTGTTACCACCTCTGGTCTCGATCTAGTCCTTGCCACTCTTGACTATCCCTTGTTACAATCTCAGGTCTCGATCTAGTCCTATCTACTCTTGACTACCCCTTGTTACCACCTCTGGTCTCGATCTAGTCCTAGCCACTCGTGACTATCCCTTGTTACCATCTCTGGTTTCGATCTAATCCTATCTACTCTTGACTATCCCTTGTTACCATCTCAGGTCTCGATCTAGTCCTATCTACTCTTGACTACCCCTTGTTACCACCTCTGGTCTCGATCTAGTCCTAGCCACTCTTGACTATTCCTTGTTACCATCTAAGGTCTCGATCTAATCCTATCTACTCTTGACTACCCGTTGTTACCACCTCTGGTCTCGATCTAGTCCTAGCTACTCTTGACTACCCCTTACTACCATCTGTGGTCTCGATCTGGTCCTAGCTACTCTTGACTGCCCCTTGTTACCATCTCTGGTTTCGTTCTAATCCTATCTCCTCTTAACTACCCCTTGTTACCACCTCTGGTCTCGATCTAGTCCTAGCTACTCTTGCCTACCCCTTGTTACCATCTCTGGTCTCGATCTGGTCCTAGCTACTCTTGACTATCCCTTTTTACCATCCCTTGTCTCGATCTAGTCCTAGCTACACTTGACTACCCCTTGTTACCATCTCTCGTCTCGATCTGGTCCTAGCTACTCTTGACTACCCCTTGTTACCATCTCTGGTCTCGAGCTAGTCCTAGCTACTCTTGACTATCCCTTGTTACCATCTCTCGTCTCGATCTGGCCCTAGCTACTCTTGACTATCCCTTGTTACCATCCCTGGTCTCGATCTAGTCCTAGCTACTCTTGACTACCCCTTACTACCATCTCTGGTCTCCATCTGGTCCTAACTACTCTTGACCACCCCTTGTTACCATCTGTGGACTCGATCTGGTCCTAGCTACTCTTGACTGCCCCTTGTTACAATCTCTCGTCTCGATCTAGTGCTAGCTACCCTTCACTACCCCTTGTTACCACATCTGGTCTAGATCTAGTCCTAGCCACTCTTGACTATCCCTTGTTACCATCTCAGGTCTCGATCTAGTCCTATCTACTCTTGACTACCCGTTGTTACCACATCTGGTCTCGATCTAGTCCTAGCTACTCTTGACTACCCATTACTACCATCTGTGGTCTCGATCTGGTCCTAGCTACTCTTGACTGCCCCTTGTTACCATCTCTGGTTTCGTTCTAGCCCTATCTACTCTTCACTGCCCCTTGTTACCACCTCTGGTCTCGATCTAGTCCTAGCCACTCTTGACTATCCCTTGTTACCATCTCAGGTCTCGATCTAGTCCTATCTACTCTTGACTACCCCTTGTTACCACCTCTGGTCTCGATCTAGTCCTAGCCAATCGTGACTACCCCTTGTTACCATCTCTGGTTTCGTTCTAGTCCTATCTACTCTTCACTGTCCCTTGTTACCACCTCTGGTCTCGATCTAGTCCTAGCCACTCTTGACTATCCCTTGTTACCATCTCAGGTCTCGATCTAGTCCTATCTACTTTTGACTATCCCTTGTTACCTTCTCTGGTCTCGTAGAAGTTTATAATCACCAGTCAGATGACTTTGATTATCTAGTGTTAGCTACACTTGACTACCCCTTCTTACCATCTTTGGTCTCATCCAAGTCTAATAATCACCAGTCAGATGACTTCGATCATCTAGTCCTATCTACTCTTGACTACCCCTTGTTACCATCTCTGGTTTCGTTCTAGTCCTATCTACTCTTCACTACCCCTTGTTACCATCTCTGGTCTCGATCTAGTACTAGCTACTCTTGACTACTCCTTGTTACCATCCCTGGTCTCTATCTAGTCCTAGCTAATCTTGACTACCCCTTGTTACCATCTCTGGTCTCGACCTAGTCCTAGCTACACTTGACTACCCCTTGTTACCATCTCTGGTCTCGATCTGGTCCTATCTACTCTTGACTATCCCTTGTTACCATCTCTGGTCTCGATCTGGTCCTAGCTACTCTTGACTACCCCTTGCTACCATCTCTGGTCTTGATCTAGTCCTTGCTACCCTTGACTACCCATTGTTACCATATCTGGTCTCGATCTAGTCCTAGCTACCCTTGACTACCCCATGTTACCATCTCTTGTCTCGATCTAGTACTACCTACTCTTGACTACCCCTTGTTACCATCTCTGTTCTCGATCTAGTCAAGCAGGGAAAAGTATTACTCAAACGACTCGAATCCTAAGCTGTCGAACAGGTACTGAAAAAGTGATTGCTCCAACAACTTGAATCCTATGAAGGAAATGAGCTATCGTGCAGTTGCTTAGACGAGTGACTTCACGTACTGCTCTACGACTCATACCGGTATTTGAGGATTTGAGGATAGCTATAACATGGTATTGTGCTATTTGATGATACATTTTGAGGATACCTGTTGCAGGATGTTCATATGAAGAGAGTTATGGCTCCCAATCCTATACAGCTCCTAGTTTCTAGACTATCCACTACCTTCATAGCTTCAAGATCATTACTTGTTATAGTCACCACCACCTGTCCTATAACCAACCTGCATTTTATTACTTGTTATAGTCACCACCACCTGTCCTATAACCATCCTGCATTGTATTCACTTTTGCGTCACTGTGGCGTCCTACCAGCCCTGCCTTTGTATTACTGGTTAGAGTCACCACCACCTGTCCTATAACCAACCTGCATTGTATTCACCTTTAGTGTGGCGTCCTACCAGCCCTGCCTTTGTATTACTGGTTAGAGTCACCACCACCTGTCCTATAACCAACCTGGATTGCATTCACCTTTAGTGTGGCGTCCTACCAGCCCTGCCTTTGTATTACTGGTTAGAGTCACCACCACCTGTCCTATAACCAACCTGCATTGTATTCACCTTTAGTGTGGCGTCCTACCAGCCCTGCCTTTGTATTACTGGTTAGAGTCACCACCACCTGTCCTATAACCAACCTGCATTGTATTTACCTTTAATGTGGCGTCCTACCAGCCCTGCCTTGTATTACTTGTTATAGTCACCACCACCTGTCCTATAACCAACCTGCATTGTATTCACCTTCAGTGTGTCGTCCTACCAGACCTGTCTTGTATTACTTGTTATAGTCACCACCACCTGTCCTATAACCAACCTGCATTTTATTCCTTGCTATAGTCACCACCACCTGTCCAATAACCAACCTGCATTGTATTCACTTTTAGTGTGTTGTAGTACCAGCCCTGCCTTGTATTACTGGTTAGAGTCACCATCACCTGTCCTTTAACCAACCTGCATTGTATTTACCTTTAGAGTGGCGTCCTACCAGCCCTGCCTTGTTTTACAGGTTAGAGTCACCACCACCTGTCCTATAACCAACCTGCATTTTATTCCTTGCTGTAGTCACCACCACCTGTTCTATAACCAACCTGCATTGTATTCACCTTTAGTGTGTCGTCCTACCAGCCCTGCCTTGTATTACTGGTTAGAGTCACCACTACCTGTCCTATAACCAACCTGTATTGTATTACTTGTTAGAGTCACCACCACCCGTCCTATAACCAACCTGCATTGCATTTCTTGTTATAGTCACCACCACCTGTCGTATAACCAACCTGCATTGTATTCACCTTTAGTGTGCCGTCCTACCAGCCCTGCCTTGTATTACTTGTTAGAGTCACCACCATCTGTCCTATAACCAACCTGCATTGTATTCACCTTTAGTGTGCCGTCCTACCAGCCCTGCCTTGTATTACTGGTTAGAGTCACCATCACCTGTCCTATAACCAACCTGCATTTTGTTCCTTGTTATAGTCACCACCACCTGTCCTATAACCAACCTGCATTGCATTCATCTTTAGTGTGGCGTCCTACCAGCCCTGCCTTGTATTACTGGTTAGAGTCACCACCACCCGTCCTATAACCAACCTGCCTTGTATTACTTGTTATAGTCACCACCACCTGCCCCATAACCAACCTGCATTGTATTCACCTTTAGTGTGTCGTCCTACCAGCCCTGCCTTGTATTAGTGGTTAGAGTCACCAACACCTGCCCCATAACCAACCTGCATTGTATTCACCATTAGTGTGTCGTCCTACCAGCCCTGCCTTGTATTAGTGGTTAGAGTCACCAACACCTGTCCTATAACCAACCTGCATTGTATTCACCTTTAGTGTGTCGTCCTACCAGCCCTGCCTTGTATTAGTGGTTAGAGTCACCACCACCTGTTCTATAACCAACCTGCATTGTATAACTTGTTATAGTCACCACCACCTGTCCTATAACCAACCTGCCTTGTATTGCTTGTTAGAGTCACCACAACCTGTCCTATAACCAACCTGCATTATATTCACCTTTAGTGTGGCGTCCTACCACTCCTGCCTTGTATTACTTGTTAGAGTCACCACCACCTGTCCTATAACCAAGCTGCATTGTATTACTCTTTAGAGTCACCACCACCTGTACTATAACCAACCTGCATTGTATACACCTTTAATGTGGCGTCCTACCACTCCTGCCTTGTATTACTTGTTAGAGTCACCACCACCTGTCCTATAACCAACCTGCATTGTATTCACCTTTAATGTGGCGTCCTACCACTCCTGCCTTGTATTACTTGTTAGAGTAACCACCACCTGTCTTATAACCAACCTGCCTTGTATTACTTGTTAGAGTCACCACCACCTGTACTATAACCAACCTGCATTGTATTCACCTTTAATGTGGTGTCCTACCACTCCTGCCTTGTATTACTTGTTATAGTCACCACCACCTGTCCTATAACCAACCTGTATTATATTCACCTTTAGTGTGGCGTCCTACCACTCCTGCCTTATATTACTGGTTAGAGTCACCATCACCTGTCCTATAACCAACCTGCATTGTATTCACCTTTAGTGTGGCGTCCTACCAGCCCTGCCTTGTATTACTGGTTAGAGTCACCACCACCTGTCCTATAACCAACCTGCATTGTATAACTTGTTATAGTCACCACCACCTGTCCTATAACCAACCTGTATTATATTCACCTTTAGTGTGGCGTCCTACCACTCCTGCCTTATATTACTGGTTAGAGTCACCATCACCTGTCCTATAACCAACCTGCATTGTATTCACCTTTAGTGTGGCGTCCTACCAGCCCTGCCTTGTATTACTGGTTAGAGTCACCATCACCAGTCCTATAACCAACCTGCATTGTATTCACCTTTAGTGTGGCGTCCTACCGGCCCTGCCTTGTATTACCTGTTAGAGTCACCACCACCTGTCCTATAACCAACCTGCATTGTATTCACCTTTAGTGTGGCGTCCTACCGGCCCTGCCTTGTATTACTGGTTAGAGTCACCACCACCTGTCCTATAACCAACCTGCATTGTATTCACCATTAGTGTGGCGTCCTACCAGCACTGCAGTCTCGCACCTTGTATGATTACTATTAGCTACCACCATTCAGACCTGCACTGGAGTGTCTCAACCAGTACTAACTTGTGGTACACCTACGGCTCCTACTACACTACTGCCGGTACAGGTTCCAGTTCATATCATTATCAAAGCTCTCTTCTACTGCTGCTTGCTCGAACGTCCCGAATCTTATCGAGCAAATGAGCTATTGAGAAATTGCTCGAACGAGTGACTCCACGTTCTGATCTTCGACTCATTTCGGTTAAAAGGGATTCTATGGGAATTCTCTTAAAAACGTGAGATTCCAAGCTTCAAAATAGCTCCTGGAAGTATTACAATTGGTTCCCACTCTGTTTTGAACTATCTGTCCTTTGATTGGCGGGTTCCCACCTTGTCTTGCACTATCTGTCCTTTGATTGGCGGATTTTGTAGTCACCCAATACTCTATTGTTCTTGCAGCATTGTAGTCTTGTACCATTACTGGCTTGTACCATTACTATTGTCTGCCACTATTCTGTCCTATGCTAGAGTACCAACATTACTAACTTGTGGCACTTCTACTGCTCTTAGTACACTACTGCCGCTACGAATCCCAGTTCATATTGCAATCAAAGCTGTGGCCCACCATTGCTTGCTGGACCTAATTTATTTGTTCATACCTATTCCAAGCCCCCCTAATAGGCTATCGAGCAATTACTGGAAAGTCATTGCTCGAAAAAATCGAACCCCATTGAGCATATGAGCTATCGAGCAATTGCTCGAACGAGTGACTCCACATACCGCTGTGCAATTCATTTTTCGAACGAGTGACTCCACATACTGCTGTACAACTCAGTTGCTCGAACAAGTGACGCCACATACTGCTGTACAACTCAATTGATGACACGAGAGACTTTACATACTGCTGTCCAATTCAATTGCTCGAATAAGTGACTCCTCATACTGCTGTACAACTCAATTGCTCAAACGAGTGACTCCAAAATACTGCTCGACAACTCAGTTTATCGAACGAGTGACTCCACATACTGCTCTACAATTGCTCGAACAAGTGACTCCACATACTGCTGTACAACTCAATTGCTCAAACGAGTGACCCCACATACTGCTCGACAACTCAATTGCTCGAACAAGTGACTCCACATACTGCTGTACAACTCATTTCGGTATTTGAGGATACTTATGATATTGCAACGTATCATTTGAAGATACCTTTCATAGGATACCATGACATCCAAACATGACGAAACTAGGTCACGTGACATGACGTCACTTCCGAGGTCCGGGCGAGGTCCGGCTGATAAAGGACGTTCACCACAATTCCTACCACTAAGATACTCCAGTTTAATAGGATGCTCTTTATATCACACTGGGCTGCTGTTTCTAGCATAAAGTTGGGCTTCGCCAATTCCGCTTTGGTAATTTTAGATAGTTTCTGGAAATTTGGAGTGAATTTGGAGTCTATTTAGGTAATTAGATTGAATCTTATGGAAATGAACACGCTCGTTATTAGAAAAAGAGGAATTTTGGGGAAATTCTACCAAATAAAGTGATTTGGAGGGATTGTAGGTTCTACTTGGGTAATTAGATTTACTTCCATCGAATCGAACATATCCTTAAAACACACCCCATCCTATTGTAGGCCTTTGGGTCACATAGCTACCACGTGCTATCATAGGAATCAAAATGGTGGGCTGCAGTATACCAAATAGACGACGGAAACACGTTTCTCTATAACAACACGCGCTGCACATGCGCACTAAAGCAACGTTTCACTGTGGGAATAGCATTGCAACATGACCGCTTACGCGGGTTATCATGACAACTCAAAATGGCGCCACTGAGTCACGGGACTATGGTGTCACATGCGATCCTCCACATGGGATTCATAAGATGTGGGACGAGGGTGTTTTATGAACTTTCTTTGGCATTTATAGGACAGTGATAACAAATAAACTCGCCAAAACTGAATCCTGACATTGTAATATTCAATCAAATGTGGACAGTTACTTATAATTAAGGCGAATAGTGAGATTGATGTTTCCGTAAAGCATGTGGGACAGATAGTTATAATTAAGTCGAGAAATGAGGCTGATGTCTCCGTAAAGAATACGGGGCAGTTAGTCATGAATAAGTCGAGTAATGAGGGTGATGTTTCCGTAAGAATGTGCAACAGTTAGTTACAATTAAGTCGAGAAATGAGACTGATGTCTCCGTAAAGAATGAGGTGCATCGCGAAATGAGGCTGATGTCTTCGTAAAGAATGCGGAACATTCAGTTATAATTAAGTTGAGTAATGAGGCTGATGTTCCATAAAGCATGTGGGACAGTTAGTTATAATTATGTCGAGAAATGAGGCTGACTGAAGAAGAGAGTATGTTGTATCTGTATATTATAAACTATAATATTCCTATCATATTACACCAACAGCATTGGTCACCTCCAGACTGGAGAAGAGAGTATGTTGTATCTGTATATTATAAACTATAATATTCCTATCATATTACACCAACAGCATTGGTCACCCCCAGACTGGAGAAGAGAGTATGTTGTATCTGTATATTATAAACTATAATATTCCCATCATATTACACCAACAGCATTGGTCACCTCCAGAGCAGAGAAGAGAGTATGTTGTATCTGTATATTATATACTATTATTTTCCCATCATATTACACCAACAGCATTGGTCACCTCCAGCCTGGAGAAGAGAGTATGTTGTATCTGTATATTAGAAACTATAATATTCCCATCATATTACACCAACAGCATTGGTCACCTCCAGAGTAGAGAAGAGAGCATGTTGTATCTGTATACTATATACTATAATTTTCCCATCATATTACACCAACAGCATTCGTCACCTCCAGATTGGAGAAAAAAGTATGTTGTATCTGTATATTATAAACTATAATATTCCCATCATATTACACCAACAGCATTGGTCACCTCCAGATTGGGGAAGAGAGTATGTTGTATATGTATATTATAAACTATAAGTGTCTTGCTATATTGCAAACAACAGCATTGGTCATCTCCAGCCAGACTCGAGTTATTTGAACAGAAGAGGGTATGTTGTATCTGTATATTGTGAACTACAATGTACCTACTATATTACATCATTGGTCACCTCCAGATTGGAGTTATTTGTTTTATTATCAATTCTTCATCAGTTCATCAATATAAATATGAACCTTTAAGCTAGGTGTTTTTTTTTATTCATAATACTATATCTGAACCATTGATGAATCTGCTGTGAGAATATTCAAGCTTCTTAGAAAATCCGGCGAAAGGTTAATATTCCATATCACTAAAATTGATCAAAGAAAGACTTATCCGCCCTAACTTAACATATCGTCAGGGCCATACCACTCTAAATTGATACACAGTTACAGCTCTACTGACCTAATTTGACATATCATCAAGGCCATACCACTCTAACTTGATACACCGTTACAGCTCTACTGACCTAACTTGACATATCGTCAAGGCCATACCACTCTAACTTGATACACCGTTACAGCTCTACTGACCTAATTTGACATATCATCAAGGCCATACCACTCTAACTTGATACACCGTTACAGCTCTACTGACCTAACTTGACATATCGTCAAGGCCATACCACTCTAACTTGACACACCGTTACAGCTCTACTGACCTAATTTGACATATCGTCAAGGCCATACCACTCTAACTTGATCCACCGTTACAGCTCTACTGCCCTAACTTGACATATCGTCAAGGCCATACCACTCTAACTTGATACACCGTTACAGCTCTACTGACCTAATTTGACATATCGTCAAGACCATACCACTCTAACTTGATACACCGTTACAGCTCTACTGACCTAATTTGACATATCGTCAAGACCATACCACTCTAACTTGATACACCGTTACAGCTCTACTGACCTAACTTGACATATCGTCAGGGCTATACCACTCTAACTTGATACACCGTTACAGCTTTACTGCCCTAACTTGACACATCGTTAAGGCTATACTACCGTAACTTGACACAACGTTGACGCAAAACTGCCCAAACTCAACACATCGTTAAAGCCATTCTGTTGTAACTTCATACGCCGTTCAGGCTATACTGCCCTGACTTGACACACCGTTAAAGACATACTATTTCAACTCGATTCAGCGTTAAAGCTAAACTCTCCTAACCTGACACATCCTTAAAGCCATACTCTCTTGTAACTAGATACATCGTTAAAGCCATACTATTGTAACTCGATACACTGTTAAAGCAATACTGCCCTAACCTGACACATCGTTAAAGCAATACTTTTGTAACTTAACATACATAATCGACCCGAGGTGTTCTGATTAATTTTGCATTTTCTTTATATCACATGTTGGGCATATGGACAATACCTCGAGTTGTAAACTTTTATTTCAGCCTTGAAAAACACCACCTGAGTTTAGATTGAGGCCAAAACATCATCAAATACTTGATGGCCGATGGAAATTTGGTGGCAGTAAATATATATGTGTCTGTCTTCTAACATTTACAAAATATACCCTAAGACGGATAGGAACTGGGGGATAGAACATCAATCTCTGCCGTGTGTCCAATATTACAACAGATGTAATAGATGAGGGTTGTTATGAAGGTTCCCAAGTTATTTCTGGAATCGATATGTGTTTCATTTTCTTTCGCAGGGAAAAAATACAGTGAGTTTTGATATCTGCTGTTTGCACAGAACAACTGATGTGGATATATTCATTGTGTTTGTTTAATTATCTGCTGTGTACACAGTTCAATCAACAAAGACAGCGATTCGTGGAAAACGTGGGTGTAACTGATTTGCTTTGGGTAAAAGGAGATTCAAAACCAACTGAAATAATGGACTTTGACATTAGTATAGACACAGTTAACCCTTTACCCAACGCAGACGATATCATAATTTATTATTTTAAATATCATGTTTTAAAATTTTTCAAAAAAATTTCAACAAAACCATATCATGTGACCCCTCGTTGGAACGAGCTCGAGGAGCTCGTTCCAATGAGGGGTCACCTAGTAGGAATCTGTACACAATAGGACGAGTCGAGATTTATGTAATCAGTGCATCGAGTAGGAATCAGTACACACTAGGACGAGTCGAGATTTATGTGATCAGTGCATCTAGTAGGAATCAGTACACACTAGGGCGAGTCGAGATTTATGTGATCAGTGCATCTAGTAGGAATCAGTACACACTAGGACGAGTCGAGATTTATGTGATCAGTGCATCTAGTAGGAATCAGTACACACTAGGACGAGTCGAGATTTATGTGATCAGTGCATCTAGTAGGAATCAGTACACACTAGGACGAGTCGAGATTTATGTGATCAGTGCATCTAGTAGGAATCAGTACACACTAGGGTGAGTCGAGATTTATGTGATCAGTGCATCTGGTAGGAATCAGTACACACTAGGGCGAGTCGAGATTTATGTGATCAGTGCATCTAGTAGGAATCAGTACACACTAGGACGAGTCGAGATTTATGTGATCAGTGCATCTAGTAGGAATCAGTACACACTAGGACGAGTCGAGATTTATGTGATCAGTGCATCGAGTAGGAATCTGTACACACTAGGACGAGTCGAGATTTATGTGATCAGTGCATCTAGTAGGAATCAGTACACACTAGGACGAGTCGAGATTTATGTGATCAGTGCATCGAGTAGGAATCAGTACACACTAGGACGAGTCGAGATTTATGTGATCAGTGCATCTAGTAGGAATCAGTACACACTAGGACGAGTCGAGATTTATGTGATCAGTGCATCTAGTAGAAATGTCACTATTCAATCTCAGAATCCATAGCCCACCAACCAATGAGACAATGCCAAAATTCAATCTCAGAATGCATAGCCTATCAAACCATGAGTCTGAGAAATGCCACTATTCAGTCTCAGAATCCATATCCAACCAATCCATGGGACTTGAGAAATGCTACTTTACAATCTCTAAATTCATAGCCAACCAATTAGACAGAAAAAGCCACTATCCAATCTCAGAATCCATAGCCAACCAATCTAGGAGTTGGGGAGCTATTTACTGATGAAGTGGGGTAAGTGGTCGGGTTGAACAATGCGGCAATATAAATCTCACACCCCATTCAAATTAATAGTTATCCCAGTTTTGCACGCAGTGAGCATTATAGTCATATTTCTCTTGGAGATTGTTTTGACGTTTTCGACGTTTTATTTTGGGTTGGAGGATTCAAACTGATCTTAGGCACTGGAACAATACTGTACGAGGCCAAGGGAATAATTCGTAACACTGTCGCACCGTAAGTGCAAAGATTTGAAAAGGTAGCCCTGATAAGAGAGCATCATCCTAATCGAATTTTAGTATCTCATCTATCATGACCCTTCACAAATTAACGTATTATGCCATCAACAATCTGCTCCAAGAACGAGTTATTGTAAGTAATATGGAGATGTCAGGAAGACCGCCATTCGGCTATGGTGTATCCAAACAATGTGCCTACTCACATACTTACATACATTATGCGGAATGTAATCCACTGCACCTCTAAATACTCACAGTTTTCAACTATTCACCTTGTTATTATTAATTAGGCTTTTCCCTCTGGAAAAGACTATTGTTTTTCTACGGATTATTATTATTTTTTTTTTTTTTTTTTTTTTTTTTTTTTCCACACACTTTTGTCCGTACGATTCAGAAGCCATTTTCGAACCGATTTTCACACAATTTGGCACACGCATAGAGTGACAAAAAATCTAAAAATGTACCCAAGCTGAATTTTCGATTTAACCCTTATTTCGCCAGAATTGGCAAAAAACTGCCAAAATTGGGGTTTATCGGCACTTTCTCAAAACACGTCTTTAGGATTTTTTTAAATATTCATAATTACTAGACCCGCCTATGACACAACCTTTGATACACACGACATATTAGGCGATGCATATGGTAACCCTCCACAGGCTGCCAAACATCGAAATTTTGATGAAATGGGCCGGTTTCAGACCCCCACAGCACCCAAACGATACCCGAGAGGTAAACATAACTTCCTTTATTGGAAGTGGAATTCACCGATGATCATTTTTGTAAGTAATAAGGGTGTTCAGAAAACCAAGTGTTAACCCGTTTTGGGCTGGTTAAACAGCAATACCCCAAAAAAGCTCAAAACTTCATGTTTTCCGTGGATTTCTCTAAACGAGTCTTGTAGATTTTCAAGAAAAGTTGGTCACTCTCAGGTCTTGGTGTGACATTACAAGCTGCATGGATAAAATATTTCGGTCAGCATTAGTTAACCCTCCCCGGGCTGCTAAACGTAAAATGTGTGATAAAATGGGCTGTTTTTAGACACCAACAGCACCCAAGCGATATATCACAGAGAAAGGGGCCTTCATTTATCGGACGCAAAATTGATCGGAAAATATTTTTGATAGTGGAAAGGGTATTCAAAATTTGACGTCTTAACCCTTTTTGGGCTGGTTAAAGAGAGATACCCATTAAAATCTTAAAATACCCGTTTTCTGTAGATTTCTCTAACAACATCTTGTAGGTTTTCAAGAAAAATCGTCTATTTGCAGGTCTTGGTGTGACATTACAAGTCGCATGAACAAAATATTCCGGTCAGCATTAGTTAACCCTCCCCGGACTGCTGATGGTCAAAATTGCGATAAAATGGGCTGTTTTTGCACACCAACAGCACCCAAAGGGTACACCACAAAGAAAAGTGCCTTCTTTTACCGCGCGTACAATTTATACGGAAACATTTTTGTAAGTAGTAAGGGTATTCAAAAGTCGACGTCTTAACCCATTTTGGGCAGGCTAAAGAGATATATCCCTTGAAAGCTTTAAATTCCCATTTTCTGTGAATTTCCCTAACGGTAACTTGTAGGGTTTCAAGACAAATTGACTATTCGTAGGTCTTTATGTGACATTACAAGTTGCATGGACAAAATACTCCGGTGAGCGTTTTTTAACCATCTACAAGCTGCCAAGCATCGTAATGTTGTTAACATGGGACTGTTTTCAGACACGCACAGCACCTAATGTATACATGAGAGATAAACATAATCTCCTTTGTTTGAAGTGGAATTCACAGAGGACCATTTTTGTAAGTAATAAAGGTATTCAAAAAGCCAAGCGTTAACCCCTGTTGGGGAGGTTAACAGGGATACCCATCAAAAGCTTAAAAATCGTTTTCCCTGGATTTCTACAAACATTTTGTTGGGTTTTCAAGAGAAAATGGCCATTGATAGGTCTTGGTGTCATATGACCAGTTGCATGGATCAATTATTCTGGTAGGCATTTGTTAACCCTTCATGGGCTGCTAAATGTAAAAAAATTGAGGAAATAGTCTGTTTTTGGACACCAACAACATCAAATGGAAATGCCACAGAGAAACGTAACTTCTTTTACCGGACTCAAAACTGATAGGGAAACATTGATATTGATATTAACCCATTCTACCATTAATGATGGGTTTTACCTAAACATTTTTTTATCAAACCCAAACCGAGTCATTTGAGACTACTATACTCACCTTTCTCATAACATCAATGAAGGAACTTTAGTGAGACAGTTAAAAACAATTCATCAGACACTGTGGGGTCAAGAAAAATCATGGAATCTAATCGGGAAAAGCCATGATTCTCCAGAATCATAAAGTCTAGTTTGTTATGCTGTTTGTTTGTGAGATGGTATATTGTTGACTAAAGTTCATTTCATTTCATTTCATTTCAAGGAGACTTAGAAATACCACTCTTTATTCTCATAAGCCAACCATCCAATGAGACAGAGAAATGCCACTATTCAATCCCAGAATCCATAGCCAACCAATCCATAAGACTGGGAAATACCACTTTTTAGTCTCGCAATCCATAGCCAAGTAATCAATGAGGCTGGGAAATACCAATATTCACTCCCAGAATCTATAGCCAACCAACTAATGAGGCTGAGAAATACCAATATTCAATCTCAGAATCCATAGCCAACCAATTAATGAGGCTGAGAAATAGCACTCTTCAGTCTCAGAATCCATAGCCAACCAACTAATGAGGCTGAGAAATACCACTATTCAATCTCAGAATCCACAGCCAACCAACCTATCAATGAGAAAATACCAATATTCAATCTCCGAATCCATAGCAAACCAATCAATGAAACTTGAAATGCTACTATTCAATCTCAGAATCTTTATCCAACCAATCAATGTGACTGAAAAATACCACTCTCCAGTTTCAGAATCCATAGCCAGTCGATCAATGAGATTGAAAAATACCATAGCCAACCAATCAATGAGACCGACAAATACTATTATTTAATATCAGAACCCATAGCCCACCAATCAATTAGAATGGGAAATACCACTCTTCTATCTCAGAACCCATAGCCCACCAATCAATTAGAATGGGAAATACCACTCTTCTATCTCAGAATCCATAGCCCACCAATCAATGAGACTGAAAAATACCGCTCTTCTATCTCAGAATCTATAGCCAACCAGTCAATGAGACTGAGCAATACGAATATTCAATCTCAGAGCCAACCAATCAATGGGACTAAACAATGCCAAGATTCAATCTCAGAATCCACAGCCAACCAATCAATGGGTCTAAAATACCACTATTCAATCTCAGAATCCATAGCCAATCGATCAATGAGACTGAGAAATGCTGCTTTTCAATGTCAGAATCCATAGCCAACCAATCAATGAGACTGAGAAACGCCGCTATTCAATATCAGAATCCATAGCCAACCAATCAATGAGAGTGGAAAATACATTATGCAATCTCAGAATCCATAGCCAACCAATCAATGACACTATGAAATATCACTCTTCATTCTCAGAATCCATAGCCAACCAATCAATGACACTGAGAAATACCAATATTCAATCTCAGAATCCACAGCCAACCAACCAATGAGAAATGCCAATATTTAATTCAGAACTCTGGGAACTTAACTGAAAGTAGTCCAATCAATGACCAAAACCATATCAGTTTTGCGCCAAATTATTGTCAGTCCTCAAGGGAAACCACTCGTTCGGTATGCAACTACTCTTTGGGTCATCTTTGCAAATTATGCGAAATTCCCCCAAAGAAAAATGTAATTAAAGAGTCTCCAATGTAAACTACTCATTGGGCCGTTAATGATTATTAACACAACGAGTAAGGCTCCAAAGTCTATCTTCTTTATGTATCATAGTCTGATAAATAGCACAATGAGTAAGGCTCCAAGGCTATGGCTTCTAATGTATCACAGATCGATCACAAACACCATGAATAGGGCATACAAGGCTATAGCTTATAAAATATCACATCCGATCACGGTCAAATTACTAACACAATGTTTGGCAAACAACTCGACGAGCCTCAGGGCAAACTACTCGTGGGCCATCATGGCTGTTTCTTAAAATTTATCACAGTCTGCTCACAACACGCTGAGTAGGGCCCTCAAGTCTTTCGCTTACAAAATATCACAGTCCGATCATTAACAGAATGAGTAGGGCCCTCAAGGCTATCGCTTATAAAATATCACAGTCCGATCATTAACAGAATGAGTAGGGCCATCAAGGCTGTCGCTTACAAAATATCACAGTCCGATCATTAACAGAATGAGTAGGACCCTCATATCTGTCGCTTACAAAATATCACAGACTGCTCAAGAGACATTGAGGAGGGTCCTCACGTCTTTCGCTTACAAAATATCACAGTCCGATCATTAACAGAATGAGTAGGGCCATCAAGGCTATCGCTTATAAAATATCACAGTCCGATCATATAACAGAATGAGTAGGGCCCTCAAGTCTTAGCTTACAAAATATCACAGTCCGATCATTTAACATAATGAGTAGGGCCCTCAAGTCTTTCGTTTAAAAAATATCACAGTCCGATCATTAACAGAATGAGTAGGGCCATCAAGGCTATCGCTTATAAAAGACGACAGTCTGGTCATTAACATAAACAGCAGGGCCCTCAAAGCTATCGCTCGTAAATTGCCACAATCTGATCATGACAACAATGATTATGGCTGCCAAGGCTATCAGTAATAAAATTTGAAATTCCGATAGCTATAACATGGTATTGTACTATTTGCGTTAATGATCGGACTGAGATATTTTACAGGCGATAACCTTGAGGACCCTACTCATTGTGTTAGTGATCGGACTAAGATATTTTACAGGCGATAACCTTGAGGACCCTACTCATTGTGTTAGTGGTCGGAATGTGAAATTTATAAGCGATTGCGTTGAGGGCCTTGCTCATTGTGTTAGTGATCGGACTGTGGCATTTTACAAGCAATAGCATTGAGGGCCCGACTCACTGTGTTAGTGATCGGACTGTGGCATTTTACAAGCAATAGCATTGAGGTCCCTACTCATTGTGTTAGTGGTCGGACTGAGATATTTTACAGGCGATAACCTTGAGGACCCAACTCATTGTGTTAGTGGTCGGAATGTGAAATTTATAAGCGATTGTGTTGAGGACCCTGCTCATTGTGTTAGTGATCGGACTGTGGCATTTTACAAGCAATAGCATTGAGGGCCCGACTCACTGTGTTAGTGGTCGGAATGTTAATTGGGATCTCTAGGATATCGGTTCTAACCCTTTACCTAACATGAAAAGCAGACGACACTTGCAAACAAAATTCTTGAATAACTAATTTTTTTAATTTTTTGCTCAAAAACATAGGTTATGACCCCTCTTTGGAACGAGCACCAAGAGCTCGTTCCAAAGAGGGGTCATAACCTATGTTTTTGAGACAAAAAATGAAAATGATAATGAAAATTAATTGGCGATTTTTGTGAATAGTGCTGGCCGGTTTTGGCCGTTACGTTGGGTAAAGGGTTAATGTATCAAAGTCTGATCATTAACACAGTGAGTGGAGCCCACGTAGATACTGCTTCTTATGTATTACAGTCCGATCACGAACACAATCAATGGAGCCCTGAAGGCTATCACTTATACAATATCCTAGTCCGGTTGCTAACACAATGAATTGGACCCTCAAGTCTATCGTTTATTAAATATCACAGCCATATCACTACACAAGAAGTAGGGCCCTCAAAGCTATGTCTTATAAAATATCACAGTACAATCATTAGCACAAAAAGTAGGGCCCTTAATACTATGTCTTATAAAATATCACAGTCCAATCACTAACACAAGAAGTAGGGCCCTCGACGCAATCGCTTCTAAGGTATCATAGCCCGATCACTAAAACAACGAGTAGGGCCCTCAATGCTATTGCTTGTAAAATGCCACAGTCCGATCACTAACACAATGAGTAGGGCCCTCAATGCTATTGCTTGTAAATTGCCACAGTCCGATCACTAACACAATGAGTAGGGCCCTCAATGCTATTGCTTGTAAATTGCCACAGTCCGATCACTAACACATTGAGTAGGGCCCTCAATGCTATTGCTTGTAAATTGCCACAGTCCGATCACTAACACAATGAGTAGGGCCCTCAATGATATTGCTTTTAAAATGCCACAGTCCGATCACTAACACAATGAGTGGGGCCCTCAATGCTATTGCTTGTAAATGCCACAGTCCGATCACTGACACAATGAGTAGGGCCCTCAATGATATTGCTTGTAAAATGCCACAGTCCGATCACAAACACAATGAGTAGGGCCCTCAATGATATTGCTTGTAAAATGCCACAGTCCGATCACAAACACAATGAGTAGGGCCCTCAATGCTATTGCTTGTAAAATGCCACAGTCTGATCACTAACAAAATGAGTAGGGCCCTCAGTGCTATTGCTTGTAAAATGCCACAGTCAGATCACTGACACAATGAGTAGGGCCCTCAATGCTATTGCTTGTAAAATGCCACAGTCAGGTCACTAACACGTTGAGTAGGGCCCTCAATGCAATCGCTTCTAATGTATCATAGTCCGATCACTAACACAATGAGTCGGGCCCTCAGTGCTATTGCTTGTAAAATGTCACAGTCCGATCACTAACATAATGAGTAGGGCCCTCAATGCTATTGCTTGTAAAATGCCACAGTCAGATCACTAACACAATGAGTCGGGCCCTCAGTGCTATTGCTTATAAACTGTCACAGTCAGATCACTATCGCAATGAGTAGGGCCCTCAATGCTATTGCTTGTAAAATGTCACGGTCTGATCATTAACACAATGAGTAGGGCTCTCAACGCTATTGCCTGTAAAAAGTCACAGTCCGATCACTAAAACAACGAGTAAGGTACTCGAGGCTATCGCTTATAAATATCTCAGTCCGACCACTAAAACAATCAATATGGTACTCAAGGTTATCGCTTGTAAAATGCCACAGTCCGATCACTAAAACATTGAGTAGGGCCCTCAATGCAATCGCTTCTAATGTATCACAGTCCGATCACTATCACAGTGAGTAGGGCCCTCAATGCTATTGCTTGTAAAATGCCACATTCCGATCACTAACACAATCAGTAGGGCCCTCAATGCTATTGCTTGTAAAATGCCACAGTCTGATTACTAACACGTTGAGTAGGGCCCTCAATGCAATCGCTTCTAATATATCATAGTCCGATCACTAACACAATGAGTCGGGCCCTCAGTGCTATTGCTTGTAAAATGTCACAGTCCGATCACTAACGCAATGAGTTGGGCCCTCAATGCTATTGCTTGTAAAATGTGACAGTCCAATCACGAACACAATGAAAAGGGCCCTCAATGCTATTGCTTGTAAACTGCCACAATCCAATCACTAACGCAATGCGCCGGGCCCTCAATGCTATTGCTTGTAAAATGTCACAGTCCGATCACTAAAACAACGAGTAAGGTACTCGAGGCTATCGCTTATAAATATCTCAGTCCGACCACTAAAACAATGAATATGGTCCTCAAGGTTATCGCTTGTAAAATGCCACAGTCCGATCACTAACACATTGAGTAGGGCCCTCAATGCAATCGCTTCTAATGTATCACAGTCCGATCACTAACACAATGAGTAGGGCCCTCACTGCTATTGCTTGTAAAATGCCACATTCCAATCACTAACACAATGAGTAGGGCCCTCAATGCTATTGCTTGTAAAATGCCACAGTCAGATCACAAACACATTGAGTAGGGCCCTCGATGCTATTGCTTGTAAAATGCCACATTCCGATCACTAACACAATGAGTAGGGCCCTCAATGCTATCGCTTGTAAAATGCAACAGTCCGATCACAAACACAATGAGTAGGGCCCTCAATGCTATTGCTTGTAAAACGCCACAGTCCGATCAGAACACAATGAGTAGGGCCCTCAATGCTATCGCTTGTTAAATGCCACAGTCCGACCACTAACACAATGAGTAGGGCCCTCAATGCTATTGCTTGTAAAATGCCACAGTCCGATCACTAACACAATGAGTAGGGCCCTCAATGCTATTGCTTGTAAAACGCCACAGTCCGATCACTAACACAATGAGTAGGTCCATCAATGCTATTGCTTGTAAAATGCCACAGTCCGATCACTAACACAATGAGTAGGGCCCTCAATGTTATTGCTTGTAAAACGCCACAGTCCGATCAGAACACAATGAGTAGGGCCCTCAATGCTATCGCTTGTAAAATGCCACAGTCCGACCACTAACACAAAGAGTAGGGCCCTCAATGCTATTGCTTGTAAAATACCACAGTCCGATCACTAACACAATGAGTAGGGCCCTCAATGCTATTGCTTGTAAAACGCCACAGTCCGATCACTAACACAATAAGTAGGGCCCTCAAAGATATTGCTTGTAAAATGCGACAGTCCTATCACTAACACAATGAGTAGGGCCCTCAATGCTATCGCTTGTAAAATGCCACAGTCTGATCACTAACACAATGAGTAGGGCCCTCAAAGCTATTGCTTGTAAAATGCCACAATCCGATCACTAACACAATGAGTAGGGCCCTCAGTGTTATTGCTGGTAAAATGTCACAGTTCGATCACCAACACAATGGGTAGGGTTCTCATAGTCCGATCACCAACACAATGGGTAGAGTTCTCATAGTCCGATCACAAACCCAATGGGTAGGGTTCTCAAGGTTATCACTTATATAATATCAATGTCTGATTACTAACACAACGAATAGGACCCTCGAGGCTATCACGTATCAAATAACACAGTCTGGTCACTAACACAGTGGGTAGGGTCTAACAGCAATCGCCTGTAATGTATCACCATCCGGTCACTAACACAATGGGTAGGGCTCTAAAGGCGATCGCTTATAATGTATCACCATCCGATCACTAACACAATGGGTAGGGCTCTAAGGGCGATCCCTTATAATGTATCACCATCCGATCACTAACACAATGGGTAGGGCTCTAAAGGCGATCACTTATAATGTATCACCATCCGATCACTAACACAATGGGTAGGGCTCTAAAGATGATCATTTGTAACGTATCACCATCCGATCACTAACACAATGGGTAGGGCTCTAAAGGCGATCACTTATAATGTATCATCATCCGATCACTAACACAATGGGTAGGGCTCTAAAGGCGATCACTTGTAATGTATCACCATCCGACCACTAACACAATGGGTAGGGCTCTAAAGGCGATCACTTGTAATGTATCACCATCCGATCACTAACACAATGGGTAGGGCTCTAAAGGCGATCACTTGTAATGTATCACCATCCGATCACTAACACAATGGGTAGGGCTCTAAAGGCGATCACTTATAACGTATCACCATCCGATCACTAACACAATGGGTAGGGCTCTAAAGGCGATCACTTATAATGTATCACCATCCGATCACTAACACAATGGGTAGGGCTCTAAAGGCGATCACTTGTAATGTATCACCATCCGATCACTAACACAATGGGTAGGGCTCTAAAGGCGATCACTTGTAATGTATCACCATCCGATCACTAACACAATGGGTAGGGCTCTAAAGGCGATCACTTGTAATGTATCACCATCCGATCACTAACACAATGGGTAGGGCTCTAAAGGCGATCACTTATAATGTATCACCATCCTATCACTAACACAATGGGTAGGGCTCTAAAGGCGATCGCTTATAATGTATCACCATCCGATCACTAACACAATGGGTAGGGCTCTAAAGGCGATCACTTGTAATGTATCACCATCCGATCACTAACACAATGGGTAGGGCTCTAAAGGCGATCACTTGTAATGTATCACCATCCGATCACTAACACAATGGGTAGGGCTCTAAAGGCGATCACTTATAATGTATCACCATCCGATCACTAACACAATGGGTAGGGCTCTAAAGGCGATCACTTATAATGTATCACCATCCGATCACTAACACAATGGGTAGGGCTCTAAAGGCGATCACTTGTAATGTATCACCATCCGATCACTAACACAATGGGTAGGGCTCTAAAGGCGATCACTTGTAATGTATCACCATCCGATCACTAACACAATGGGCAGGGCTCTAAAAGCGATCCCTTATAATGTATCACCATCCGATCACTAACACAATGGGCAGGGCTCTAAAAGCGATCCCTTATAATGTATCACCATCCGATCACTAACACAATGGGTAGGGCTCTAAAGGCGATCACTTATAATGTATCACCACCCGATCACTAACACAATGGGCAGGGCTCTAAAGGCGATCGCTTATAATGTATCTTCATCCGATCACTAACACAATGGGTAGGGCTCTAAGGGCGATCGCTTGTAATGTATCACCATCCGATCACTAACACAAGGGGTAGGGCTCTAAAGGCGATCACTTGTAATGTATCACATCCGATCACTAAACAAGGGGTAGGGCTCTAAAGGCGATCGCTTATAATGTATCATCATCCAATCACTAACACAATGGGCAGGGCTCTAAAGGCGATCCCTTATAATGTATCACCATCCGATCGCTAACACAATGGGTAGGGCTCCAAAGGCGATCACTTGTAATGTATCACCATCCGATCACTAACACAATGGGTAGGGCTCTAAAGGCGATCGCTTATAATGTATCTTCATCCGATCACTAACACAATGGGTAGGGCTCTAAGGGCGATCGCTTGTAATGTATCACCATCCGATCACTAACACAAGGGGTAGGGCTCTAAAGGCGATCACTTGTAATGTATCACATCCGATCACTAAACAAGGGGTAGGGCTCTAAAGGCGATCGCTTATAATGTATCATCATCCAATCACTAACATAATGGGTAGGGCCCTAAAGGCGATCACTTATAATGTATCACAATCCGATCACTAACACAATGGGTAGGGCTCTAAAGGCGATCGCTTATAATGTATCACCATCCGATCACTAACACAATGGGTAGGGCTCTAAAGGCGATCACTTATAATGTATCACCATCCAATCACTAACACAATGGGTAGGGCCCTAAAGGCGATCACTTATAATGTATCACAATCCGATCACTAACACAATGGGTAGGGCTCTAAAGGCGATCCCTTATAATGTATCACCATCCAATCACTAACACAATGGGTAGGGCTCTAAAGGCGATCACTTATAATGTATCACCATCTGATCACTAAAACAATGGGTAGAGCTCTAAAGGCGATCCCTTATAATGTATCACCATCCAATCACTAACACAATGGGTAGGGCTCTAAAGGCGATCACTTATAATGTATCACCATCCGATCACTAACACAATGGGTAGGGCTCCTAAGGCGATCACTTATAATGTATCACCATCTGATCACTAACACAATGGGTAGGGCTCTAAAGGCGATCCCTTATAATGTATCATCATCCGATCACTAACACAATGGGTAGGGCTCTAAAGGCGATCCCTTAAAATGTATCACCATCCGATCACTAACACAATGGGTAGGGCTCTAAACGCGATCACTTATAATGTATCATCATCCGATCACTAACACAATGGGTAGGGCTCTAAAGGCGATCGCTTATAATGTATCTTCATCCGATCACTAACACAATGGGTAGGGCTCTAAAGGCGATCCCTTATAATGTATCACCATCCTATCACTAACACAACGAATAAGACCCTCGAGGATGTATAACATAGCACAGTCCGGTCACTAACACAATGGGTAGGGCTCTAAAGGCGATCGCTTATGATGTATCTTCATCCGATCACTAACACAATGGGTAGGGCTCTAAAGGCGATCACTTGTAATGTATCACCATCCGATCACTAACAGAATGGGTAGGGCTCTAAAGGCGATCATTTGTAATGTATCACCATCCGATCACTAACACAATGGGTAGGGCTCTAAAGGCGATCGTTTATACTGTATCACCATCCGGTCACTAACACAATGGGTAGGGCTCTAATGGCGATCACTTGTAATGTATCACCATCCAATCACTAACACAATGGGTAGGGCTCTAAAGGCGATCACTTGTAATGTATCACCATCTGATCACTAACACAATGGGTAGGGCTCTAAAGGCGATCACTTGTAATGTATCACCATCCGATCACTAACACAATGGGTAGGGCTCTAAAGGCGATCACTTGTAATGTATCACCATCCGATCACTAACACAATGGGTAGGGCTCTAAAGGCGATCCCTTATAATGTATCACCATCCAATCACTAACACAATGGGTAGGGCTCTAAAGGCGATCACTTGTAATGTATCACCATCCGATCACTAACACAATGGGTAGGGCTCTTAAGGCGATAGCTTATAATGTATCACCATCCAATCACTAACACAATGGGTAGGGCTCTAAAGGCGATCACTTGTAATGTATCACATCCGTTCACTTACACGATGGGTAGGGCGCTAAAGGCGATCACTTGTAATGTATCACCATCCAATCACTAACACAATGGGTAGGGCTCTAAAGGCGATCACTTATAATGTATCATCATCTGATCACTAACACAATGGGTAGGGCTCTACAGGCGATCCCTTATAATGTATCACTATTCGATTACTAACACAATAGGTAGGGTTCTAAAGGCGATCGCATATAATGTATCACCATCCAATCACTAACACAATGGGTAGGGCTCTAAAGGCGATAGCTTATAATGTATCACTATCCGATCACTAACACAATGGGTAGGGCTCTAAAGGCGATAGCTTATAATGTATCACCGTCCGATCACTAACACAAGGGGTAGGGCTCTAAAGGCGATCGCTTATAATGTATCACTATCCGATCACTAACACAATGGGTAGGGCTCTAAAGGCGATAGCTTATAATGTATCACTATCCGATCACTAACACAATGGGTAGGGCTCTAAAGGCGATAGCTTATAATGTATCACCATCCGATCACTAACACAAGGGGTAGGGCTCTAAAGGCGATCGCTTATAATGTATCACCATCCAATCACTAACACAATGGGTAGGGCTCTAAAGGCGATCACTTGTAATGTATCACCATCCGATCACTAACACAATGGGTAGGGCTCTAAAGGCGATAGCTTATAATGTATCACTATCCGATCACTAACACAATGGGTAGGGCTCTAAAGGCGATCACTTATAATGTATCATCATCCGATCACTAACACAATGGGTAGGGCTCTAAAGGCGATCCCTTATAATGTATCACCATCCGATCACTAACACAATGGGTAGGGCTCTAAAGGCGATAGCTTATAATGTATCACCATCCAATCACTAACACAATGGGTAGGGCTCTAAAGGCGATCACTTATAATGTATCACCATCCAATAACTAACACAATGGGTATGGCTCTAAAGGCGATCCTTATAATGTATCACCATCCGATCACTAACACAATGGGTAGGGCTATAAAGGTGATCCCTTATAATGTATCACCATCCGATCACTAACACAATGGGTAGGGCTCTAAAGGCGATAGCTTATAATGTATCACCATCCGATCACTAACACAATGGGAAGGGCTATAAAGGCAATCCCTTATAATGTATCACCATCCGATCACTAACACAATGGGTAGGGCTCTAAAGGCGATCGCTTATAATGTATCTTCATCCGATCACTAACACAATGGGTAGGGCTCTAAAGGCGATCACTTGTAATGTATCACCATCCGATCACTAACACAATGGATAGGGCTCTAAAGGCGATCGCTTATAATGTATCTTCATCCGATCACTAACACAATGGGTAGGGCTCTAAAGGCGATCATTTGTAATGTATCACCATCCGATCACTAACACAATGGGTAGGGCTCTAAAGGCGATCGCTTATAATGTATCTTCATCCGATCACTAACACAATGGGTAGGGCTCTAAAGGCGATCCCTTATAATGTATCACCATCCAATCACTAACACAACGAATAAGACCCTCGAGGATATATAACATAGCACAGTCTGGTCACTAACACAATGGGTAGGGCTCTAAAGGCGATCACTTATAATGTATCACCATCCAATCACTAACAGAATGGGTAGGGCTCTAAAGGCGATCCCTTATAATGTATCAACATCCGATCACTAACACAATGGGTAGGGCTCTAAAGGCGATCACTTGTAATGTATCACCATCCAATCACTAACAGAATGGGTAGGGCTCTAAAGGCGATCCCTTATAATGTATCAACATCCGATCACTAACACAATGGGTAGGGCTCTAATGGCGATCACTTGTAATGTATCACCACCCGATCATTAACACAATGGGCAGGACTCTAAAGGCGATCGCTTAAAATGTATCTTCATCCGATCACTAACACAATGGGTAGGGCTCTAAGGGCGATCGCTTGTAATGTATCACCATCCGATCACTAACACAAGGGGTAGGGCTCTAAAGGCGATCACTTGTAATGTATCACATCCGATCACTAAACAAGGGGTAGGGCTCTAAAGGCGATCGCTTATAATGTATCATCATCCGATCACTAACATAATGGGTAGGGCCCTAAAGGCGATCACTTATAATGTATCACAATCCGATCACTAACACAATGGGTAGGGCTCTACAGGCGATCGCTTATAATGTATCAACATCCGATCACTAACACAAAGGGTAGGGCTCTAAAGGCGATCCCTTATAATGTATCACCATCCAATCACTAACACAATGGGTAGGGCTCTAAAGGCGATCACTTATAATGTATCACCATCTGATCACTAAAACAATGGGTACAGCTCTAAAGGCGATCCCTTATAATGTATCACCATCCAATCTCTAACACAATGGGTAGGGCTCTAAAGGCGATCACTTATAATGTATCACCATCCGATCACTAACACAATGGGTAGGGCTCTAAAGGCGATCACTTATAATGTATCACCATCCAATCACTAACACAATGGGTAGGGTTCTAAAGGCGATCACTTATAATGTATCACCATCTGATCACTAACACAATGGGTAGGGCTCTGAAGGCGATCACTTATAATGTATCATCATCCGATCACTAACACAATGGGTAGGGCTCTAAAGGCGATCCCTTAGAATGTATCACCATCCAATCACTAACACAATGGGTAGGGCTCTAAAGGCGATCACTTGTAATGTATCACCATCCGATCACTAACACAATGGGTAGGGCTCTAAAGGCGATAGCTTATAATGTATCACTATCTGATCACTAACACAATGGGTAGGGCTCTAAAGGCGATCACTTATAATGTATCATCATCCGATCACTAACACAATGGGTAGGGCTCTAAAGGCGATCCCTTATAATGTATCACCATCCGATCACTAACACAATGGGTAGGGCTCTAAAGGCGATAGCTTATAATGTATCACCATCCAATCACTAACACAATGGGTAGGGCTCTAAAGGCGATCACTTATAATGTATCACCATCCAATAACTAACACAATGGGTATGGCTCTAAAGGCGATCCTTAAAAATGTATCACCATCCGATCACTAACACAATGGGTAGGGCTATAAAGGTGATCCCTTATAATGTATCACCATCCGATCACTAACACAATGGGTAGGGCTCTAAAGGCGATAGCTTATAATGTATCACCATCCGATCACTAACACAATGGGAAGGGCTACAAAGGCAATCCCTTATAATGTATCACCATCTGATCACTAACACAATGGGTAGGGCTCTAAAGGCGATCGCTTATAATGTATCTTTTTCCGATCACTAACACAATGGGTAGGGCTCTAAAGGCGATCACTTGTAATGTATCACCATCTGATCACTAACACAATGGATAGGGCTCTAAAGGCGATCGCTTATAATGTATCTTCATCCGATCACTAACACAATGGGTAGGGCTCTAAAGGCGATCCCTTATAATGTATCACCATCCAATCACTAACACAACGAATAAGACCCTCGAGGATATATAACATAGCACAGTCTGGTCACTAACACAATGGGCAGGGCTCTAAAAGCGATCCCTTATAATGTATCACCATCCGATCACTAACACAATGGGTAGGGCTCTAAAGGCGATCACTTGTAATGTATCACCACCCGATCACTAACACAATGGGTAGGGCTCTAAAGGTGATCCCTTATAATGTATCACCACCCGATCACTAACACAATGGGCAGGGCTCTAAAAGCGATCCCTTATAATGTATCACCATCCGATCACTAACACAATGGGTAGGGCTCTAAAGGCGATCACTTGTAATGTATCACCACCCGATCACTAACACAATGGGCAGGGCTCTAAAGGCGATCCCTTATAATGTATCACCATCCGATCACTAACACAATGGGTAGGGCTCCAAAGGCGATCACTTGTAATGTATCACCATCCGATCACTAACACAATGGGTAGGGCTCTAAAGGCGATCGCTTATATTGTATCTTCATCCGATCGCTAACACAATGGGTAGGGCTCTAAAGGCGATCGCTTGTAATGTATCACCATCCGATCACTAACACAAGGGGTAGGGCTCTAAAGGCGATCACTTGTAATGTATCACATCCGATCACTAAACAAGGGGTAGGGCTCTAAAGGCGATCGCTTATAATGTATCATCATCCGATCACTAACATAATGGGTAGGGCCCTAAAGGCGATCACTTATAATGTATCACCATCCGATCACTAACACAATTTGTAGGGCTCTAAAGGCGATCACTTATAATGTATCACCATCCAATCACTAACACAATGGGTAGGGCTCTAAAGGCGATCACTTATAATGTATCACCATCTGATCACTAAAACAATGGGTACAGCTCTAAAGGCGATCCCTTATAATGTATCACCATCCAATCACTAACACAATGGGTAGGGCTCTAAAGGCGATCACCTATAATGTATCACCATCCGATCACTAACACAATGGGTAGGGCTCTAAAGGCGATCACTTATAATGTATCACCATCTGATCACTAACACAATGGGTAGGGCTCTAAAGGCGATCCCTTATAATGTATCATCATCCGATCACTAACACAATGGGTAGGGCTCTAAAGGCGATAGCTTATAATGTATCACTATCCAATCACTAACACAATGGGTAGGGCTCTAAAGGCGATCGCCTATAATGTATCACTATCCAATCACTGACACAATGGGTAGGGCTCTAAAGGCGATCACTTATAATGTATCATCATCCGATCACTAACACAACGGGTAGGGCTCTAAAGGCGATCCCTTAGAATGTATCACCATCCAATCACTAACACAATGGGTAGGGCTCTAAAGGCGATCACTTGTAATGTATCACCATCCGATCACTAACACAATGGGTAGGGCTCTAAAGGCGATAGCTTATAATGTATCACTATCTGATCACTAACACAATGGGTAGGGCTCTAAAGGCGATCACTTATGATGTATCATCATCCGATCACTAACACAATGGGTAGGGCTCTAAAGGCGATCCCTTATAATGTATCACCATCCGATCACTAACACAATGGGTAGGGCTCTAAAGGCGATAGCTTATAATGTATCACCATCCAATCACTAACACAATGGGTAGGGCTCTAAAGGCGATCCTTATAATGTATCACCATCCAATAACTAACACAATGGGTATGGCTCTAAAGGCGATCCTTATAATGTATCACCACCCGATCACTAACACAATGGGTAGGGCTCTAAAGGTGATCCCTTATAATGCATCACCATCCGATCACTAACACAATGGGTAGGGCTCTAAAGGCGATAGCTTTTAATGTATCACCATCCGATCACTAACACAATGGGTAGGGTTATAAAGGCAATCCCTTATAATGTATCACCATCCGATCACTAACACAATGGGTAGGGCTCTAAAGGCGATCGCTTATAATGTATCTTCATCCGATCACTAACACAATGGGTAGGGCTCTAAAGGCGATCACTTGTAATGTATCACCATCCGATCACTAACACAATGGATAGGGCTCTAAAGGCGATCGCTTATAATGTATATTCATCCGATCACTAACACAATGGGTAGGGCTCTAAAGGCGATCCCTTATAATGTATCTTCATCCGATCACTAACACAATGGGTAGAGCTCTAAAGGCGATCCCTTATAATGTATCACCATCCGATCACTAACACAATGGGTAGAGCTCTAAAGGCGATCCCTTATAATGTATCACCATCCAATCACTAACACAATGGGTAGGGCTCTAAAGGCGATCACTTGTAATGTATCACCATCCGATCACTAACAGAATGGGTAGGGCTCTAAAGGCGATCATTTGTAATGTATCACCATCCGATCACTAACACAATGGGTAGGGCTCTAAAGGCGATCGTTTGTAATGTATCACCATCCGATCACTAACACAATGGGTAGGTCTCTAAAGGCGATCGCTTATAATGTATCTTCATCTGATCACTAACACAATGGGTAGAGCTCTAAAGGCGATCCCTTATAATGTATCACCATTCAATCACTAACACAATGGGTAGGGCTCTAAAGGCGATCCCTTATAATGTATCACCATCCAATCACTAACACAACGAATAAGACCCTCGAGGATATATAACATAGCACAGTCTGGTCACTAACACAATGGGTAGGGCTCTAATGGCGATCACTTGTAATGTATCACCATCCAATCACTAACAGAATGGGTAGGGCTCTAAAGGCGATCACTTGTAATGTATCACCATCCGATCACTAACACAATGGGTAGGGCTCTAATGGCGATCACTTGTAATGTATCACCACCCGATCACTAACACAATGGGCAGGGCTCTAAAAGCGATCCCTTATAATGTATCACCATCCGATCACTAACACAATGGGTAGGGCTCTAAAGGCGATCACTTATAATGTATCATCGTCCGATCACTAACACAATGGGTAGGGCTCTAAAGGCGATCACTTGTAATGTATCACCATCCGACCACTAACACAATGGGTAGGGCTCTAAAGGCGATCACTTGTAATGTATCACCACCCGATCACTAACACAATGGGCAGGGCTCTAAAAGCGATCCCTTATAATGTATCACCATCCGATCACTAACACAATGGGTAGGGCTCTAATGGCGATCACTTGTAATGTATCACCACCCGATCACTAACACAATGGGCAGGGCTCTAAAGGCGATCCCTTATAATGTATCACCATCCGATCACTAACACAATGGGTAGGGCTCCAAAGGCGATCACTTGTAATGTATCACCATCCGATCACTAACACAATGGGTAGGGCTCTAAAGGCGATCGCTTATAATGTATCTTCATCCGATCACTAACACAATGGGTAGGGCTCTAAGGGCGATCGCTTGTAATGTATCACCATCCGATCACTAACACAAGGGGTAGGGCTCTAAAGGCGATCACTTGTAATGTATCACATCCGATCACTAAACAAGGGGTAGGGCTCTAAAGGCGATCGCTTATAATGTATCATCATCCGATCACTAACATAATGGGTAGGGCCCTAAAGGCGATGACTTATAATGTATCACAATCCGATCACTAACACAATGGGTAGGGCTCTAAAGGCGATCGCTTATAATGTATCACCATCCGATCACTAACACAATGGGTAGGGCTCTAAAGGCGATCCCTTATAATGTATCACCATCCAATCACTAACACAATGGGTAGGGCTCTAAAGGCGATCACTTATAATGTATCACCATCTGATCACTAAAACAATGGGTAGAGCTCTAAAGGCGATCCCTTATAATGTATCACCATCCAATCACTAACACAATGGGTAGGGCTCTAAAGGCGATCACTTATAATGTATCACCATCTGATCACTAACACAATGGGTAGGGCTCTAAAGGCGATCACTTATAATGTATCACCATCTGATCACTAACACAATGGGTAGGGCTCTAAAGGCGATCCCTTATAATGTATCATCATCCGATCACTAACACAAGGGATAGGACTCTAAAGGTGATCGCTTATAATGTATCACCATCCGATCACTAACATAATGGGTAGGGCTCTAAAGGTGAACACTTATAATGTATCATCATCCGATCACTAACACACGGCGATCGCTTATAATGTATCACCATCTGATCACTAACATAATGGGTAGGGCTCTAAAGGCGATTCCTTATAATGTATCACCATCCAATCACTAACACAATGGGTAGGGCTCTAAAGGCGATCCCTTATAATGTATCACCACCCGATCACTAACACAATGGGCAGGGCTCTAAAAGCGATCCCTTATAACGTATCACCATTCAATCACTAACATAATGGGTAGGGCTCTAAAGGTGAACACTTATAATGTATCATCATCCGATCACTAACACACGGCGATCGCTTATAATGTATCACCATCTGATCACTAACACAATGGGTAGGGCTCTAAAGGCGATCACTTATAACGTATCACCATTCAATCACTAACAAAATGGGAAGGGCTCTGAAAGCGACCACTTGTAATGTATCACCATCCGATCACTAACACAATGGGTAGGGCTCTAAAGGCGATCGCTTATAATGTATCTTCATCCGATCACTAACACAATGGGTAGGGCTCTAAGGGCGATCGCTTGTAATGTATCACCATCCGATCACTAACACAAGGGGTAGGGCTCTAAAGGCGATCACTTGTAATGTATCACCATCCGATCACTAACACAAGGGGTAGGGCTCTAAAGGCGATCACTTGTAATGTATCACATCCGATCGCTAAACAAGGGGTAGGGCTCTAAAGGCGATCGCTTATAATGTATCATCATCCGATCACTAACATAATGGGTAGGGCCCTAAAGGCGATCACTTATAATGTATCACAATCCGATCACTAACACAATGGGTAGGGCTCTAAAGGCGATCGCTTATAATGTATCACCATCCGATCACTAACACAATGGGTAGGGCTCTAAAGGCGATCCCTTATAATGTATCACCATCCAATCACTAACACAATGGGTAGGGCTCTAAAGGCGATCACTTATAATGTATCACCATCTGATCACTAAAACAATGGGTAGAGCTCTAAAGGCGATCCCTTATAATGTATCACCATCCAATCACTAACACAATGGGTAGGGCTCTAAAGGCGATCACTTATAATGTATCACCATCTGATCACTAACACAATGGGTAGGGCTCTAAAGGCGATCACTTATAATGTATCACCATCTGATCACTAACACAATGGGTAGGGCTCTAAAGGCGATCCCTTATAATGTATCATCATCCGATCACTAACACAAGGGATAGGACTCTAAAGGTGATCGCTTATAATGTATCACCATCCGATCACTAACATAATGGGTAGGGCTCTAAAGGTGAACACTTATAATGTATCATCATCCGATCACTAACACACGGCGATCGCTTATAATGTATCACCATCTGATCACTAACATAATGGGTAGGGCTCTAAAGGCGATCACTTATAATGTATCACCATCTGATCACTAACACAATGGGTAGGGCTCTAAAGGCGATCCCTTATAATGTATCATCATCCGATCACTAACACAAGGGATAGGACTCTAAAGGTGATCGCTTATAATGTATCACCATCCGATCACTAACATAATGGGTAGGGCTCTAAAGGTGAACACTTATAATGTATCATCATCCGATCACTAACACACGGCGATCGCTTATAATGTATCACCATCTGATCACTAACACAATGGGTAGGGCTCTAAAGGCGATCACTTATAACGTATCACCATTCAATCACTAACAAAATGGGAAGGGCTCTGAAAGCGACCACTTGTAATGTATCACCATCCGATCTCTAACACAATGGGTAGGGCTCTAAAGGCGACCACTTATAATGTATCACCATCCGATCTCTAACACAATGGGTAGGGCTCTAAAGGCGATCGCTTATAATGTATCAAAGTCTGATCATGGAAAGTCCCCTCATGGCTAGCGTATCTTATATACCATAGTTCGAAAAGTAAAACAATGAACAGGGCCCTCAAGTCTATCGCTTATAATGTATCACAGTCCAATCACTAATGCAATGAGTAGGGTGTTCAAGTCTGTTGCTACTAAAATGTCACAGGCTGATTACTAACACAACGAGTAGGCTAACACAATGAATAGGGTTCAGATGTCTATCGCTTATAATGTATCACAGTCCAATCACTAATGCAACGAGTAGGCCCTCAAATCTGGCACTACTAAAATATCACAGGCTGATTACTAACACAATGAGCAGGCTAACACAATGAATAGGGTTCAGATGGCTATCGCTTATAATGTATCACAGTCCAATCACTAATGCAATGAGTAGGCCCTCAAATCAGTCGCTACTAAAATATCACTGTATGATTACTAACACAATGAGCAGGCTAACACAATGAATAGGGTTCAGATGTCTATCGCTTATAATGTATCACAGTCCAATCACTAATGCAATGAGTAGGCCCTCAAATCAGTCGCTACTAAAATATCACAGGCTGATTACTAACACAATGAGTAGGCTAACACAATGAATAGGGTTCAGATGGCTATCGCTTATAATGTATCACAGTCCAATCACTAATGCAATGAGTAGGCCCTCAAATCAGTCACTACTAAAATATCACTGTATGATTACTAACACAATGAGTAGGCTAACACAATGAATAGGGTTCAGATGGCTATCGCTAATAATGTATCACAGTCCAATCACTAATGCAATGAGTAGGCCCTCAAATTTGTCACTACTAAAATATCACAGGCTGATTACTAACACAATGAGTAGGCTAACACAATGAATAGGGTTCAGATGGCTATCGCTTATAATGTATCACAGTCCAATCACTAATGCAATGAGTAGGGTGTTCAAGTCTGTTGTTACTAAAATATCAAAGGCTGATTACTAACACAACGAGTAGGCTAACACAATGAATAGGGTTCAGATGGCTATCGCTTATAATGTGCCACAGTCCAATCACTAATGCAATGAGTAGGCCCTCAAATCTGTCACTACTAAAATATCACAGGCTGATTACTAACACAATGAGTAGGCTAACACAATGAATAGGGTTCAGATGGCTATCGCTTATAATGTATCACAGTCCAATCACTAATGGAATGAGTAGGCCCTCAAATTTGTCACTACTAAAATATCACAGGCTGATTACTAACACAATGAGTAGGCTAACACAATGAATAGGGTTCAGATGGCTATCGCTTATAATGTATCACAGTCCAATCACTAATGCAATGAGTAGGGTGTTCAAGTCTGTTGTTACTAAAATATCAAAGGCTGATTACTAACACAACGAGTAGGCTAACACAATGAATAGGGTTCAGATGGCTATCGCTTATAATGTGCCACAGTCCAATCACTAATGCAATGAGTAGGCCCTCAAATCTGTCACTACTAAAATATCACTGTATGATTACTAACACAATGAGTAGGCTAACACAATGAGTAGGGTTCAGATGGCTATCGCTTATAATGTATCACAGTCCAATCACTAATGCAATGAGTAGGCCCTCAAATCTGTCACTACTAAAATATCACAGGCTGATTACTAACACAATGAGTAGGCTAACACAATGAATAGGGCCCAGAAGGCCATCGCTTATAATGTATCAGAGTGTAATCACTAATGCAACGAGTAGGGTTCAGAAGGTTAACGCTTATAACGATGATATGGTCTAGCTCTACACTAATAGATCTACCTCCAACGACATTCCAACAATGGAGATTACAGGCGTGAAAGGGGGTGATGATATGGCCTAGGTCTACACTAATAGATCTACCTCCAACGACATTCCAACAATGGGGATTACAGGCGCGAAAAGTGTGATGATATGGTCTAGCACTACACTAATAGACGTACCTCCAACGACATTCCAACAATGGGGATTACAGGCGTGAAAGGTATGATAATATGGTCTAGCTCTACACTAATAGATCTACCTCCAACGACATTCCAACAATGGGGATTACAGGCCTGACAGGGGTGATGATATGGTCTAGCTCTACACTAATAGATCTACCTCCAACGACATTCCAGCAATTGGGATTACAGGCGTGAAAGGTAAGATGATATGGCCTAGCTCTACACTAATAGATCTACCTCCAACGACATTCCAACAATTGGGATTACAGGCGTGATAGGGTGATGATATGGTCTATTACTTCACTAATAGATCTATCTCCAACGACATTCCAACAATGGGGATTACAGGCGTGAAAGGCATGATGATATGGTCTAGCTCTACACTAATAGATCTACCTCCAAAGACATTCCAAAAATGTGGATTACAGGCGTGAAAGGTATGATGATATGGTCTATCACCTCACTAATAGATCTACCTCCAAGGACATTTCAAAAACGTGGATTACTGGCGTGACAGGTGTGATGAAATGGTCTGGCTCTGCACTAATAGATCTACCTCCAACGACATTCCATCAACGTGGATTACAGGCGTGAAAGGTATGATGATATGGTCTAGCTCTACACTAATAGATCTACCTCCAACGACATTCCAACAATGGGGATTACAGGCGTGAAAGGTATGATGATATGGTCTAGCTCTACACTAATAGATCTACCTCCAACGACATTCCAACAATGGGGATTACAGGCGTGACAGGGGAGATGATATGGTCTAGCGCTACACTAATAGGTCTACCTCCAACGACATTCCAACAACGTGGATTACAGGCGTGACAGGGGGGATGATATGGTCTAGCTCTACACTAATAGATCCACCTCCAACGATATTCCAACAACGTGGATTATAGGGTTGAGAGGTACGATGATATGGTCTATTACTTCACTAACAGATCTACCTCCATCGACATTCCAACAATGGGGATTACAGGCGTGACAGGGGTGATGATATGGTCTAGCTCTACACTAATGGATCTACCTCCAACGACATTCCAACAATGGGAATTACAAGCGTGAAAGGTATGATGATATGGTCTATTACTTCACTAATAGATCTACCTCCAACGACATTCCAACAATGGGGATTACAGGCGTGACAGGGGTGATGAAATGGTCTAGCTCTACACTAATAGATCTACCTCCTACGACATTCCAACAACATGGACACAGGCGTGAAATGTATGATGATATGGTCTATTACTTCACTAATAGATCTACCTCCAACGACATCCCAACAATAGGGATTACAGGCGTGACAGGGGTGATGATATGGTCTAGCTCTAAACTGATAGATCTACCTCCAACGACAATCCAGCAACGTGGATTACTGGCGTGAAAGGTATGAGGATATGGTCTAGCACTACAGTAATAGATCTACCACCAACGACATTCCAACAATGGGGATTACAGGCGTGAAAGGTTTGATGATATGGTCTAGCTCTACACTTATAGGTCTACCTCCAACGACATTCCAACAACATGGATACAGGCGTGAAAGGGGTGATGATATGGTCTAGCTCTACACTAATATATCTACCTCCAACGACATTCCAACAACATGGATACAGGCGTGAAATGGGGTGATGATATGGTCTAGCTCTACACTAATAGATCTACCTCCAACGACATTCCAACAACGTGGATACAGGCGTGAAAGGTACGATGATATGGTCTAGCTCTACACTAATAGATCTACCACAACGACATTCCAACAATAGGGATTACAGGCGTGAAATGGGGTGATGATATGGTCTAGCTCTACACTAATAGATCTACCTCCAACGACATTCCAACAACGTGGATACAGGCGTGAAAGGTATGATGATATGGTCTAGCTCTACACTAATAGATCTACCACAACGACATTCCAACAATAGGGATTACAGGCGTGAAATGGTGTGATGATATGGTCTAGCTCTACACTAATAGATCTACCTCCAACGACATTCCAACAACGTGGATACAGGCGTGAAAGGTATGATGATATGGTCTAGCTCTACACTAATAGATCTACCTCCAACGACATTCCAACAACGTGGATACAGGCGTGAAAGGTATGATGATATGGTCTACCTCTACACTAATAGATCTACCTCCAACGACATTCCAACAATGGGGATTACAGGCGTGAAATGGGGTGATGATATGGTCTAGCTCTACACTAATAGATCTACCTCCAACGACATTCCAACAACGTGGATTACAGGCGTGAAAGGGGGTGATGATATGGCCTAGGTCTACACTAATAGATCTACCTCCAACGACATTCCAACAATGGGGATTACAGGCGTGAAAGGTATGATAATATGGTCTAGCTCTACACTAATAGATCTACCTCCAACGACATTCCAACAATGGGGATTACAGGCGTGAAAGGTATGATAATACTGTCTAGCTCTACACTAATAGATCTACAACCAACGACATTCCAACAATGGGGATTACAGGCATGACAGGTGTGATGATATGGTCTAGCTCTACACTAATAGATCTACCTCCAACGACATTCCAACAATGGGGATTACAGGCGTGAAAGGTATGATGATATGGTCTAGCTCTACACTTATAGGTCTACCTCCAACGACATTCCAACAACATGGATACAGGCGTGACAGGGGTGATGATATGGTATAGCTCTACACTAATAGATCTACCTCCAACGACATTCCAACAATGGGGATTACAGGCGTGAAAGGTATGATGATATGGCCTAGCTCTACACTAATAGATCTACCTCCAACGACATTCCAACAATGGGGATTACAGGCGTGAAAGGTATGATGATATGGTCTAGCTCTACACTAATAGATCTACCTCCAACGACATTCCAACAATGGGGATTACTGGCGTGACAGGTGTGATGATATGGTCTAGCTCTACACTAATAGATCTACCCCCAACGACATTCCAACAACATGGATACAGGCGTGAAAGGTATGATGATATGGTCTAGCTCTACACTAATAGATCTACCTCCAACGACATTCCAACAATGGGGATTACAGGCGTGACAGGTGTGATGACATGGTCTAGCTCTACACTAATAGATCTTCCACAACGACATTCCAACAATAGGGATTACAGGCGTGAAAGGGGGTGATGATATGGTCTAGCTCTTCACTAATTGATCTACCTCCAACGACATTCCAACAACGTGGATTACAGGCGTGAAAGGGGGAGATGATATGGCCTAGCTCTGCACTTATAGATCTACCTCCAACGACATTCCAACAATGGGGATTACAGGCGTGAAAGGTATGATAATATGGTCTAGCTCTACACTAATAGATCTACCTCCAAGACATTCCAACAATGGGGATTACAGGCGTGACAGGTGTGATGATATGGTCTAGCTCTACACTAATAGATCTACCCCCAACGACATTCCAACAACATGGATACAGGCGTGAAAGGTATGATGATATGGTCTAGCTCTACACTAATAGATCTACCTCCAACGACATTCCAACAATGGGGATTACAGGTGTGACAGGGGTGATGATATGGTCTAGCTCTACACTAATAAATCTACCTCCAACGACATTCCAACAACGTGGATTACTGGCGTGAAAGGTATGATGATATGGTCTATTACTTCACTAACAGATCTACCTCCAACGACATTCCAACAACGTGGATTACAGGCGTGAAAGGTATGATGATATGGTCTAGCTCTACACTAATAGATCAACCTCCAACGACATTCCAACAATGGGGATTACAGGCGTGACAGGGGTGAAGATATGGTATAGCTCTACACTAATAGATCTACCTCCAACGGCATTCCAACAGTGGGGATTACAGGCGTGAAAGGTATGATGACATGGTCTAGCTCTACACTAATAGATTTACCTCGAACGACATTCCAACAATGGGGATTACAGGTGAGAACGGTATGATGATATTGTCTAGATCTACACTAATAGATCTACCTCCAACGACATTCCAACAAGATGGATATAGGCGTGAAAGGTATGATGATATGGTCTAGCTCTACACTAATAGATCTACCTCCAACGACATTCCAACAATGGGGATTACAGGCGTGAAAGGTATGATTATATGTTCTAGCTCTACACTAGTAGATCTATCTCCAACGACATTCCAACAATGGGGATTACTGGCGTGAAAGGTATGATTATATGTTCTAGCTCTACACTAATAGATCTATCTCCAACGACATTCCAACAATGGGGATTACAGGCATGAAAGGTATGATGATATGGTCTAGCTCTACACTAATAGATCTACCTCCAACGACATTCCAACAACGTGGATTACTGGCGTGACAGGTGTGATGATATGGTCTAGCTCTGCACTAATAGATCTACCTCCAACGACATTCCAACAACGTGGATTACAGGCGTGAAAGGTATGATGATATGGTCTAGCTCTACACTAATAGATCTACCTCCAACGACATTCCAACAACGTGGATTACTGGCGTGAAAGTTATGATGATATGGTCTAGCTCTACATCAATTGATCTACCTCCAACGACATTCCAACATTGGGGATTACAGGCGTGAAAGGTATGATGCTATGGTCCAGCTCTACACTAATAGATCTTCATCCAACGACATTCCAACAATGGGGATTACAGGCGTGAAAGGTATGATGATATGGTCTACCTCTACACTAATATATCTACCTCCAACGACATTCCAACAATAGGGATTACAGGCATGGAAGGTATGATGATATGGTCTAGCTCTACACTAATAGATCTTCCTCCAACGACATTCCAACAAGGTGGATTACAGGCATGAAAGGGGTGATGATACGGTCTAGCTCTACACTAATAGATCTACGTCTATCGACATGCCAAAAACGTGGATTACTGGCGTGACAGATATGGTCTAGATCTACACTGATAGATCTCCCTCCAACGACATTCCAACAATGGGAATTACAGGCGTGAAAGGTATGATGATATGGTCTAGCTCTACACTAATAGATCTACCTCAACGACATTCCAACAATGGGGATTACAGGCGTGAAAGGGGTGATGATATGGTCTAGCTCTACACTAATAGATCTACCTTCAACGACATTCCAACAATGGGGATTACAGGCGTGAAAGGAATGATGATGTGGTCTAGCTCTACACTAATAGATCTACCTCCAACGACATTCCAACAATGGGGATTACAGGCGTGAAAGGTATGATGATGTGGTCTAGCTCTACACTAATAGATCTACCTCCAACGACATTCCAACAATAGGGATTACATGCGTGAAAGGTATGATGATATGGTCTAGCTCTACACTAATAGATCTACCTCCAACGACATTCCAACAACGTGGATTACAGGCGTGAAAGGTATGATGATATGGTCTAGCTCTACACTAATAGATCAACCTCCAACGACATTCCAACAATGGGGATTACAGGCGTGACAGGGGTGAAGATATGGTATAGCTCTACACTAATAGATCTACCTCCACCGACATTCCAACAGTGGGGATTACAGGCGTGAAAGGAATGATGATGTGGTCTAGCTCTACACTAATAGATCTACCTCCAACGACATTCCAACAATGGGGATTACAGGCGTGAAAGGTATGATGATATGGTCTAGCTCTACACTAATAGATCTACCTCCAACGACATTCCAACAATGGGGATTACTGGCGTGACAGGTGTGATGATATGGTCTAGCTCTACACTAATAGATCTACCCCCAACGACATTCCAACAACATGGATACAGGCGTGAAAGGTATGATGATATGGTCTAGCTCTACACTAATAGATCTACCTCCAACGACATTCCAACAATGGGGATTACAGGCGTGACAGGTGTGATGACATGGTCTAGCTCTACACTAATAGATCTTCCACAACGACATTCCAACAATAGGGATTACAGGCGTGAAAGGGGGTGAGGATATGGTCTAGCTCTACACTAATTGATCTACCTCCAACGACATTCCAACAACGTGGATTACAGGCGTGAAAGGGGGAGATGATATGGCCTAGCTCTGCACTTATAGATCTACCTCCAACGACATTCCAACAATGGGGATTACAGGCGTGAAAGGTATGATAATATGGTCTAGCTCTACACTAATAGATCTACCTCCAAGACATTCCAACAATGGGGATTACAGGCGTGACAGGTGTGATGATATGGTCTAGCTCTACACTAATAGATCTACCCCCAACGACATTCCAACAACATGGATACAGGCGTGAAAGGTATGATGATATGGTCTAGCTCTACACTAATAGATCTACCTCCAACGACATTCCAACAATGGGGATTACAGGTGTGACAGGGGTGATGATATGGTCTAGCTCTACACTAATAGATCTACCTCCAACGACATTCCAACAACGTGGATTACTGGCGTGAAAGGTATGATGATATGGTCTATTACTTCACTAACAGATCTACCTCCAACGACATTCCAACAACGTGGATTACAGGCGTGAAAGGTATGATGATATGGTCTAGCTCTACACTAATAGATCAACCTCCAACGACATTCCAACAATGGGGATTACAGGCGTGACAGGGGTGAAGATATGGTATAGCTCTACACTAATAGATCTACCTCCAACGGCATTCCAACAGTGGGGATTACAGGCGTGAAAGGTATGATGACATGGTCTAGCTCTACACTAATAGATTTACCTCGAACGACATTCCAACAATGGGGATTACAGGTGAGAACGGTATGATGATATTGTCTAGATCTACACTAATAGATCTACCTCCAACGACATTCCAACAAGATGGATATAGGCGTGAAAGGTATGATGATATGGTCTAGCTCTACACTAATAGATCTACCTCCAACGACATTCCAACAATGGGGATTACAGGCGTGAAAGGTATGATTATATGTTCTAGCTCTACACTAGTAGATCTATCTCCAACGACATTCCAACAATGGGGATTACTGGCGTGAAAGGTATGATTATATGTTCTAGCTCTACACTAATAGATCTATCTCCAACGACATTCCAACAATGGGGATTACAGGCATGAAAGGTATGATGATATGGTCTAGCTCTACACTAATAGATCTACCTCCAACGACATTCCAACAACGTGGATTACTGGCGTGACAGGTGTGATGATATGGTCTAGCTCTGCACTAATAGATCTACCTCCAACGACATTCCAACAACGTGGATTACAGGCGTGAAAGGTATGATGATATGGTCTAGCTCTACACTAATAGATCTACCTCCAACGACATTCCAACAACGTGGATTACTGGCGTGAAAGTTATGATGATATGGTCTAGCTCTACATCAATTGATCTACCTCCAACGACATTCCAACATTGGGGATTACAGGCGTGAAAGGTATGATGCTATGGTCCAGCTCTACACTAATAGATCTTCATCCAACGACATTCCAACAATGGGGATTACAGTCGTGAAAGGTATGATGATATGGTCTACCTCTACACTAATATATCTACCTCCAACGACATTCCAACAATAGGGATTACAGGCATGGAAGGTATGATGATATGGTCTAGCTCTACACTAATAGATCTTCCTCCAACGACATTCCAACAAGGTGGATTACAGGCATGAAAGGGGTGATGATACGGTCTAGCTCTACACTAATAGATCTACGTCTATCGACATGCCAAAAACGTGGATTACTGGCGTGACAGATATGGTCTAGATCTACACTGATAGATCTCCCTCCAACGACATTCCAACAATGGGAATTACAGGCGTGAAAGGTATGATGATATGGTCTAGCTCTACACTAATAGATCTACCTCAACGACATTCCAACAATGGGGATTACAGGCGTGACAGGGGTGATGATATGGTCTAGCTCTACACTAATAGATCTACCTTCAACGACATTCCAACAATGGGGATTACAGGCGTGAAAGGAATGATGATGTGGTCTAGCTCTACACTAATAGATCTACCTCCAACGACATTCCAACAATGGGGATTACAGGCGTGAAAGGTATGATGATATGGTCTAGCTCTACACTGATAGATCTACCTCCAACGACATTCCAACAATAGGGATTACATGCGTGAAAGGTATGATGATATGGTCTAGCTCTACACTAATAGATCTACCTCCAACGACATTCCAACAACGTGGATTACAGGCGTGAAAGGTATGATGATATGGTCTAGCTCTACACTAATAGATCAACCTCCAACGACATTCCAACAATGGGGATTACAGGCGTGACAGGGGTGAAGATATGGTATAGCTCTACACTAATAGATCTACCTCCACCGACATTCCAACAGTGGGGATTACAGGCGTGAAAGGTATGATGACATGGTCTAGCTCTACACTAATAGATTTACCTCGAACGACATTCCAACAATGGGGATTACAGGTGAGAACGGTATGATGATATTGTCTAGATCTACACTAATAGATCTACCTCCAACGACATTCCAACAAGGTGGATTACAGGCATGAAAAGGGTGATGATACGGTCTAGCTCTACACTAATAGATCTACGTCTATCGACATGCCAAAAACGTGGATTACTGGCGTGACAGATATGGTCTAGCTCTACACTGATAGATCTACCTCCAACGACATTCCAACAACGGGGATTACAGGCGTGACAGGGGTGATGATATGGTCTAGCTCTACACTGATAGATCTACCTCCAACGACATTCCAACAATGGGAATTACAGACGTGAAAGGTATGATGATATGGTCTAGCTCTACACTAGTAGATCTACCTCCAACGATATTCCAACAACGGGGATTACAGGCGTGACAGGGGTGATGATATGGTCTAGCTCTACACTAATAGATCTACCTTCAACGACATTCCAACAATGGGGATTACAGGCGTGAAAGGAATGATGATGTGGTCTAGCTCTACACTAATAGATCTACCTCCAACGACATTCCAACAACGGGGATTACTGGCGTGAAACCTCCAAACGACATTCCAACAATGGGGATTACAGGCGTGAAAGGTATGATGATTTGGTCTAGCTCTACACTAATAGATCTACCTCCAACGACATTCCAACAATGGGGATGACAGGCGTGAAAGGGGTGATGATATGGTCTAGCTCTACACTAATAGATCTACCTCCAACGACATTCCAACAATGGGGATGACAGGCGTGAAAGGGGTGATGATATGGTCTAGCTCTACACTAATAGATCTATTACCAACTACATTCCAACAACGTGGATTACAGGCGTGAAAGGTATGGTTATATGGTCAAGCTCTACACTAATAGATCTATCTCCAACTACATTCCAACAACGTGGATCACAGGCGTGAAAGGTGTGACGATATGGTCTAGTTTTAAACTAATAGACTTCTGTAAGTATGGATAGCTGATACGGGAGGAATGTCTGCTAATTGCCGAACCCTCCATCGGCACCTGCTAGCATAAACAAGTCATGAGACAGTGATGATGATAAGGCCACATGATGCTAATCGCACAACACACTATCAATTTCCATCAACATGGAAAACAAATTTGAAGAGGGTGGGGGTGGTAATTGTCATATTTTTACCAACTACATTACCCAACATCGCCATCCGTGATGATCACCTGTATGATAATAGCGTAGAGCATTGGTGTGGAGAGGTGATTATATAACCACCTGTATGATAATAGCGTAGATCATTGGTGTGGACTGGTGATTATATAACAATCTGTATGATAATAGCATGGATCATTGGTGTGGAGAGGTGATTATATAACCACCTGTATGATAATAGCGTACATCATTGGTGTAAATGGGTGATTATATAACCACCTGCATGATAGTAGCGTAGATCATTGGTGTGGAGGGGTGATTATATAACCATCTGTATGATAATAGCAGGGATCACTGGTGTGGAGGGGTGATTATATAACCACCTGCATGATAGTAGCGTAGATCATTTGTGTGGAGGGGTGATTATATAACCACCTGTATGATAATAGCTTAGATCATTGGTGTGGAGGGGTGATTTTATAACTACTTGTATAATAATAGCGTAGACCATTGGTGTGGAGGGGTGATTATATAACCATCTGTATGATAATAGCTTAGATCATTGGTGTGGAGGGGTGATTATATAACCATCTGTATGATAATAGCGTAGATCATTGGTGTGGAGGGGTGATTATATAACCATATGTATGACAATAGCTTAGACCATTGGTATGATGGGGGTGATTATATAGCCACTTGTATGACAATAGCGTAGAACACTGGTGTGGAGGGATGATTATATAACCACTTGTATGATAATAGCGTAGATCATTGGTGTGGAGGGATGATTATATAGCCACTTGTACGACGACAGCGTAGATCATTGGTTTGGTGGGATGATTATAAAAACAGCTCTATGATAATAGCTTAGATCATTGGTGTGGAGGGGTGATTATATAACCACTTGTATGCTAATAGCATGGCTCATTGGTGTGGAGGGGTGATTATATAAACACCTGTATGATAATAGCTTAAACCATTGGTGTGGAGGGGTGATTATATAACCACTTGTATGATAAAAGCGTAGATCATTGGTGTGGAGGGATGATTATATAGCCACTTGTACGACGACAGCGTAGATCATTGGTTTGGTGGGATGATTATAAAAACAGCTCTATGATAATAGCTTATATCATTGGTGTGGAGGGATGATTATATAACCACTTGTATGATAATAGCGTAGATCATTGTTGTGGAGGGGTGATTATATAATCACCTGCATGATAATAGCGTAGACCATTGGTGTGAAGGGGTGATTATATAACTATCTGTATGATAATAGCGTAGATCATTGGCGTGGAGAGGTGATTATATAACCACCTGTATGATAATAGCGTAGACCATTGGTGTGAGGGGGTGATTACATAACCACCTGCATGATAATAGCTTAGATCATTGGTGTGGAGGGGTGATTATATAACCATTTGTATGATAATAGCGTAGATCATTGGTGTGGAGGGGTGATTATATAACCACCTGTATGGTAATAGCATGGATCATTGGTGTGGAGGGGTGATTATATAACCATCTGTATGATTATAGCGTACATCATTGGTGTGGAGAGGTGATTATATAACCCCCTGTATGATAATAGCGTAGACCATTGGTGTGAGGGGGTGATTATATAACCACCTGCATCATAATAGCTTAGATCATTGGTGTGGAAGGGTGATTATATAACCATCTGTATGATAATAGCGTAGACCATTGGTGTGGAGGGGTGATTATATAACCACCTGTATGATAACAGCATGGATCATTGGTGTGGAACGGTGAATATATAACCACCTGTATCATAATAGCTTAGATCATTGGTGTGGAGGGCTGATTACATAACCATTTGTGTGATGATAGCGTAGATCATTGGTGTGGAGGGTTAATATATAACCACCTGTATGATAATAGCATGGATCATTGGTGTGGAGGGGTGATAATATAACCATCTGTATTATAATAGCGCAGATTTTTGGTGTGAAGGGTTGATTATATAACCACCTGCATGATAACAGCTTAGATCATTGGTGTGAATGGGTGATTATATAACCACCTTTATGATAATAGCGTAGATCATTGGTGTGGAGGGGTGATTATATAACTATCTGTAAGATAATATCGTAGATCATTGGTGTGGAGAGGTGATTATATAACCACTTGTATGATAATAGCATGGATCATTTGTGTGGAGGGGTGATTATATAACCACCTGTATGATAATAGCGTAGACCATTGGTGTGAGGGGGTGATTACATAACCACCTGTATGATAATAGCTTAGAACATTGGTGTGGAGGGGTGATTATATAACCACATGTATGATAATAGCGTAGACCATTGGTGTGAAGGGGTGATTACATAATCACCTGTATGATAATAGCGTAGATCATTGGTGTGGAGGGGTGATTATATAACCACATGTATGATAATAGCGTAGATCATTGGTGTGGAGTGGTGATTATATAACCACCTCTATGATAATAGCATAGATCATTGGTGTGGAGGGGTGATTATATAACCACATGTATGATAATAGCGTTGATCATTGGTGTGAAGGGGTGATTATATAACCACCTCTATGATAATAGCATAGATCATTGGTGTGGAGTGGTGATTATATAACCACCTCTATGATAATAGCATAGATCATTGGTGTGGAGTGGTGATTATATAACCACCTCTATGATAATAGCGTAGATCATTGGTGTGAAGTGGTGATTACATAATCACCTGTATGATAATAGCTTAGATCATTGGTGTGGAGGGGTGATTATATAACCACATGTATGATAATAGCGTAGACCATTGGTGTGAGGGGGTGATTACATAATCACCTGTATGATAATAGCGTAGACCATTGGTGTGGAGGGGTGATTACATAACCACATGTAAGATAATATCGTAGATCATTGGTGTGGAGAGGTGATTATATAACCACATCTATGATAATAGCGTAGACCATTGGTGTGGAGTGGTGATTATATAACCACCTCTATGATAATAGCATAGATCATTGGTGTGGAGGGGTGATTATATAACCATCTGTATTATAATAGCGTAGACCATTGGTGTGAGGGGGTGATTATATAACCATCTGTATTATAATAGAGTAGACCATTGATGTGGAGGGGTGATTATATAACCATCTGTATGATAATAGAGTAGATCATTGGTGTGGAGAGGTGATTATATAACCACATGTAAGATAATATCGTAGATCATTGGTGTGGAGAGGTGATTATATAACCATCTGTATGATAATAGCGTAGATCGTTGATGTGGAGTGGTGATTATATAACCATCTGCATGATAATAGCATAGATCATTGGTGTGGAGTGGTGATTATATAACCACCTCTATGATAATAGCGTAGACCATTGGAGTGGGGTGGTGATTATATAACCACCTGTATGATAATAGCGTGGATCATTGGTGTGGAGGGGTGATTATATAACCATCTGTATGATAATAGCGTAGATCGTTGATGTGGAGGGGTGATTATATAACCACCTCTATGATAATAGCATAGATCATTGGTGTGGAGTGGTGATTATATAACCACCTTTATGATAATAGCGTAGACCATTGGTGTGGAGTGGTAATTATATAACCACCTGTATGATAATAGCGTGGATCATTGGTTTGGAGGGGTGATTATATAACCATCTGTATGATAATAGCGTAGATCGTTGATGTGGAGGGGTGATTATATAACCACCTGTATGATAATAGCGTAGACCATTGGTGTGAGGGGGTGATTACATAACCACCTGTATGATAATAGCGTAGATGATTGGTGTGAAGGGGTGATTATATAACCACCTGTATGATAATAGCGTAGACCATTGATGTGGAGGGGTGATTATACAACCATCTGCATGATAATAGCGTAGATCATTGGAGTGAGAGGTGATTATATAATCACCTGTATGACAATAGCTTTGATCATTGGTGTGGAGGGGTGATTATATAACCATTTGCATGATAATAGCGTAGATCATTGGTGTGGAGGGGTGATTATATAACCATATGTATGATAATAGCTTAGACCATTGGTATGACGGGGTGATTATATAGCCACTTGTATGACAATAGCGTAGAACACTGGTGTGGAGGGATGATTATATAACCACTTGTATGATAATAGCGTAGATCATTGGTGTGAAGGGGTGATAATATAACCATCTGTATTATAATAGCGCAGATTATTGGTGTGAAGGGTTGATTATATAACCACCGGCATGATAGCAGCTTAGATGATTGGTGTGAAGGGGTGATAATATAACCACCTGTATGATAATAGCGTAGATCATTGTTGTGGCGGGGTGATTATATAACCACCTGTATGATAATAGCTTAGATCATTGGTGTGGAGGGGTGATTATATAACCACTTGTATGATAATAGCGTACATGTAGAGCATTGGTATGGAGGTGCGATCATATAACCATCTGCATGATAATAGCTTAGACCATCGGTGTGAAGGGATGATTATATAACTACCTGTACGATAATAGCGTGGAGCGCTGGTGTGGAGGGGTGATGATATAACCACTTATATGATAATAGCATGGATCATTGGTGTGGAGGGGTGATTATATGAACACTTGTATGATAACAGCGTAGATCGTTGATGTGGAGGTGTGATTATATAACTACTTGTGTGATAATAACGTAGATCACAGGTGTGGATGGGTGATTATATTACCACTTGTATGATGATAGCGTACATCACTGGTGTGGAGTGGTGATTATATAACCACTTGTATGATAATAGCGTAGATCATTGGTGTGGAAGGGGTGTTTATATAACCACTTTTATGATAATAGCGTAGACCATTGGTGTGGATGGGTGATTATATAACCATTGTATGATAATTGCGTAGATCACTGGTGTGGAGGGGTGATGATATAACCACTTATATGATAATAGCATGGATCATTGGTGTGGAGGGGTGATTATATGAACACTTGTATGATAACAGCGTAGATCACTGGTGTGTAGTGGTGATTATATAACCACTTGTATGATAATAGCATGGATCATTGGTGTAGAGGGGTGATTATATAACCACCTGTATGATAATAGCTTAGATCATTGGTGTGGAGGGGTGATTATATAACCACTTGTATGATAATAGCATGGATCATTAGTGTGGAATGGTGAGTATATAACAACTTGTATGATAATAGATTAGACCATTGGTGTACAGGGGTGATTATATAACCACTTGTATGATAAAAGCGTAGATCATTGGTGTGAAGGGGTGGTTATATAACCACTTGTATGATAATAGCATGGATCGTTGGTGTGAAGGGGTGATTATATAACCACTTGTATGATAATAGTGTATATCGTTGGTGTGGAGGAGTGATTATATAACCACTTGTATGATAATAGTGTAGATCGTTGGTGTGGAGGGGTGATTATATAGTCACTTGTATGATAAAAGCGTAGATCATTGGTGTGGAGAGGTGGTTATATAACCACATCTATGATAATAGCATGGATCGTTGGTGTGAAGGGGTGATTATGTAACCACTTGTATGATAATAGAGTAGATCATTGGTGTGGGGGGGGGGTAATTATATAACCACTTGCATGGTAATAGCATGGATCGTTGGTGTGAAGGGGTGATTATATAAAATCTTGTATGATAATAGCTTAGACCATTGGTGTAGACGGGTGATTATATAACCACTTGTATGATAAAAGCGTAGATCATTGGTGCGGAGGGATGATTATATAACCACTTGTATGATACTAGCATGGATCATTGTTGTGGAGAGGTGATTATATAACCACCTGCATGATAATAACGTAGACCATTGGTTTGGAGGGGTGATTATATAACCACTTGTATGATAATAGCGTAGATTATTGGTGTGGAGGGGTGATTGTATAACCACTTGTATGAAAATGGAATTGATCATTGGTGTGGAGGGGTGATTATATAACTGCCTGCATGATAACAGCGTACATCATTGGTGTGGAGGGGTGATTATATAACCATCTGTATGATACTAGCATGGATCATTGGTGTGGAGGGGTGATTATATAACCACCTGTATGATAATAGCGTAGATCATTGGTGTTGAGGGGTGATTATATAACCACTTGTATGATAAAAGCGTAGATCATTGGTGTGGAGGGGTGATTATATAACCATCTGTATGATACTAGCATGGATCATTGGTGTGGAGGGGTGATTACATAACCACTTGTATGATAATGGCATGGATCACTGGTGTGGAGGGGTGATTATATAACCACCTGCATGAAAACAGCGTAGATCACTGGTGTGGAGGGGTGATTATATAACCACCTGCATGAAAATAGCGTAGATCATTGGAGTGGAGGGGTGATTATATAACCATCTGTATGATAATTGCATGAACCAATGGTGTGGGGAGATGATTATATAACCACCTGTATGATAATAGCGTAGACCATTGGTGTGAAGGGGTGATTATATAACCATCTGTATATTAATAGAATGGATCATTGGTGTAGAGGGGTGATTATATAACCACTTGTGTGATAATTGCATGGATCATTGGTGTGGAGGGGTGATTATATAACCACCTGAATGATAATAGCGTAGATCATTGGTGGAAGGGGTGATTATATAACCAGCTCTTTGATAATAGCTTGGATCATTGGTGTGAAGGGGTGATTATATAACCACCTGCATGAGAATAGCGTAGATCACTGGTGTGGAGGGGTGACTATATAACCATCCGTATGATAATAGCGTAGATCATTGGTGCGGAGGGGTGATTATATATCCACTTGAATGGTAATAGCTTAGATCATTGGTGTGGAGGGGTGATTATGTAACTACTTGTATGATAGTAGCATGGATCATTGGTGTGGAGTGGTGATTATATAACCACTTGTATGATAATAGCATGGATCATTGGTGTGGAGTGGTGATTATATAACCACTTGTATGATAATAGTGTAAATCATTGGTGTGGAGGGGTGATTATCTAACCACTTGTATGATAATAGCATAGATCATTGGTGTGGAGGGGTCATTATATAACCACTTGTATGATGATAGCTTGGATCATTGGTGTGGAGTGGTGATTATATAACCAATTCTATGATAATAGTGTAGATCATTGGTGTGGAGGGGTGATTATAAAACCACTTGTATGATAATAGCGTAGATCATTGGTGTGGAGGATTCATTATATAACCACTTGCATGGTAATAGCATGGATCATTGGTGTGGAGTGGTGATTATATAACCACTTGTATGACAATAGTGTAGATCATTGGTGTGGAGGGGTGATTATATAACGACTTGTATGATAGTAGTGTAGATCATTGGTGTGGATGGGTCATTCTATAGCCACCATTATGATAATAGCATGGATCATTGGTGTGGAGGGGTGATTATATAACCACCTGCATTATATTAATGTAGATCACTGGTGTGGTGGGGCGATTATATAATCACTTGTATGATAATAGCGTAGATCATTGGTGTGGAGGGGTGATTATATAACCACTTGTATGATTATAGCATGGGTCGTTGGTGTGAAGTGGTGGTTATATAACCACTTGTATGATAATAACGTAGATTACTGGTGTGGATGGATGATTATATAACCACTTGTATTTTAATAGCGTGGAACATTGGTGTGCTGGGGTGATTATATAACCACTTGTATGATAATAGCGTAGATCACTGGTGTGGAGGGGTGATTATATAACCACTTGCATGATAATGGCATGGATCATTGGTGTGGAGGGGTGATTATATAACCTCCTGTATGATAATAGCGTAGATGACTGGTGTGGAGGGGTGATTATATAGCCACTTGTATGATAATATCATTGATCATTGGTGTGGAGGGGTGATTATAAAACCACCTGTATGATAATAGCTTAGATCATTGGTGTGGAGGGGTGATTATATAACCACCTGTATGATAATAGCTTAGATCATTGGTGTGGAGGGGTGATTATATAACCATTTTTATGATAGTAGCAAGGATAATTGGTGTGGAGGGGTGATTATATAACAACTTGTATGATAATAGCTTAGACCATTGGTGTAGGGAGGTGATTATATAACCACTTGTATGATAAAAGCGTAGATCATTGGTGTGGAGGGGTGATTATATAACCACCTGTGTGATAATAGCATGGATCATTGGTGTGGAGGGGTGATTATATAACCACTTGTATGATAATAGCGTAGATCATCGGTGTGGATGGGTGATTATATAACCACCTGTGTGATAATAGCATGGATCATTGGTGTGGAGGGGTGATTATATAACCACTTGTATGATAAAAGCGTAGATCATTGGTGTGGAGGGGTGATTATATAACCACCTGTGTGATAATAGCATGGATCATTGGTGTGGAGGGGTGATTATATAACCACTTGTATGATAATAGCGTAGATCATCGGTGTGGATGGGTGATTATATAACCACCTGTGTGATAATAGCATGGATCATTGGTGTGGAGGGGTGATTATATAACCACTTGTATGATAATAGCGTAGATCATTGGTGTGGAGGGGTGATTATATAACCACTTGTATGATAATAGCATGGATCGTTATTGTGAAGGGGTGATTGTATAACCACTTGTACGATAATAGCGTAGATTATGGGTGTGGAGTGGTGATTATATAACCACTTGTATGATAATAGCATGGATCGTTATTGTGAAGGGGTGATTGTATAACCACTTGTACGATAATAGCGTAGATCATGGGTGTGGAGTGGTGATTATATAACCACTTGTATGATAATTGCATGGATCGTTATTGTGAAGGGGTGATTGTATAACCACTTGTACGATAATAGCGTAGATCATGGGTGTGGAGTGGTGATTATATAACCACTTGTATGATAATAGCATGGATCGTTGGTGTGAAGGGGTGATTATATAACAACTTGTATGTTAATAGCTTAGACCATTGGTGTAGAGGGGTGAGTATATAACCACTTGTATGATAAATGCGTAGATCATTGGTGTGGAGGGATGGTTATATAGCCTCTTTAACGATAATAACATAGATCATTGGTGTGGAGGGATGATTATATAACTAACCACTTGCATGATAATAGCGTAGATCTTTGGTGTGGAGGGGTGATTATATAACCACTTGTATGATAATAGCGTAGATCACTGGTGTGGAGGAGTGATTATATAACAGCTGCATAATAATAGCGTAGATCATTGGTGTGGAGGGGTGATTACATAACCACTTGTATGATAAAAGCGTAGACCATTGGTGTGGAAGGGTGATTATATAACCACTTGTATGATAATAGCATGGATAATTGGTGTGGAGAGGTGATTATATAACCACCTGCATGATAATAGCGTATATCGTTGGTGTGGAGGGGTGATTATATAACCATCTGTATGATACTAGCATGGATCATTGGTGTGGAGGGGTTATTATATAACCACTTGTATGATAATGGCATGGATCATTGGTGTGGAAGGGTGATTATATAACCACCTGCATGATAACAGCGTAGATCATTGGTGTCGAAGGGTGATTATATAACCACCCGTATGATAATAGCGTAGATCATTGGTGTAGAGGGGTGATAATATAACCACCTGCATGATAACAGCGTAGATCATTGGTGTGAGTGGTGATTATATAACCACTTGTATGATAATCGTGTAGATCATTGGTGTGGAGGTGTGATTATATAACCACTTGTATGATAATAGCGTAGATCATTGGTGTGGAGGGGTGATTATATAACCACTTGTATGATAATAGCGTAGATCATTGGTGTGGAGGGGTGATTATATAACCACTTGTATGATAATAGCGTAGATCATTGGTGTGGCGAGGTGATTATATAACCACTTCTATGATAATAGCATGGATCATTGGTGTGGAGTGGTGATTATATAACCACTTGTATGATAATAGTGTAGATCATTGGTGTGGAGGGGTTATTCTATAACCACATGTATGATAATAGCATGGATCATTGGTGTGGAGGTGTTATGATATAACCACCTGCATTATAATAATAGAGATCACTGGTGTGGTGGGGTGATTATATAACCACTTGTACGATAATAGCATGGATCATTGGTGTGGAGGGGTGATTATATAACCACCTGTATGATAATAGTGTAGATCATTGGTGTGGAGGGATTATTCTATAACCACTTGTATGATAATAGCATGGATCATTGGCGTGGAGGGGTGATTATATAACCACCTGTATTATAATAGCGTTGACCATTGGCGTGAAGGGGTTATTATATAACCACATGAATGATAATAGCTTAGGTCATTGGTGTGGAGGGGTGATTATATAACCACCTGTATGATAATAGCTTAGATCATTGGTGTGGAGGGGTGATTATATAACCATCTGTATGATAATAGCGTAGACCATTGATGTGGAGAGGTGATTATATAACCCCCTGTATGATAATAACGTAGACTATTGGTGTGAAGGGGTGATTATATAATCACCTGTATGATAAGAGCTTAGATCATTGGTGTGGAGGGGTGATTATATATCCATCTGTATTATAATAGCGCAGATCATTGGTGTGGAGGGGTGATTATATGACCACCTGCATGATAATAGCTTAGCTCATTGGTGTGAAGGGGTGATTATATAACCACCTGTATGATAAATGCGTAAATCATTGTTGTGGCGGGGTGATTATATAACCGCCTGTATGCTAATAGCTTAGATCATTGGTGTAAAGGGTGATTATATAACCACTTGTATGATAATAGCGTAGATCATTGGATTGGAGGTGTGATTATATAACCATCTGTATGATAATAGCATAGACCATTGGTGTGAAGGGGTGATTATATAACCACCTGTATGATAATAGCGTAGATCATTGGTGTGGAGGGGTGATTATATAACCAACTTGTATGATAATAGCATAGACCATTGGTGTGAAGGGGTGATTATATAACCACCTGTATGATAATAGCGTAGATCATTGGTGTGGGGGAGGTGATTATATAACCACTTGTATGATAATTGCGTAGATCATTGGTGTGGAGGGGTGATTATATAACCACGTATATGATTATATCATTGATCATTGGTGTGGAGGGGTGATTATAGAACCACTTGTATGATAATAGCGTAGATCATTGGTGTGGAGGGGTGATTATAAAACCAGTTGTATGATAATAGCGTAGATCACTGGTGTGGAGGGGTGATTATATAACCACCTGTATGATAATAGCATGGATCATTGTTGTGGCGGGCTGATTATATAACAACTTGTATGATAATAGCATGGATCATTGGTGTAGAGGGGTGATTATATAACAACTTGAATGAAAATAGCATGGATCATTGGTGTGGAGGGGTGATTTTATAACCACCTGTATGATAATAGCATGGATCGTTGGTGTGAAGGGGTGATTATATAACCTCCTGTATGATAATAGCGTAGATCATTGGTGTGGAGGGGTGATTATATAACCACTTGTATGATAATAGCGCAGATCATTGGTGTGGAGGAGTGATTATATAACCACCTGCCTGATAATAGCTTAGATCATAGGTGCGAAGGTGTGATTATATAACCACCTGCATGATAATAGCATGGATCATTTGTGTGGAGGAGTGATTATATAACCACCTGTATGATAATAGCCTAGATCATTTGGTGTGGAGGGGTAATTATATAACCACTTGTATGATAATAGCGTAGAACATTGGTGTGGAGGGGTGATTAAATAACCACCTGCATGATAATAGCTTAGATCATAGGTGTGAAGGGGTGATTAATTAACCACCTGCATGATAATTGCTTAGCTCACAGGTGTGAAGAGGTGATTATATAACCACCTGTATGATAATAGAATGGATCATTTGTGTGGAGGGGTGATTATATAACCACCTGTATGATAATAGCGTAGATCATTTGGTGTGGAGGATTGATTATATAACCATCTGTATTATAATAGCGTAGACCATTGAAGTGAAGGGGTGATTATATAACCACCTGTATGATAACAGCTTAGACCATTGGTGTGAAGGGGTGATTATATAATCACCTGTATGATAATAGCTTAGATCATTGGTGTGGAGGGTGATTATATAACCACCTGTATGATAATAGCGTAGATCTTTGGTGTGGAGGGGTGATAATATAACCACCTTATGATAATAGCATGGATCATTGGTGTGGAGGGGTGATTATATAACCATCTCCATTATAATCGCGCAGATCATTGTAGTGGCGGGGTGATTATATAACCACCTGTATGATAATAGCTTTGATCATTGGTGTGGAAGGGTGATTATATAACCACTTGTATGATAATAGCGTTGATCATGTGGATGTGTGATTATATAACCATCTGTATGATAATAGCTTAGACCATTGGTGTGAAGGGGTGATTATATAACCACCAGTATGTAATAGCATGGATCATTGGTGTGGGGGAGGTGATTATATAACCACTTGTATGATAATAGCGTAGATGACTGTTGTGTAGGGGTGATTATATTACCACTTGTATGATAATAGCGTAGATCACTGGTGTGGATGGGTGATTATATTACCACTTGTATGATAATAACGTAGATCACTGGTGTTAAGGGTTGATTATATAACCACTTGTATGATACTAGCGTAGATCATTGGTGTGGAGGGGTGATTATATAACCACTTGTATGAAAATAGCATGGATCATTGTTGTGGATGGCTGATTATATAACCACCTGTATGATAATAGCATGGATCGTTGGTGTGAAGGGGTGATTATATAACCTCCTGTATGATAACATCGTAGATCAATGGTGTGGAGGGATGATTATATAATCACTTGTATTATAATAGCGTAGATCATTGGTGTGTAGGCGTAATTATATAACCACCTGCATGATAATAGCTTAGATCATTGGTGTGAAGGGGTGATTATATAACCACCTGTATGATAATAGCATGAATCATTTGTGTGGAGGGGTGATTATAAAACCACCTGTATGATAATAGCATAGATCATTTGGTGTGGAGGGGTGATTATATAACTACTTGAATGATAATAGCGTAGATCATTGGTGTGGAGGGATGATTATATAACCATCTGTATGATAATAGCATGAATCATTTGTGTGGAGGGGTAATTATAAAACCACCTGTATGATAAGAGCGTAGATCATTTGGTGTGGAGGGGTGATTATATAACTACTTGAATGATAATAGCGTAGATCATTGGTGTGGAGGGATGATTATATAACCATCTGTATGATAATAGCTTAGATCATAGGTGTGAAGGGGTGATTATATAACCACCTGTATGATAATAGCGTAGATCATTGGTGTGGAGGGGTGATTATATAATCACTTGTATGATACTAACGTAGATCATTGGTGTGGAGGGGTGATTATATAACCATCTGTATGATAGTAGCATGGATCATTGGTGAGGAGTGGTGATTATGTAACCAGTTGTGTGATAATAGCATGGATCATTGGTGTGGAGGGGTGATTATATAACCACTTGTATGATAATAGTATGGATCGTTGGTGTGGAGGGGTGATTATATAACAACTTGTATGATAATAGCTTAGACCATTGGTGTGGAGGGATGATTATATAACCACTTGTATGATACTAGCATGGATCATTGGTGTGGAGAGGTGATTATATAACCACCTGCATGATTATAGCGTAGATCATTGGGGTGGCGGGGTGATTATATAACCACCTGCATGATAATAGCTTAGATCATAGGTGTGAAGGGGTGATTATATAACCACCTGTATGATAATAGCATGGATCATTTGTGTGGAGGGGTGATTATATAACCACCTGTATGATAATAGCGTAGATCATTTGGTGCGGAGGGGTGATTATATAACCACTTGTATGATAATAGCGTAGATCATTGGTGCGGAGGGGTGATTATATAACCACCTGCATAATAGCTTAGATCATAGGTGTGAATGGGTGATTATATAACCACCTACATGATAATAGCTTCGATCATAGGTGTGAAGGGGTGATTATATAACCACCTGTATGATAATAGCATGGATCATTGGTGAGGAGTGGTGATTATGTAACCAGTTGTGTGATAATAGCATGGATCATTGGTGTGGAGGGGTGATTATATAACCATCTGTATGATAGTAGCATGGATCATTGGTGAGGAGTGGTGATTATGTAACCAGTTGTGTGATAATAGCATGGATCATTGGTGTGGAGGGGTGATTATATAACCACTTGTATGATAATAGTATGGATCGTTGGTGTGGAGGGGTGATTATATAACAACTTGTATGATAATAGCTTAGACCATTGGTGTGGAGGGATGATTATATAACCACTTGTATGATACTAGCATGGATCATTGGTGTGGAGGGGTGATTATATAACCACTTGTATGATAATAGCGTAGATCATCGGTGTGGATGGGTGATTATATAACCACCTGTGTGATAATAGCATGGATCATTGGTGTGGTGGGGTGATTATATAACCACCTGTATGATAATAGCTTTGATCATTGGTGTGGAGGGGTGATTATACAACCACTTGTATGATAGAAGCAAGGATCATTGGTGTGGAGGGGTGATTATTTAACAACTTGTTTGATAATAGCTTAGACCATTGGTGTTGAGAGGTGATTATATAACCACTTGTATGATAAAAGCGTAGATCATTGGTGTGGAGGGATGATTATATAACCACGTGTATGATAAAAGCGTAGATCATTGGTGTGGAGGGGTGATTATATAATCACTTGTGTGAAAATAGCATGGATCGTTAGTGTGAAGGGGTGATTATATAACCACTTGTATGATAATAGCGTAGATCATTGGTGTGGAGTGGTGATTATATAACCACTTGTATGATAATAGCATGGATCGTTGGTGTGAAGGGGTGATTATATAACAACTTGTATGTTAATAGCTTAGACCATTGGTGTAGAGGGGTGATTATATAACCATTTGTATGATAAATGCGTAGATCATTGGTGTGGAGAGATGATTATATAGCCTCTTGTACGATAATAGCGTAGATCTTTGGTGTTGAGGGGTGATTATATAACCACTTGTATGATAATAGCGTAGATCACTGGTGTGGAGGGGCGATTATATAACCACCTGCATGATAATAGCGTAGATCATTTGTGTGGAGGGGTGATTATATAACAATTTGTATGAAAATAGCATGGATCATTGGTGTGGAGGGCTGATTATATAATCACCTGTATGATAATAGCATGGATCGTTGGTGTGAAGGGGTGATTATATAACCTCCTGTATGATAACATCGTAGATCATTGGTGTGAAGGGGTGATTATATAACCACCTGTATGATAATAGCATGGAACATTTGTGTGGAGGGGTGATTATAAAACCACCTGTATGATAAGAGTGTAGATCATTTGGTGTGGAGGGGTGATTATATAACCACTTGTATGATAATAGCGTAGATCATTGGTGTGGAGGGGTGATTATATAAAAACCTGTATGAAAATAGCATAGATCATTGGTTTGGAGGGGTGATTATATAATCACTTGTATGATACTAACGTAGATCATTGGTGTGGAGGGATGATTATATAACCATCTGTATGATAATAGCATGGATCATTGGTGTGGGGTGGTGATTATGTAACAAGTTTTGTGATAATAGCATGGATCATTGGTGTGGAGGGGTGATTATATAACCACTTGTATGATAATAGCGTAGATCATTGGTGTGGAGGGGTGATTATATAACCATCTGTCTGATACTAGCATGGATCATTGGTGTGGAGGGGTGATTATATAACCACTTGTATGGTAATAGCGTAGATCATTGGTGTGGAGGGGTGATTATATAACCACTTGTATGATAATAGTATGGATCGTTGGTGTGAAGGGGTGATTATATAACAACTTGTATGATAATAGCTTAGACCATTGGTGTAGAGGGGTGATTATATAAGCACTTGTATGATAAAAGCGTAGATCATTGGTGAGAAGGGATGATTATATAGCCTCTTGTACGATAATAACGTACATCATTGGTGTGGAGGTATGATTATATAACCACTTGTATGATACTAGCATGGATCATTGGTGTGGAGGGGTGATTATATAACCACCTGCATGATAATAGCGTAGATCATTGGTGTGGAGGGGTGATTATATAACCACCTGCATGATAATAGCTTAGATCATAGGTGTGACGGGGTGATTATATAACCACCTGTATGATTATGGCATGGGTCATTTGTGTGGAGGGGTGATTATATAACCATCTGCATGATAAAAGCGTAGATCATTGTAGTGGCGGGGTGATTATATAACCACCTGTATGATAATAGCGTAGATGACTGGTGTGGAGAGGTGATTATATAACAACTTGTGTGATAATAGCATGGATCATTTTTGTGGAGTGGTGATTATATAACCATCTGTATGATGATAACATGGATCATTGGTGTGGAGGGGTGATTATATAACCACTTGTGTGATAATAGCATGGATCATTGGTGTGGAGGGGTGATTATATAACCACCTGTATGATAATAGCATGGATCATTGGTGTGGAGGGGTGATTATATAACCACCTGTATGGTACTAGCGTAGATCATTGGTGGGAGGGGTGATTATATAACCAGCTCTATGATTATAGCATGGATCATTGGTGTGAAGGGGTGATTATATAACCATCTGTATGATAATAGCATGGATCACTGGTGTGAAGGGGTGATTATATAACCATCTGTATGATAATAGCATGGATCATTGGTGTGGAGGGGTGATTATATAACCACTTGTGTGATAATAGCATGGATCATTGGTGTGGAGGGGTGATTATATAACCACCTGTATGGTAATAGCGTAGATCATTGGTGGGAGGGGTGATTATATAACCATCTGTATGATAATTGCATGGATCATTGGTGTGAAGGGGTGATTATATAACCATCTGTATGATAATAGCATGGATCATTGGTGTGGAGGGGTGATTATATAACCACCTGTATAATAATAGCGTAGATCACTGGTGTGGAGGGGTGATTATATAACCGTATGTATGATAATAGCGTAGTTCATTGGTGTGGAGGGGTGATTATATAACCATTTGTATGATAATAGCGTAGATCATTGGTGAGGAGGGGTGATTATATAACCACCTGTATGATAATAGCCTGGATCATTGGTGTGGAGTGGTGATTATATAACCATTTGTATGATAATAGCGTAGATCATTGGTGTGGAGGGGTCATTCTATAACCACTTGTATGATAATAGCATGGATCATTGGTGTGGAGGGGTGATTATATAAGCACCTGTGTTATAATAATGTAGATCATATGTGTGGAGGGGTGATTATATAACCTCTTGTATGATAATAGTGTAGATCATTGGTGTGGAGGGGTGATTATATAACCACTTGTATGATAATAGCGTAGATCATTGGTGTGGAGGAGTCATTCTATAACCACTTGCATGATAATAGCATGGATCATTGGTGTGGAGGGGTGATTATATAACCACCTGTATTATAATAATGTAGATCACTGGTGTGGTGGGGTGATTATATAACCACTTGCATGATAATAACATGGATCATTGGTTTGGAGGTGTGATTTATAACCACCTGTATGATAATAGCGTAGATGATTGGTGTGGAGGGGTGATTATATAACAACCTGTATTATAATAGTGTAGATCACTGGTGTGGAGGGGTGATTATATAACCACTTGTATGATAATAGCATGGATCATTGGTGTGGAGGGGTGATTATATAACCACCTGTATTATAATAATGTAGATCACTGGTGTGGTGAGGTGATTATATAACCACTTGTATGATAATAGCATGGATCATTGGTGTGGAGGGGTGATTATATAACCACTTGTATCATAATAGCATGGATCATTGATGTGTAGGGGTGATTATATAACCACCTGCATGATAATAGCGTAGATGATTGGTGTGGAGGGGTGATTATATAACCACTTGTATGATAATAGCGTAGATCATTATTGTGGAGGGGTGATTATATAACCACCTGCATGATAATTGCGTAGATCATTGATGTGTAGGGGTGATTATATAACCACCTGTATGATAATAGCGTAGATCATTATTGTGGAGGGGTGATTATATAACCACTTGTATAATAATAATGTAGATCACTGTTTGGTGAGGTGATTATATAACCACTTGTGTAATAATAGCATGGATCACTGGTGTGGAGGGGTTATTATACTGGTGTGGAGGGGTTATTATATAACCATCTGTATTATAATAGTGTAGATCATTGGTGTGGAGGGGTGATTATATAACCACTTGTATGATAATAGCATGTATCATTGGTGTGGAGGGGTGATTATAAAACCACCTGTAAGATAATAGCGTAGATGATTGGTGTGGAGGGGTGATTATATAACCACCTGTATTATAATAGTGTAGATCACTGGTGTGGAGGGGTGATTATATAACCACCTGTATTATAATAGTGTAGATCACTGGTGTGGAGGGGTGATTATATAACCACTTGTATGATAATAGCATGGATCATTGGTGTGGAGGGTTGATTATATAACCACCTGTATTATAATAATGTAGATCACTGGTGTGCTGGGGTGATTATATAACCACTTGTATGATAATAGCATGGATCACTGGTGTAGAGGGGTTATTATATAACCATCTGTATTATAATAGTGTAGATCGCTGGTGTGGAGGGGTTATTATATAACCATCTGTATTATAATAGTGTAGATCACTGGTGTGGAGGGGTGATTATATAATCACTTGTATGATAATAGCATGGATCATTGGTGTGGAGGGGTGATTATATAACCACCTGTATGATAATAGCATGGATCATTGGTGTGGAGGGGTGATTATATTTACCCATCTGTATTATTATAGTGTAGATCACTGGTGTGGAGGGGTGATTATATAACAACTTGTATGATAATAGCATGGATCATTGGTGTGGAGGGGTGATTATATAACCATCTGTATTATAATAGTGTAGATCACTGGTGTGGAGGGGTGATTATATAACCATCTGTATTATAATAGTGTAGATCACTGGTGTGAAGGTTTGATTATATAACCACCTGTATGATAATAGCATGGATCATTGGTGTGGAGGGGTGATTATATAACCACTTGTATGATAATAGCGTAGATCATTGGTGTGGAGGGGTGATTATATAACCACCTGCATGATGATAGCGTAGATCATTGGTGTGGAGGGGTGATTATATAACCACTTGTATGATAATAGCGTAGATCATTGGTGTGGAGGGGTGATTATATAACCACCTGCATGATAATAGCGTAGATCATTGGTGTGGAGGGGTGATTATATAACCACCTGCATGATGATAGCGTAGATCATTGGTGTGGAGGGGTGATTATATAACCACTTGTATGATAAAAATGTAGATCACTGGTGTGGAGGGGTGATTATATAACCACTTGTATGATACTAGCATGGATCATTGGTGTTGAGAGGTGATTATATAACCACTTGTATGATAATAGCATGGATCATTGGTGTGGAGGGGTGATTATATAACCACCTGTATGATAATTGCGTAGATCATTGGTGTGGAGGGGTGATTATATAACCACCTGCATGATAATAGCGTAGATCATTGGTGTGGAGGGGTGATTATATAACCACCTGTATTATAATAATGTAGATCACTGGGGTGGTGGGGTTATTATATAACCACTTGTATGATAATAGCATGGATCATTGGTGTGGAGGGGTGATTATATAACCATCTGTATTATAATAGCATAGATCATTGGTGTGTGTGTGTGTGGGGGGGGTTGATTATATAACCATCTGTTTGATAATAGCGTAGATTATTGGTGTGGATGGGTGGTTATACAACCACATCTGTACTAAATGCAGTTTACCCTATACACTTCCATTAGCTTAGGTAACTGATCTGAAAGGGATGTTGATGTCGCCATCTGTATGCCAACTGCAGAATACTCCGTCAACACCCATCAGCAGAGATGACTTTCTGGTGTGAAAGGGTTGATGATATACCATCTTTATGATGATCGCTGTACACTCTATCGACTTCTGGTAGCTCAGACAGCAGATGTGAAAGGGAAGTTGATATGGTCATTTGTATGCCAACCACCGTACCCTACCTCGACGTACTTCAGCAAGGATAACAGATGTGAAAGGGAAGTTGATATGGTCATCTGTATGCCATCCACCGTACCCTACCTCGACGTACTTCATCAAGGATAACAGATGTGAAAGGGAAGTTGATATGGTCATCTGTATGCCATCCTCCGTGCCCTACATCAACTTTCTTCAACAAGGATAACAATGTGAAAGGGGAGTTGATATTGTCATCTGTATGCCAACCACCGTACCCTACATCGACGTACTTCAGCAAGGATAACAGATGTGAAAAGGTAGTCGATATGGTCGTCTGTATGCCAACCACCGTACCGTACCTCGACGTACTTCATCAAGGGTAACAGACGTGAAAAGGTAGTTGATATGGTCATCTGTTTGCCAACCACCGTACCCTACCTCGACGTACTTCTGCAAGGATAACAGATGTGAAAGGGGAGTTGATATTGTCATCTGTATGCCAACCACCGTACCCTACATCGACGTACTTCTGCAAGGATAACAGATGTGAAAAGGTAGTTGATATGGTCATCTGTTTGCCAACCAACGTACCCTACCTCGACGTACTTCAGCAAGGATAACAGATGTGAAAGGAAAGTTGATATGGTCATCTGTATGCCAACCACCGTACCCTACACCGACTGACTTCAGCAAGGATAACAATGTGAAAGGGGTGATTATATGACCATCTGTATGATGACCACAATACACCCCATCAACATCGTCAGCTTGGGCAACTGAAACGGATCATTATGATGAAACGGGTGATGGTATGGCCTCAAGTGTGATAGTAACAGTACACTCCATCGACTTCTGATTGCTTAGATAGCTGATGTGAAAGGGATGTTGATATAATCATCTGTATGATAATCACCGGACTCTCAATTAACTTCCGTTAGACTGGGTAGCTAATTTGAGGGGATGATGATATGACTAACTGTCTGATAAACACCAGCCTCTCGATCAACTTCCGTTAGTGTGAGTAACTGGTGTGAAGGGGTTGATGATATGACTGTCTGTATGATAATCACCAGGCTCACGATCAACTTCCGTTAGGGCGTTTAACTGATATGAAGGGGGTGATGATATGACTGTTTGTACGATAATCACCAGTCTCTCGATGAACTTCCGTTAGGGTGGGTAACTGGTGTGAAGGGGGTGATGATATGACTGTTTGTATGATAATCACCAGACTCTCGATCAACTTCCATTAGGGTGGGTAACTGATGTGAAGGGGTGATGATACGACTGTCTGTATGATAATCACCAGACTCTCGATCAACTTCCATTAGGGTGGGTATCTGATGTGAAAGGGTTGATAATATGACTGTCTGTATGATAATCACCAGGCTCACGATCAACTTCCGCTAGGGCGTTTAACTGATGTGAAGGGGGTGATGATATGACTGTCTGTATGATAATCACCAGACTCTCGATCAACTTCCATTACGGTGTGTAACTGGTGTGAAGTGGGGGATGATATGACTGTCTGTATGATAATCACCAGACTCTGGATCAACTTCCGTTACGGTGGGTAACTGGTGTGAAGGGGGGATGATTTGACTGTATGTATGATAATCACCAGAATCTCGATCAACTTTCGTTACGGTGGGTAACTGATGTGTAGGAGGTGATGACATGACTGTCTGTATGATAATCACCAGACTCTCGATCAACTTCCGTAAGGGTGGGTAACTGATGTGAAGGGGGTGATGAAATGACTGTATTTATAATAATCACCAGACTCTTGATCAACTTCCGTTAAGGTGGGTAACTTATGTGAAGAGGTAATGATATGCCTGTCTGTATGATAATCCCCAGACTCTCGATCAATTTCCTTTAGGGTGAGTAACTGATGTGAAGGGATACACCCCATCGACTTCCATTAGCGGAGATAATTGATGTGAAATGGGTGGTGATATGACCATCTGTGTGCTGATCGCATTACACGCTATCGACTTCCATTAGCGGGGATAACTGACGTGAAAGGGGTGATGATATGACCAGCTGTGTGCTGATCGCAACACACTTCATCGATTACCTTAGCGGGGATAACTGACGTGAAACGGGTGATGATATGACCATCTGTGTGCTGATCGCAGTACACGCCATCGACTTCCATTAGCTCTGATAACTGATGTAAAAGGGGTGGTGATATGACCATCTGTGTGCTGATCGCAACACACTTCATCGATTACCTTTAGCAGGGATAACTGACGTGAAAGGGGTGGTGATATGACCACCTGGTGGTGATCGCAATACATTCCATAGACTTCCATTGGCAGGGATAACTGACGTGAAAGGAGTGGTGCTATGACCATCTGGTGCTGATCGCAGTACACTCCTTCGACATCAATTAGGGGAGATAACTGATGTGAAGGGGCCTGATGGTATGTCCATCTGGTGCTGATCGCAATACACTCCATCGACTTCCATTAGCGGGGATAACTGGTGTGAAAGGGGTTGCTAACTGACCATCTGTGTGCTAGTCGCAATACACTCCATCGACTTCCATTAGAAAGGGGTGATGATATGACCATCTGTGCGCTGATCGCAGTACACTCCATCGACGTCCATGAGCTGGGATAACTGATGTAAATGGTTGATGATATGATCATTTGTATGCTGATCGCAGTACACTTCATCGGCCATCGGCTTCCATTAGCAGGAATGTGAAAGAGGCGGTGATATGACCATCTGGTGCTGATCTCAGCGCACTCCATTGACTTCCATTAGTATGGATAACTCGTGTGAAAGGGGGGATGATATGACCATCTGGTGCTGATCGCAATAGACTCTATCGACTTCCATTAGCGGGGATAACTGATGTGAATGGGGTGATGATATGACTATCTGTGTGCTGGTCGCAATACATTCCATCGACTTCCATTAGCGGGGATAACTGGTGTCAATGGGGTGATGATAATGACTATCTGTGTGCTGGTCGCAATACACTCCATCGATTTCCATTACAAAGTGGTGATGCTATGACCGTCTGTGTGCTGATCGCAGTACACTCCAACGACTTCCACCAGCGGGCATAACTGATGTGAAAGGGGTGATGATATGCTTATCTGGTGCTGCTGGCAGTACACTCCATCGACTTTCATTAGAGGGAATAATTGGTGCAAAGGGGTGATGATATGACCGTCTGTATGTTGTTCGCAGTGCACTCCATTGACTTCCATTACCTGGGATAACTGATATGAAAGGAGTGATTAAAGGACCATCCGTGTGCTGGCCGCAATACACCCCATCGACTTCCATTAGAAAGGGGTGATGATATTACCTTCTGTGTGCTGATCGCAGTTCACTCCATCGACTTCCATTAGCGGGGATAACTTATGTGAAAGGAGTGATTAAATGACCAGCTGTGTGCTGATCGCAATACACTGCAGAACATTCCATTAGAAAGGGGTGATGATATGACCGTCTGTGTGCTGGTCGCAGTACACTCCATCGACTTCCATTAAAGGGGATAACTGGTGTGAATGGGGTGACGATATGACAATCTGTGTGTTGATCTCAATACACTCCATCGACTCCCATTAGAAAGGAGAGATGATATGACCATCTGATGCTGATCGCAATACACTCCATCGACTTCCATTAACGGGGATAACTGGTGTGAATGGGGTGACGATATGACAGTCTGTGTTCTGATCGCAATACACCTCACCGACTCCCATTAGAAAGGAGAGATGATATGAACATCTGGTGCTGATCGCAATGCACTCCCTCGACTTCCATTAACGGGGATAACTAATGTGAAGGGGGTGATTATATGACCATCTGTATGGTAATCGTAGTACACCCCATCGACTTCCATTAGATGGGATAACTAATGTGAATGGGGAGGTTATATGACCATCTGTATGATAATCGTAGTACGCCCATCGACTTCCATTAACGGGGATAACTAATGTGAATGGGGTGGTTATATGACCATCTGTATGGTAATCGTAGTACAGCTATCGACTTCCATTAGCGGAGATAACTAATGTGAATGGGGTGGTTATATGACCATCTGTATGGTAATCGTAGTACACCCCATCGACTTCCATTAACGGGGATAACTAATGTGAATGGGGTGGTTATATGACCATCTGTATGATAATCGTAGTACACCCCATCGACTTCCATTAACGGGGATAACTAATGTGAATGGGGTGGTTATATGACCATCTGTATGATAATCGTAGTACACCCCATCGACTTCCATTAACGGGGATAACTAATGTGAATGGGGTGGTTATATGACCCTCTGTATGGTAATCGTAGTACACCTATCGACTTCCATTAACGGGGATAACTAATGTGAATGGGGTGGTTATATGACCATCTGTATGATAATCGTAGTACGCCCATCGACTTCCATTAGCGGAGATAACTAATGTGAATGGGGTGGTTATATGACCATCTGTATGGTAATCGTAGTACACCCCATCGACTTCCATTAGATGGGATAACTAATGTGAATGGGGTGGTTATATGACCATCTGTATGGTAATCGTAGTACACCCCATCGACTTCCATTAGCGGGGATAACTAATGTGAATGGGGTGGTTATATGACCATCTGTATGGTAATCGTAGTACACCCCATCGACTTCCATTAGCGGGGATAACTAATGTGAATGGGGTGGTTATATGACCATCTGTATGGTAATCGTAGTACACCCCATCGACTTCCATTAGCGGAGATAACTAATGTGAATGGGGTGGTTATATGACCATCTGTATGGTAATCGTAGTACACCCCATCGACTTCCATTAACGGAGATAACTAATGTGAATGGGGTGGTTATATGACCCTCTGTATGGTAATCGTAGTACACCTATCGACTTCCATTAACGGGGATAACTAATGTGAATGGGGTGGTTATATGACCATCTGTATGGTAATCGTAGTACACCCCATCGACTTCCATTAGCGGAGATAACTAATGTGAATGGGGTGGTTATATGACCATCTGTATGGTAATCGTAGTACACCCCATCGACTTCCATTAGCGGAGATAACTAATGTGAATGGGGTGGTTATATGACCATCTGTATGGTAATCGTAGTACACCTATCGACTTCCATTAGCGGAGATAACTAATGTGAATGGGGTGGTTATATGACCATCTGTATGGTAATCGTAGTACAGCTATCGACTTCCATTAACGGGGATAACTAATGTGAATGGGGTGGTTATATGACCATCTGTATGGTAATCGTAGTACAGCTATCGACTTCCATTAGCGGAGATAACTAATGTGAATGGGGTGGTTATATGACCATCTGTATGGTAATCGTAGTACAGCTATCGACTTCCATTAACGGGGATAACTAATGTGAATGGGGTGGTTATATGACCATCTGTATGGTAATCGTAGTACACCCCATCGACTTCCATTAGCGGAGATAACTAATGTGAATGGGGTGGTTATATGACCATCTGTATGGTAATCGTAGTACACCCCATCGACTTCCATTAACGGAGATAACTAATGTGAATGGGGTGGTTATATGACCATCTGTATGGTAATCGTAGTACAGCTATCGACTTCCATTAACGGGGATAACTAATGTGAATGGGGTGGTTATATGACCATCTGTATGGTAATCGTAGTACACCCCATCGACTTCCATTAGCGGAGATAACTAATGTGAATGGGGTGGTTATATGACCATCTGTATGGTAATCGTAGTACAGCTATCGACTTCCATTAGCGGGGATAACTAATGTGAATGGGGTGGTTATATGACCCTCTGTATGGTAATCGTAGTACACCTATCGACTTCCATTAACGGGGATAACTAATGTGAATGGGGTGGTTATATGACCATCTGTATGGTAATCGTAGTACAGCTATCGACTTCCATTAACGGGGATAACTAATGTGAATGGGGTGGTTATATGACCATCTGTATGGTAATCGTAGTACAGCTATCGACTTCCATTAGCGGGGATAACTAATGTGAATGGGGTGGTTATATGACCATCTGTATGGTAATCGTAGTACACCCCATCGACTTCCATTAACGGGGATAACTAATGTGAATGGGGTGGTTATATGACCATCTGTATGGTAATCGTAGTACAGCTATCGACTTCCATTAGCGGGGATAACTAATGTGAATGGGGTGGTTATATGACCATCTGTATGGTAATCGTAGTACACCCCATCGACTTCCATTAGCGGGGATAACTAATGTGAATGGGGTGGTTATATGACCATCTGTATGGTAATCGTAGTACACCCCATCGACTTCCATTAGCGGGGATAACTAATGTGAATGGGGTGGTTATATGACCATCTGTATGGTAATCGTAGTACACCCCATCGACTTCCATTAGCGGGGATAACTAATGTGAATGGGGTGGTTATATGACCATCTGTATGGTAATCGTAGTACAGCTATCGACTTCCATTAGCGGGGATAACTAATGTGAATGGGGTGGTTATATGACCATCTGTATGGTAATCGTAGTACACCCCATCGACTTCCATTAGCGGGGATAACTAATGTGAATGGGGTGGTTATATGACCATCTGTATGGTAATCGTAGTACACCCCATCGACTTCCATTAGCGGGGATAACTAATGTGAATGGGGTGGTTATATGACCATCTGTATGGTAATCGTAGTACAGCTATTTACTTCCATTAACGGAGATAACTAATGTGAATGGGGTGGTTATATGACCATCTGTATGGTAATCGTAGTACACCTATCGACTTCCATTAACGGGGATAACTAATGTGAATGGGGTGGTTATATGACCATCTGTATGGTAATCGTAGTATAGCTATCGACTTCCATTAGCGGAGATAACTAATGTGAATGGGGTGGTTATATGACCATCTGTATGGTAATCGTAGTACACCTATCGACTTCCATTAACGGCGATAACTAATGTGAATGGGGTGGTTATATGACCATCTGTATGGTAATCGTAGTACACCTATCGACTTCCATTAACGGGGATAACTAATGTGAATGGGGTGGTTATATGACCATCTGTATGGTAATCGTAGTACACCCCATCGACTTCCATTAGCGGAGATAACTAATGTGAATGGGGTGGTTATATGACCATCTGTATGGTAATCGTAGTACACCTATCGACTTCCATTAACGGGGATAACTAATGTGAATGGGGTGGTTATATGACCATCTGTATGGTAATCGTAGTACAGCTATCGACTTCCATTAACGGAGATAACTAATGTGAATGGGGTGGTTATATGACCATCTGTATGGTAATCGTAGTACACCTATCGACTTCCATTAACGGGGATAACTAATGTGAATGGGGTGGTTATATGACCATCTGTATGGTAATCGTAGTACGCCCATCGACTTCCATTAGCGGAGATAACTAATGTGAATGGGGTGGTTATATGACCATCTGTATGGTAATCGTAGTACGCCCATCGACTTCCATTAACGGGGATAACTAATGTGAATGGGGTGGTTATATGACCATCTGTATGGTAATCGTAGTACACCTATCGACTTCCATTAACGGAGATAACTAATGTGAATGGGGTGGTTATATGACCATCTGTATGGTAATCGTAGTACAGCTATCGACTTCCATTAACGGGGATAACTAATGTGAATGGGGTGGTTATATGACCATCTGTATGGTAATCGTAGTACACCCCATCGACTTCCATTAGCGGAGATAACTAATGTGAATGGGGTGGTTATATGACCATCTGTATGGTAATCGTAGTACACCCCATCGACTTCCATTAACGGGGATAACTAATGTGAATGGGGTGGTTATATGACCATCTGTATGGTAATCGTAGTACACCCCATCGACTTCCATTAGCGGAGATAACTAATGTGAATGGGGTGGTTATATGACCATCTGTATGGTAATCGTAGTACACCCCATCGACTTCCATTAGCGGAGATAACTAATGTGAATGGGGTGGTTATATGACCATCTGTATGGTAATCGTAGTACACCCCATCGACTTCCATTAACGGAGATAACTAATGTGAATGGGGTGGTTATATGACCATCTGTATGGTAATCGTAGTACACCTATCGACTTCCATTAACGGGGATAACTAATGTGAATGGGGTGGTTATATGACCATCTGTATGGTAATCGTAGTACAGCTATTTGCTTCCATTAACGGGGATAACTAATGTGAATGGGGTGGTTATATGACCCTCTGTATGGTAATCGTAGTACACCTATCGACTTCCATTAGCGGGGATAACTAATGTGAATGGGGTGGTTATATGACCATCTGTATGGTAATCGTAGTACACCCCATCGACTTCCATTAGCGGAGATAACTAATGTGAATGGGGTGGTTATATGACCATCTGTATGGTAATCGTAGTACACCCCATCGACTTCCATTAGCGGAGATAACTAATGTGAATGGGGTGGTTATATGACCATCTGTATGGTAATCGTAGTACAGCTATCGACTTCCATTAACGGGGATAACTAATGTGAATGGGGTGGTTATATGACCATCTGTATGGTAATCGTAGTACACCCCATCGACTTCCATTAACGGGGATAACTAATGTGAATGGGGTGGTTATATGACCATCTGTATGGTAATCGTAGTACAGCTATCGACTTCCATTAGCGGAGATAACTAATGTGAATGGGGTGGTTATATGACCATCTGTATGGTAATCGTCGTACGCCCATCGACTTCCATTAACGGGGATAACTAATGTGAATGGGGTGGTTATATGACCATCTGTATGGTAATCGTAGTACAGCTATCGACTTCCATTAACGGGGATAACTAATGTGAATGGGGTGGTTATATGACCATCTGTATGGTAATCGTAGTACACCCCATCGACTTCCATTAACGGGGATAACTAATGTGAATGGGGTGGTTATATGACCATCTGTATGGTAATCGTAGTACAGCTATCGACTTCCATTAGCGGAGATAACTAATGTGAATGGGGTGGTTATATGACCATCTGTATGGTAATCGTAGTACAGCTATCGACTTCCATTAACGGCGATAACTAATGTGAATGGGGTGGTTATATGACCATCTGTATGGTAATCGTAGTACACTATCGACTTCCATTAACGGGGATAACTAATGTGAATGGGGTGGTTATATGACCATCTGTATGGTAATCGTAGTACAGCTATCGACTTCCATTAGCGGGGATAACTAATGTGAATGGGGTGGTTATATGACCATCTGTATGGTAATCGTAGTACAGCTATCGACTTCCATTAACGGGGATAACTAATGTGAATGGGGTGGTTATATGACCATCTGTATGGTAATCGTAGTACACCTATCGACTTCCATTAACGGGGATAACTAATGTGAATGGGGTGGTTATATGACCATCTGTATGGTAATCGTAGTACAGCTATCGACTTCCATTAGCGGAGATAACTAATGTGAATGGGGTGGTTATATGACCATCTGTATGGTAATCGTAGTACAGCTATCGACTTCCATTAACGGGGATAACTAATGTGAATGGGGTGGTTATATGACCATCTGTATGGTAATCGTAGTACAGCTATCGACTTCCATTAACGGGGATAACTAATGTGAATGGGGTGGTTATATGACCATCTGTATGGTAATCGTAGTACACCCCATCGACTTCCATTAGCGGGGATAACTAATGTGAATGGGGTGGTTATATGACCATCTGTATGGTAATCGTAGTACACCTATCGACTTCCATTAACGGAGATAACTAATGTGAATGGGGTGGTTATATGACCATCTGTATGGTAATCGTAGTACACCTATCGACTTCCATTAACGGAGATAACTAATGTGAATGGGGTGGTTATATGACCATCTGTATGGTAATCGTAGTACACCCCATCGACTTCCATTAGCGGAGATAACTAATGTGAATGGGGTGGTTATATGACCATCTGTATGGTAATCGTAGTACACCCCATCGACTTCCATTAGCGGGGATAACTAATGTGAATGGGGTGGTTATATGACCATCTGTATGGTAATCGTAGTACAGCTATCGACTTCCATTAGCGGAGATAACTAATGTGAATGGGGTGGTTATATGACCATCTGTATGGTAATCGTAGTACGCCCATCGACTTCCATTAACGGGGATAACTAATGTGAATGGGGTGGTTATATGACCATCTGTATGGTAATCGTAGTACACCTATCGACTTCCATTAACGGAGATAACTAATGTGAATGGGGTGGTTATATGACCATCTGTATGGTAATCGTAGTACACCCCATCGACTTCCATTAGCGGGGATAACTAATGTGAATGGGGTGGTTATATGACCATCTGTATGGTAATCGTAGTACACCCCATCGACTTCCATTAGCGGGGATAACTAATGTGAATGGGGTGGTTATATGACCATCTGTATGGTAATCGTAGTACAGCTAATTACTTCCATTAACGGAGATAACTAATGTGAATGGGGTGGTTATATGACCATCTGTATGGTAATCGTAGTACACCTATCGACTTCCATTAACGGGGATAACTAATGTGAATGGGGTGGTTATATGACCATCTGTATGGTAATCGTAGTACACCCCATCGACTTCCATTAGCGGGGATAACTAATGTGAATGGGGTGGTTATATGACCATCTGTATGGTAATCGTAGTACACCCCATCGACTTCCATTAGCGGGGATAACTAATGTGAATGGGGTGGTTATATGACCATCTGTATGGTAATCGTAGTACAGCTAATTACTTCCATTAACGGAGATAACTAATGTGAATGGGGTGGTTATATGACCATCTGTATGGTAATCGTAGTACACCTATCGACTTCCATTAACGGGGATAACTAATGTGAATGGGGTGGTTATATGACCATCTGTATGGTAATCGTAGTACACCCCATCGACTTCCATTAGCGGGGATAACTAATGTGAATGGGGTGGTTATATGACCATCTGTATGGTAATCGTAGTACGCCCATCGACTTCCATTAACGGGGATAACTAATGTGAATGGGGTGGTTATATGACCATCTGTATGGTAATCGTAGTACACCTATCGACTTCCATTAACGGAGATAACTAATGTGAATGGGGTGGTTATATGACCATCTGTATGGTAATCGTAGTACACCCCATCGACTTCCATTAGCGGGGATAACTAATGTGAATGGGGTGGTTATATGACCATCTGTATGGTAATCGTAGTACAGCTAATTACTTCCATTAACGGAGATAACTAATGTGAATGGGGTGGTTATATGACCATCTGTATGGTAATCGTAGTACACCTATCGACTTCCATTAACGGGGATAACTAATGTGAATGGGGTGGTTATATGACCATCTGTATGGTAATCGTAGTACACCCCATCGACTTCCATTAGCGGGGATAACTAATGTGAATGGGGTGGTTATATGACCATCTGTATGGTAATCGTAGTACACCCCATCGACTTCCATTAGCGGAGATAACTAATGTGAATGGGGTGGTTATATGACCATCTGTATGGTAATCGTAGTACACCCCATCGACTTCCATTAGCGGAGATAACTAATGTGAATGGGGTGGTTATATGACCATCTGTATGGTAATCGTAGTACAGCTATCGACTTCCATTAACGGGGATAACTAATGTGAATGGGGTGGTTATATGACCCTCTGTATGGTAATCGTAGTACACCTATCGACTTCCATTAACGGAGATAACTAATGTGAATGGGGTGGTTATATGACCATCTGTATGGTAATCGTAGTACAGCTATCGACTTCCATTAACGGCGATAACTAATGTGAATGGGGTGGTTATATGACCATCTGTATGGTAATCGTAGTACACCTATCGACTTCCATTAGCGGAGATAACTAATGTGAATGGGGTGGTTATATGACCATCTGTATGGTAATCGTAGTACAGCTATCGACTTCCATTAACGGGGATAACTAATGTGAATGGGGTGGTTATATGACCATCTGTATGGTAATCGTAGTACAGCTATCGACTTCCATTAGCGGAGATAACTAATGTGAATGGGGTGGTTATATGACCATCTGTATGGTAATCGTAGTACAGCTATCGACTTCCATTAACGGGGATAACTAATGTGAATGGGGTGGTTATATGACCATCTGTATGGTAATCGTAGTACAGCTATCGACTTCCATTAACGGGGATAACTAATGTGAATGGGGTGGTTATATGACCATCTGTATGGTAATCGTAGTACACCTATCGACTTCCATTAACGGGGATAACTAATGTGAATGGGGTGGTTATATGACCATCTGTATGGTAATCGTAGTACAGCTATCGACTTCCATTAACGGGGATAACTAATGTGAATGGGGTGGTTATATGACCATCTGTATGGTAATCGTAGTACACCTATCGACTTCCATTAGCGGAGATAACTAATGTGAATGGGGTGGTTATATGACCATCTGTATGGTAATCGTAGTACAGCTATCGACTTCCATTAACGGGGATAACTAATGTGAATGGGGTGGTTATATGACCATCTGTATGGTAATCGTAGTACAGCTATCGACTTCCATTAACGGGGATAACTAATGTGAATGGGGTGGTTATATGACCATCTGCATGGTAATCGTAGTACAGCTATCGACTTCCATTAACGGGGATAACTAATGTGAATGGGGTGGTTATATGACCATCTGTATGGTAATCGTAGTACACCCCATCGACTTCCATTAACGGGGATAACTAATGTGAATGGGGTGGTTATATGACCATCTGTATGGTAATCGTAGTACACCCCATCGACTTCCATTAGCGGGGATAACTAATGTGAATGGGGTGGTTATATGACCATCTGTATGGTAATCGTAGTACACCTATCGACTTCCATTAGATGGGATAACTAATGTGAATGGGGTGGTTATATGACCATCTGTATGGTAATCGTAGTACAGCTATCGACTTCCATTAACGGGGATAACTAATGTGAATGGGGTGGTTATATGACCATCTGTATGGTAATCGTAGTACACCCCATCGACTTCCATTAACGGGGATAACTAATGTGAATGGGGTGGTTATATGACCATCTGTATGGTAATCGTAGTACAGCTATCGACTTCCATTAGCGGAGATAACTAATGTGAATGGGGTGGTTATATGACCATCTGTATGGTAATCGTAGTACACCTATCGACTTCCATTAGCGGAGATAACTAATGTGAATGGGGTGGTTATATGACCATCTGTATGGTAATCGTAGTACAGCTATTTACTTCCATTAACGGGGATAACTAATGTGAATGGGGTGGTTATATGACCATCTGTATGGTAATCGTAGTACAGCTATTTACTTCCATTAACGGGGATAACTAATGTGAATGGGGTGGTTATATGACCATCTGTATGGTAATCGTAGTACACCTATCGACTTCCATTAGCGGGGATAACTAATGTGAATGGGGTGGTTATATGACCATCTGTATGGTAATCGTAGTACAGCTATCGACTTCCATTAACGGGGATAACTAATGTGAATGGGGTGGTTATATGACCATCTGTATGGTAATCGTAGTACAGCTATCGACTTCCATTAGCGGGGATAACTAATGTGAATGGGGTGGTTATATGACCATCTGTATGGTAATCGTAGTACACCCCATCGACTTCCATTAACGGGGATAACTAATGTGAATGGGGTGGTTATATGACCATCTGTATGGTAATCGTAGTACAGCTATTTACTTCCATTAGCGGAGATAACTAATGTGAATGGGGTGGTTATATGACCATCTGTATGGTAATCGTAGTACAGCTATCGACTTCCATTAGCGGGGATAACTAATGTGAATGGGGTGGTTATATGACCATCTGTATGGTAATCGTAGTACAGCTATCGACTTCCATTAACGGCGATAACTAATGTGAATGGGGTGGTTATATGACCATCTGTATGGTAATCGTAGTACAGCTATCGACTTCCATTAGCGGGGATAACTAATGTGAATGGGGTGGTTATATGACCATCTGTATGGTAATCGTAGTACAGCTATTTACTTCCATTAACGGGGATAACTAATGTGAATGGGGTGGTTATATGACCATCTGTATGGTAATCGTAGTACAGCTATTTACTTCCATTAACGGGGATAACTAATGTGAATGGGGTGGTTATATGACCATCTGTATGGTAATCGTAGTACAGCTATCGACTTCCATTAACGGAGATAACTAATGTGAATGGGGTGGTTATATGACCATCTGTATGGTAATCGTAGTACACCTATCGACTTCCATTAACGGGGATAACTAATGTGAATGGGGTGGTTATATGACCATCTGTATGGTAATCGTAGTACACCTATCGACTTCCATTAGCGGAGATAACTAATGTGAATGGGGTGGTTATATGACCATCTGTATGGTAATCGTAGTACACCTATCGACTTCCATTAACGGGGATAACTAATGTGAATGGGGTGGTTATATGACCATCTGTATGGTAATCGTAGTACAGCTATTTACTTCCATTAACGGGGATAACTAATGTGAATGGGGTGGTTATATGACCATCTGTATGGTAATCGTAGTACAGCTATTTACTTCCATTAGCGGGGATAACTAATGTGAATGGGGTGGTTATATGACCATCTGTATGGTAATCGTAGTACAGCTAATTACTTCCATTAGCGGCGATAACTAATGTGAATGGGGTGGTTATATGACCATCTGTATGGTAATCGTAGTACACCTATCGACTTCCATTAACGGGGATAACTAATGTGAATGGGGTGGTTATATGACCATCTGTATGGTAATCGTAGTACACCTATCGACTTCCATTAGCGGAGATAACTAATGTGAATGGGGTGGTTATATGACCATCTGTATGGTAATCGTAGTACACCTATCGACTTCCATTAACGGGGATAACTAATGTGAATGGGGTGGTTATATGACCATCTGTATGGTAATCGTAGTACAGCTATTTACTTCCATTAACGGGGATAACTAATGTGAATGGGGTGGTTATATGACCATCTGTATGGTAATCGTAGTACAGCTATTTACTTCCATTAGCGGGGATAACTAATGTGAATGGGGTGGTTATATGACCATCTGTATGGTAATCGTAGTACAGCTATCGACTTCCATTAACGGAGATAACTAATGTGAATGGGGTGGTTATATGACCATCTGTATGGTAATCGTAGTACAGCTATCGACTTCCATTAGCGGGGATAACTAATGTGAATGGGGTGGTTATATGACCATCTGTATGGTAATCGTAGTACACCCCATCGACTTCCATTAGCGGAGATAACTAATGTGAATGGGGTGGTTATATGACCATCTGTATGGTAATCGTAGTACACCCCATCGACTTCCATTAACGGAGATAACTAATGTGAATGGGGTGGTTATATGACCATCTGTATGGTAATCGTAGTACACCCCATCGACTTCCATTAGCGGAGATAACTAATGTGAATGGGGTGGTTATATGACCATCTGTATGGTAATCGTAGTACACCCCATCGACTTCCATTAACGGAGATAACTAATGTGAATGGGTTGGTTATATGACCATCTGTATGGTAATCGTAGTACACCTATCGACTTCCATTAGCGGGGATAACTAATGTGAATGGGGTGGTTATATGACCATCTGTATGGTAATCGTAGTACACCCCATCGACTTCCATTAACGGGGATAACTAATGTGAATGGGGTGGTTATATGACCATCTGTATGGTAATCGTAGTACACCTATCGACTTCCATTAGCGGAGATAACTAATGTGAATGGGGTGGTTATATGACCATCTGTATGGTAATCGTAGTACACCCCATCGACTTCCATTAGCGGAGATAACTAATGTGAATGGGGTGGTTATATGACCATCTGTATGGTAATCGTAGTACAGCTATCGACTTCCATTAGCGGAGATAACTAATGTGAATGGGGTGGTTATATGACCATCTGTATGGTAATCGTAGTACAGCTATCGACTTCCATTAGCGGGGATAACTAATGTGAATGGGGTGGTTATATGACCATCTGTATGGTAATCGTAGTACACCTATCGACTTCCATTAACGGGGATAACTAATGTGAATGGGGTGGTTATATGACCCTCTGTATGGTAATCGTAGTACACCTATCGACTTCCATTAACGGGGATAACTAATGTGAATGGGGTGGTTATATGACCATCTGTATGGTAATCGTAGTACAGCTATTTACTTCCATTAACGGGGATAACTAATGTGAATGGGGTGGTTATATGACCATCTGTATGGTAATCGTAGTACAGCTATTTACTTCCATTAACGGGGATAACTAATGTGAATGGGGTGGTTATATGACCATCTGTATGGTAATCGTAGTACAGCTATCGACTTCCATTAGCGGAGATAACTAATGTGAATGGGGTGGTTATATGACCATCTGTATGGTAATCGTAGTACACCCCATCGACTTCCATTAACGGGGATAACTAATGTGAATGGGGTGGTTATATGACCATCTGTATGGTAATCGTAGTACACCCCATCGACTTCCATTAGCGGGGATAACTAATGTGAATGGGGTGGTTATATGACCATCTGTATGGTAATCGTAGTACACCCCATCGACTTCCATTAACGGGGATAACTAATGTGAATGGGGTGGTTATATGACCATCTGTATGGTAATCGTAGTACAGCTATTTACTTCCATTAACGGGGATAACTAATGTGAATGGGGTGGTTATATGACCATCTGTATGGTAATCGTAGTACAGCTATCGACTTCCATTAACGGGGATAACTAATGTGAATGGGGTGGTTATATGACCATCTGTATGGTAATCGTAGTACAGCTATCGACTTCCATTAACGGCGATAACTAATGTGAATGGGGTGGTTATATGACCATCTGTATGGTAATCGTAGTACACCTATCGACTTCCATTAACGGGGATAACTAATGTGAATGGGGTGGTTATATGACCATCTGTATGGTAATCGTAGTACAGCTATCGACTTCCATTAGCGGAGATAACTAATGTGAATGGGGTGGTTATATGACCATCTGTATGGTAATCGTAGTACACCTATCGACTTCCATTAACGGGGATAACTAATGTGAATGGGGTGGTTATATGACCATCTGTATGGTAATCGTAGTACAGCTATCGACTTCCATTAACGGAGATAACTAATGTGAATGGGGTGGTTATATGACCATCTGTATGGTAATCGTAGTACACCTATCGACTTCCATTAACGGGGATAACTAATGTGAATGGGGTGGTTATATGACCATCTGTATGGTAATCGTAGTACACCCCATCGACTTCCATTAACGGCGATAACTAATGTGAATGGGGTGGTTATATGACCATCTGTATGGTAATCGTAGTACAGCTATCGACTTCCATTAACGGCGATAACTAATGTGAATGGGGTGGTTATATGACCATCTGTATGGTAATCGTAGTACACCTATCGACTTCCATTAACGGGGATAACTAATGTGAATGGGGTGGTTATATGACCATCTGTATGGTAATCGTAGTACACCCCATCGACTTCCATTAACGGCGATAACTAATGTGAATGGGGTGGTTATATGACCATCTGTATGGTAATCGTAGTACAGCTATCGACTTCCATTAACGGCGATAACTAATGTGAATGGGGTGGTTATATGACCATCTGTATGGTAATCGTAGTACAGCTATCGACTTCCATTAACGGCGATAACTAATGTGAATGGGGTGGTTATATGACCATCTGTATGGTAATCGTAGTACAGCTATTTACTTCCATTAACGGGGATAACTAATGTGAATGGGGTGGTTATATGACCATCTGTATGGTAATCGTAGTACAGCTATTTACTTCCATTAACGGGGATAACTAATGTGAATGGGGTGGTTATATGACCATCTGTATGGTAATCGTAGTACAGCTATCGACTTCCATTAACGGAGATAACTAATGTGAATGGGGTGGTTATATGACCATCTGTATGGTAATCGTAGTACACCTATCGACTTCCATTAACGGGGACAACTAATGTGAATGGGGTGGTTATATGACCATCTGTATGGTAATCGTAGTACAGCTATCGACTTCCATTAACGGAGATAACTAATGTGAATGGGGTGGTTATATGACCATCTGTATGGTAATCGTAGTACACCTATCGACTTCCATTAGCGGGGATAACTAATGTGAATGGGGTGGTTATATGACCATCTGTATGGTAATCGTAGTACACCCCATCGACTTCCATTAGCGGGGATAACTAATGTGAATGGGGTGGTTATATGACCATCTGTATGGTAATCGTAGTACAGCTATTTACTTCCATTAACGGGGATAACTAATGTGAATGGGGTGGTTATATGACCATCTGTATGGTAATCGTAGTACAGCTATCGACTTCCATTAGCGGAGATAACTAATGTGAATGGGGTGGTTATATGACCATCTGTATGGTAATCGTAGTACACCTATCGACTTCCATTAACGGGGATAACTAATGTGAATGGGGTGGTTATATGACCATCTGTATGGTAATCGTAGTACAGCTATTTACTTCCATTAACGGGGATAACTAATGTGAATGGGGTGGTTATATGACCATCTGTATGGTAATCGTAGTACAGCTATTTACTTCCATTAGCGGAGATAACTAATGTGAATGGGGTGGTTATATGACCATCTGTATGGTAATCGTAGTACAGCTATTTACTTCCATTAGCGGGGATAACTAATGTGAATGGGGTGGTTATATGACCATCTGTATGGTAATCGTAGTACACCCCATCGACTTCCATTAACGGAGATAACTAATGTGAATGGGGTGGTTATATGACCATCTGTATGGTAATCGTAGTACACCTATCGACTTCCATTAACGGGGATAACTAATGTGAATGGGGTGGTTATATGACCATCTGTATGGTAATCGTAGTACAGCTATTTACTTCCATTAGCGGGGATAACTAATGTGAATGGGGTGGTTATATGACCATCTGTATGGTAATCGTAGTACAGCTATCGACTTCCATTAGCGGGGATAACTAATGTGAATGGGGTGGTTATATGACCATCTGTATGGTAATCGTAGTACAGCTATTTACTTCCATTAGCGGGGATAACTAATGTGAATGGGGTGGTTATATGACCATCTGTATGGTAATCGTAGTACAGCTATTTACTTCCATTAGCGGGGATAACTAATGTGAATGGGGTGGTTATATGACCATCTGTATGGTAATCGTAGTACAGCTATCGACTTCCATTAGCGGGGATAACTAATGTGAATGGGGTGGTTATATGACCATCTGTATGGTAATCGTAGTACAGCTATCGACTTCCATTAGCGGGGATAACTAATGTGAATGGGGTGGTTATATGACCATCTGTATGGTAATCGTAGTACACCCCATCGACTTCCATTAACGGAGATAACTAATGTGAATGGGGTGGTTATATGACCATCTGTATGGTAATCGTAGTACAGCTATCGACTTCCATTAGCGGGGATAACTAATGTGAATGGGGTGGTTATATGACCATCTGTATGGTAATCGTAGTACAGCTATCGACTTCCATTAGCGGGGATAACTAATGTGAATGGGGTGGTTATATGACCATCTGTATGGTAATCGTAGTACACCCCATCGACTTCCATTAACGGGGATAACTAATGTGAATGGGGTGGTTATATGACCATCTGTATGGTAATCGTAGTACACCCCATCGACTTCCATTAGCGGGGATAACTAATGTGAATGGGGTGGTTATATGACCATCTGTATGGTAATCGTAGTACACCCCATCGACTTCCATTAACGGGGATAACTAATGTGAATGGGGTGGTTATATGACCATCTGTATGGTAATCGTAGTATATCCCATCGACTTCCATTAGCGGGGATAACTAATGTGAATGGATGATTATAATATGACCATCTGTATGATATTTACGGTACACTTGATCGACTACTGTTAGCTTTGACACTTAATGTGCATGAGTGATTGTATGACCATCTGTATGATAATCAAGGTACTCTTTATTGACTTATGTTGGCTTCGAAAACTGATTTGAAAGGGGTGACAATATGACTGTATGTGCGCTAATCGCAGTACACTCCATCGACTTCCATTAGCGGGGATAACTGACTTGAAAGTGTTCATTATTTGACCATATGTGCGCTAATCGCAGTACACTCCATCGACTTCCATTAGCGGGGATAACTGATGTGAAAGTGTTCATTATTTGACCATATGTGCGCTAATCGCAGTACACTCCATCGACTTCCATTAGCGGGGATAACTGATGTGAAAGTGTTCATTATTTGACCATATGTGCGCTAATCGCAGTACACTCCATCGACTTCCATTAGCGGGGATAACTGATGTGTAAGTTTTGATTATTTGACCATATGTGCGCTAATCGTAGTACACACCATCGTCTTCCATTAGCGGGGATAACTGATGTGTAAGTGTTCATTATTTGACCATATGTGCGCTAATCGCAGTACACTCCATCGACTTCCATTAGCGGGGATAACTGACTTGAAAGTGTTCATTATTTGACCATATGTGCGCTAATCGCAGTACACTCCATCGCCTTCCATTAGCGGGGATAACTGATGTGTAAGTGTTCATTATTTGACCATATGTGCGCTAATCGCAGTACACTCCATCGACTTCCATTAGCGGGGATAACTGACTTGAAAGTGTTCATTATTTGACCATATGTGCGCTAATCGCAGTACACTCCATCGCCTTCCATTAGCGGGGATAACTGATGTGTAAGTGCTCATTATTTGACCATATGTGCGCTAATCGCAGTACACTCCATCGACTTCCATTAGCGGGGATAACTGATGTGAAAGTGTTCATTATTTGACCATATGTGCGCTAATCGCAGTACACTCCATCGACTTCCATTAGCGGGGATAACTGATGTGAAAGTGTTCATTATTTGACCATATGTGCGCTAATCGCAGTACACTCCATCGACTTCCATTAGCGGGGATAACTGATGTGAAAGTGTTCATTATTTGACCATATGTGCGCTAATCGCAGTACACTCCATCGACTTCCATTAGCGGGGATAACTGATGTGAAAGTGTTCATTATTTGACCATATGTGCGCTAATCGCAGTACACTCCATCGCCTTCCATTAGCGGGGATAACTGATGTGTAAGTGTTCATTATTTGACCATATGTGCGCTAATCGCAGTACACTCCATCGACTTCCATTAGCGGGGATAACTGATGTGTAAGTGTTCATTATTTGACCATATGTGCGCTAATCGCAGTACACTCCATCGACTTCCATTAGCGGGGATAACTGACTTGAAAGTGTTCATTATTTGACCATATGTGCGCTAATCGCAGTACACTCCATCGACTTCCATTAGCGGGGATAACTGATGTGAAAGTGCTCATTATTTGACCATATGTGCGCTAATCGCAGTACATTCCATCGACTTCCATTAGCGGGGATAACTGACTTGAAAGTGTTCATTATTTGACCATATGTGCGCTAATCGCAGTACATTCCATCGACTTCCATTAGCGGGGATAACTGATTTGAAAGTGTTCATTATTTGACCATATGTGCGCTAATCGCAGTACACTCCATCGACTTCCATTAGCGGGGATAACTGACGTGAAAGTGTTCATTATTTGACCATATGTGCGCTAATCGCAGTACACTCCATCGACTTCCATTAGCGGGGATAACTGACGTGAAAGTGTTCATTATTTGACCATATGTGCGCTAATCGCAGTACACTCCATCGACTTTCATTAGCGGGGATAACTGATGTGAAAGTGTTGATTATTTGACCATATGTGCGCTAATCGCAGTACACTGCATCGACTTCCATTAGCGGGGATAACTGATGTGAAAGTGTTCATTATTTGACCATATGTGCGCTAATCGCAGTACACTCCATCGACTTCCATTAGCGGGGATAACTGATGTGAAAGTGTTCATTATTTGACCATATGTGCGCTAATCGCAGTACACTCCATCGACTTCCATTAGCGGGGATAACTGATGTGAAAGTGTTCATTATTTGACCATATGTGCGCTAATCGCAGTACACTCCATCGACTTCCATTAGCGGGGATAACTGATGTGAAAGTGTTCATTATTTGACCATATGTGCGCTAATCGCAGTACACTCCATCGACTTCCATTAGCGGGGATAACTGACTTGAAAGTGTTCATTATTTGACCATATGTGCGCTAACCGTAGTACACTCCATCGTCTTCCATTAGCGTGGATAAATTATTTGCTAGCAGTGATTATATTATGTATGATAATTTCTGTACACTTGATTGACTTCCATTCGGATGGATAACTGATTTGGAAAGGGGTGATGATATGGCCATCTGTATAATAATAATAGTCCACTTGGTTTACTTCTGTCCGCTGGGATGACTGATGTGAGAAGGGATGCTTACAGTACGTGGAGAGTGGATTGTAACTAAATCATTCGCGGAGTGGAGTTACCACCCAAGCTATAACTTTCAAATTTTGTACATATCGACAAAAAACACAAGCAATGTTTCAGCCAATGGACCTCCGGGTTTAACCCGGAGGTCCATTGGCTGAAACTTTGCTGGTGCTGGTTATACTTTGCAACAAATTTGCAATTATTGTTCGGGTGGAATCTCCACTCTCTGGGTGATTTAGTGATAATACACTCTCCATGTACTGTATATGGCCATGTATGCTAATCGCAGTACACTTGATTGACTTCCGTTCGCGTAAACATGAAAGGGTTGATGATATGGCCATCTGTATGGAGATTGTGGAACACCTGATCGACTTCCCTTAGGGTGGATGACTGATGTGAAAGGGTTGAGATATGTACACTAATCACCGTACACTTTATTTACTTCCGTTTACATAGATAACCAATGTGAAATCTGTATCTGTAATTTACGGGGAATTTGTCTTAATACTGAGTAAATCTTATCCAGGATAAGTGTAGGCGCACTGAGTCTACTTGTTGTGTATGCCTTGGGTTTACTCGTTGTGTGTGCACTCTAAGTCTACTAGTTGTGTACGCACACTGAGTCTACTAGTCGTGTGTGCACTGAGTCTACTAGTTGTGTGCATGCACTGAGTCTACTAGTAATGTACACACACTGAGTCTACTAGTTTTGTATGTGCACCGAGTCTACTAGCTGTGTTCGTGCACCGAGTCTACTAGTTGAGTGTGCACATTGAGTCTACTAGTTGTGTGCATGCACTCAGTCTACTAGTTGCGAGCGTGCACCGAGTTTACTAGCTGTGTGTGCGCACGGAGTCTACAAGTTGTGTGAATACACTGAGTCTACTAGTTGCGAGCATGCACCGAGTCTACTTGTTGAGGACGAGCACTGAGTCTACTAGTTGTGTGCATGCACTGAGTCTACTAGTTGTGTGTGCACACTGAGTCTACTAGTTGTGTTCACGCATTGAGTCTACTAGTTGTGGGCGAGCACTGAGTCCACTAGTTGTGTGTGCACACTGAGTCTACTAGTTGTGTTCGTGCATTGGGTCTACTAGATGTGTGCGAGCACTGAGTCTACTATTTGTGTTCGCGCATTGAGTCTACTGGATGTGTGCAGGCAAAGTGCACTACTCGTTGTGGGCGAGCACTGAGTCTACTAGTTGTGTGCATGCAATGAGCCTACTAGATGTGTTCATGCACTGAGTCTACTAGTTGTGTTCATGCATTGAGTCTAATAGATGTGTGCAAGCACTGAGTCTAATAGATGTGTGCGAGCACTGAGTCTACTATTTGTGTTCGTGCACTGAGTCTACTAGTTGTGTTCACACACTGGGTCTACTAGTTGTGGGCGAGCAGCGAGTCTACCAGCTGTGTGCATGCAATGGGTCTACTAGTTGTGTTCGTGAATTGAGTCTACTAGTTGTGGGCGAGCTCTGAGTCTACAATTTGTGTTCGTGCATTGAGTCTACTAGATGAGTGCACGCACTGAGTCTACTAGTTGGGGCGAGTACTGAGTCTACTAGTTGTGTGCATGCAATGAGTCTACTAGTTGTGTTCGTGCATTGAGTCTACTAGTTGTGTTCACGTATTGAGTCTACTAGTTGTGTGTGCGCACTGGGTCTGCTAGTTGTGTGTACAAACTGAGTCTTCGAGTTGGGTATGCACACTAAGTCTACTAGTTGTGCACAGGCACTGAGTCTACAGGTTGTGTGAGCACTGAGTATACAAGTTGAGCATGCAGACTGAGTCTAGTACTTGTGTGCGTGCACTCAGTCATCTAGTTGTGTGCACTCACTGATTCTACTAGTTGCGTGCGTTCACCGAGTCTGCTAGTAGAGTGCATGCACCGAGTCTACTAGTTGTGTGTACGCACTGTGTCTACTAGTTGTGTGCATGCAGTGAGTCTACTAGTTGAGTGTGCACACCAAGTCTACTTGTTGTGTGCACGAACTAATTCTTCTAGTTGTGTGACTCACTGAGTCTACTAGTTGCGTGCATGCAGCAAGTCTACTAGTTGTGTTCATGCACCGAGTCTACTAGCTGTGCATGCACACTGAGTCTTCTAGTTGTGTGCACACACCGAGTCTACTAGTTGTGTCCGCGCACTGAGTCTACTACTTGCGTTCGCACATTGAGTCTACTAGTTGTGTGCAAGCACTGAATCTACTAGTTGTGTCCATGTACTGAATCTACTAGCTGTGTGTGTGCACTGAGTCTACTAGTTGTATGTGAGCGCTGTGTCTAATAGTTGTGTGCATGTACTGAGGATACTAGTTGGGTGCACACATCGAGTCTACTAGTTGTGTGTTCACACTGAGTCTTCTAGTTGTGTGCACACACCTAATCTACTAGTTGTGTGCACGCACTGAGTCTACTAGTTATGTTCGCACATTGAGTCTACTAGTTGTGTGTGTGCACTAAGTCTACTAGTTGTATGTGAGCAGTGAGTCTAATAGTTGTGTGCTTGTACTGAGTCCACTAGTTGTGTGCGCACATTGAGTCTACTAGTTGTGTTTGGGCATTGAGTCTACTATTTGTGTGTATGCACTGGGTCTACTAGTTGTGTGCATGCTCTGATTCTGCTTGTTTTGTGCGTGCATTGAGTCTACGAGTTTTGTACATGCACTGAATGAATAGATGTGTGCGTGGCGCTGAGTCTACTAGTTGAGTGTGAGCACTGAGTCTACTAGTTATGTTCGCACTTTGAGTCTACTAGTTGTTTGTGTGCACTGAGTCTAAAAGTTGTATGTGTGCACTGAGTATAATAGTTGTGTGCTTGTACTGAGTCCACTAGTTGTGTGTGCAGATTGAGTCAACTATAGTAGTCTGTGCGTGTTGCTGAGTCTACTAGTTGAGTGTGAGCACTGAGACTACTAGTTGTTTGTGCATACTGAGTCTACTAGTTGTGTGCATGTACTGAGTCTTCTAGTTGTGTGCAGGCACTGGAACTACTAGTTGTGTGTGTGTATTTAGTCTACTAGTTGTGTGCACGTACTGAGTCTTCTAGTTGTGTGCAAGCACTGAGACTATTAGTTGCGTGTGAGCACTGAGTCTACTAGTAGTGTGCGCATACTGAATCTACTAGTTGTGTGAACCTACTGAGTCTACTAGTTGTGCGCAAGCATTGCGTCTACTAGTTGTGTGCGTGCTCAGAATCTACTAGTTGTGTGTGCACACTGAGTGTTCTAGTTGTGTGCACACACCAAATCTACTAGTTCTGTGCACGCACTGAGTCTGCTAGTTATGTTCGCACATTGAGTCTACTAGTTGTGTGTGTGCACTGAGTCTACTAGTTGTATGTGAGCAGTGAGTCTAATAGTTGTGTGCTTGTACTGAGTCCACTAGTTGTGTGCGCACATTGAGTCTACTAGTTGTGTTTGCAAATTGAGTCTACAAGTTGTGTGCATGCTCTGGGTCTAGTAGTTGTATGCATGCTCTGATTCTGCTTGTTTTTTGCGTGCATTGAGTCTACTACTTTCGTACGTGCACTGAATGAACTAGTTGTTTTTGTGGCCCTGAGTCTACTAGTTGAGTGTGAGCACTCAGTCTACTAGTTATGTTTGCACTTTGAGTCTACTAGTTGTTTGTATGCACTGAGTCTACTAGTTGCATGTGAGCACTGAGTATAATAGTTGTGTGCTTGTACTGAGTCCAGTAGTTTTGTGTGCACATTGAGTCTACTAGTTGTGTTTGTGCATTGAGTCTACTAGTTGTGTGCATGCATTGGGTCTACTAGTTGTGTGCATGCTCTGATTCTGCTTGTTTTGTGCGTGCATTGAGTCTACAAGTTTTGTACGTGCACTGAATGATCTAGTTATGTGCGTGTTGCTGAGTCTACTAGTTGAGTGAGAACACTGAGTCTACTAGTTGTTTGTGCGAACTGAGTCTACTAGTTGTGTGCATGTACCGAGTCTTCTAGTTGTGTGCAGGCACTGGAACTACTAGGTGTGTGCGTGTATTGAGTCTACTAGTTGTGTGCACGTCCTGAGTCTTCTAGTTGTGTGCAAGCACTGAGACTATTAGTTGCGTGTGAGCACTGAGTCTACTAGTAGTGTGCGCATACTGAATCTACTAGTTGTGTGAACATACTGAGTCTACTAGTTGTGCGCAAGCATTACTTCTACTAGTTGTTTGCGTGCACAGAGTCTAATAGTTTTGTTGCGCACTGAGTCTACTAGTTGTGTTCGCGCATTGAGTCTACTAGTTGTATGTGCATGCCGAGTCTACTAGTTGTGTGCACGCATTGAGTCTACTAGTTGTGTGTGAGCACTGAGTATACTAGTTGCACGCGAGCATTGAGTTCCCTAGTTGTGTGCACATACTAAGTCTACTAATTTTTGTGTGCATTGAGTCTACTAGTTGAGTGTGCGCATTGAATTTACTAGTTGTGTGCAAGCACTGAGTCTACTAGTAGCGTGGACGCACTGAGTCTACTAGTTGTGTGCATGTACTGAGACAAATAGGTGTTTGCGCATTGAGTCTATTTGTTGTGTGTGAGCACTGAGTCTACTAGCTGTTTGTGTGTTCTGTGTTTGCTAGTTGTGTGCGAGCACTGAGACTTCTATTTGCGTGCGAGCACTGAGTCTGCTAGTTGCATGCGAGTGCTCAGTCTACTAGTTGTGCTCTAGCACTGTGCCTACTAGTTGTGGGTGAACTCTGAGTCTACTAGTTGCGTGCGAGCAATGAGTCTACTAGTTGCGTGTGAGCACTGAGTCTACTAGTTGTGTGCACATACTGAGCCTACTAATTGTTTGCACTTTGAATCTACTAGTTATGAGTGTGCTTTGAGTCTACTAGTTGTGAGCAAACACTGAGTCCATTAGGTGCATGCGACCACTGAGTCTACTAGTTGTGTGCAAATACTGAGTCTACTAGTTGCTTGTGCATTGGGTCTACTAGTTGTGTGCGCACAATGGATCTACTAGTTGTTTGTGCATTGGGTCTACAAATTGTGTGTGAACACTGAGTCTACTAGTTGCATGTGCGTACTGAGTCTACTAGTTGTTTGCACATTAAGTCTCTTAGTTGTGTGCGAGCACTGAGTCTACTAGTTGCGTCCGAGCACTGTGTCTACTAGTTGTGTGCGCATACTGAGTCTACTAGTTGTGTTCGCACATTGAGTCTACTAATTGTGGGTGCACACTGGGTCTACTAGTTGTGCACGCTCATTGAGTCTACTAGTTGTGTTCGCACATTGAGTCTACTAATTGTGGGTGCACACTGAGTCTACAAGTTGTGCATGCACACTGAGTCTAGTACTTGTGTGCACGCACTGAGTCATCTAGTTGTGTGCAATCACTGAGTCCACTAGTTGCGTGCGTGCACTGTGTCTACTAGTAGTGTGCTTGCACCAAATCTACTAGTTGTGTGTATGCACCGTGTCTACTAGTTGTGTGCATGCAGTGAGTCTACTAGTTTTGTGTGCACACCGAGTCTACTAGTTGTGTGCACGCTCTAATTCTTCTAGATGTGTGACTCACTCTGTCTACTAGTTGCGTGCATGCACCGAGTCTACTAGTTGTGTGCAAGCACTGAGTCTACTAGTTGTGCTGAGTCTTCTAGTAGTGTGCACACACCGAGTCTACTAGTTGTGTCCGCGCAATGAGTCTACTAGTTGTGTTCGCACATTGAGCCTACTAGTTGTATGTGAGTGCTGAGTCTAATAGTTGTGTGCGTGTACTGAGTCTACTTGTTGTGTGCACACATCGAGTCTACTAGTTGTGCATGCACTCTGAGTCTTCTAGTTGTGTGAACACTCCGAGTCTTCTAGTTGTGTGCACGCACTGAGTCTACTAGTTATGTTCGCACATTGAGTCTACTAGTTGTGTGTGCGCACTGAGTCGGCTAGTTGTATGTGAGCACTGAGTCTAATAGTTGTGTGCTTGTACTGAGTCCACTTGTTGTGTACGCACATTGAGTGTACTAGTTGTGTTTGCGCATTGAGTCTACTAGTTGGGTGCATGCCCAGGGTGTACTAGCTGTATGCATGCTCTGATTCTGCTTGTTTTGTGCGTGCATTGAGTCTACTTGTTTTGTATGTGCACTGAATGAACTAGTTGTGTGTGTGGCGCTGAGTCTACTAGTTGAGTGTGAGCACTGAGTCTACTAGTTGTTTGTGCATACTGAGTCTACTAGTTGTGTGCATGTACTGAGTTTTTTAGGTGTGTGCAAGGACTGGGACTACTAGTTGTGTGCCTGCATTGAGTCTACTAGTTGTGTGCACGTACTGAGTCTTCTAGTTGTGTGCAAGCACTGAGACTACTAGTTGCGTGTGAGCACTGAGTCTACTAGTAGTGTGCACATACTGAGTCTACTAGTTGCGCGCGAGCATTGCATCTACTAGTTGTGTGCATGCACCGAGTCTAGTAGTTGTGTGTGCGCACTGAGTCTACTAGTTGTGTTTGCGCATTGAGTCTACTAGTTGCATGTGCATGCTGAGTCTACAAGTTGTGTGCACGCATTGAGTCTACTAGTTGTGTGTGAGCACTGAGTATACTAGTTGCACGTGAGCATTGAGGCCCCTTGTGTGCAAATATTAAGTCTCCTAATTGTTTGTGCATTGAGTCTACTAGTTGTGTGTGCACATTTAATTTACTAGTTGTGTGCAAGCACTGAGTCTACTAGTTGTTTGCACGTACTGAGTCTACTAGTTGTGTGTGTGTTCTGTGTCTGCTAGTTGTGTGCGAGCACTGAGTCTTCTAGTTGCGTGCTAGCACTGAGTCTACTAGTTGCATACGAGTACTCAGTCTACTAGTAGTGTTCTAGCACTGTGCTTATTAGTTGTGTGAGCACATTGAGACTACTAGTTGCGTGTGAGCACTGAGTCTACTAGGTGTGTGCACATACTGAGCCTGCTAATTGCTTTGAATCTACTAGTTGTGTGTGTGCATTGAGTCCACTAGTTGTGTGCAAGCACTGAGTATACTAGTTGCATGCGACCACTGAGTCTACTAGTTGTGTGCACATACCGAGTCTACTAGTTTTTTGTGCATTGGGTCTACTAGTTGTGTGCGCACAAAGGGTCTACTAGTTGTTTGTGCATTGGGTCCACTAATTGTGTGCAAACACTGAGTCTACTAGTTGTTTGTGTGTACTGAGTCTACTAGTTGTTTGCACATTGAGTCTACTAGTTCTGTGCGTGCATTAAGTCTCTTATTTGTGTGCGAGCACTGAGTCTACTAGTTGCATGCGTGCACTGAGTCTACTAGTTGTGTGTGCGTACTGAGTCTACTAGTTGCTTGTGCATTGGGTCTACTAGTTGCGTGCGCACACTGGGTGTACTGGTTGTTTGTGCATTGGGTCTACTAATTGTGTGCAAACACTGAGTCTACTAGTTGTGTGTGCATACTTAGTCTACTAGTTGTTTGCACATTGAGTCTACTAGTTGTGTGCGTGCATTGAGTCTCTTAGTTCTGTGTGAGCACTGAGTCTACTAGTTGCGTGCGTGCACTGAGTCTACTAGTTGTGTGCACATACTGAGTCTACTAGTTGTGTTCGCACATTGAGTCTACTAGTTGTGGGTGCACACTGGGTCTACTAGTTGTGCACGCGCATTGAGTCTACTAGTTGTGTGCGTGCACTGAGTCTACTAGTTGCGCGATATGAGAGCTTTGAAGCTCTAGATTGTCCCACAATTCATTGCGCTTTCCGAGATGGAATTCCAGTCTTTGATAGTCCGTGGTACAAATGAGTTTTTCTAAGTTTCGGTGTTGGAGGAGTGAATTTTCATTTGTTTACTGTGTGCTGAACTTGTTCTTCGATTGTTGTTTTGGATGACATTGTCAGCAGGGATGGCCATTAGATCGTTAGCGATTTTGAAGAATAGGACGAGTCACTGTTCTCTTCTTCCATCTTTTAGTGTTTTCCAGTCAAGCGCTTTCATCATGGAAGTGACACTGCTTGTGCGTTTGTAAGCCTTGCGTTGTATACTCTCCAGTCGGTCGGCGTCCTTCTGTAAATAAGGATCCCATACTGTTCTTGCATAATCAAGCAGAGAACGTACCAATGAGATATAGGTATTGGTGATATGGCCATATGTACGAAAACTGCAGTACACTTGATCGTCTTCCATTTGCGTAGATAAATGGCGTGAAAGAGATGATTATATGACCATCTATCTGTTTTGTTTTCTGGGGCACCTGCTAAGAGGCAGGGTGATCTAACGTCCTGACTCCGGATGCATGGACGTGTGTCGCAAATTAGTAAGAGTTAAAATTAAGCTGAGTTACCCTGAACCCCATGGCCAGAAGCTACCAATATTCTAGCTCTTTTAACCCTTAGTAACTGTAGTTTGTTTCTAATATATTTAAATCGTAGTCATTCCCTGTTGTAAGAAGTTCGGTTTATGTTAACATTAATCCTTCAAGCGCTCCGTTTGGAGACCAGCTGATTTTTTCGTACGTTGCTTTGGGTCGTGATTACTTATATATCTCCTTGCATGTTGCTTGCGGCTATTCCTGCCCGGGAAAGTATTTCTCTAGCCATTGATATGTGTATAATTTGGGCATATTTAATCCAATTTTGCACCCTGTAAACTGAGTGGATTTTTTCACCAACAATTTCTTGAGATAAATTTACATGGATTTTTCATCAAATCTAGTCATGGCTGCTTTACAGCAGCCATGACTAGATTTGATAAAAAATATTTTTAAAATACTTAGCGGGTTAAGGGATATACTACCCACATTTTGCATTGAGTCTACTAGCTGTGTGTACGCATTGAGTCTACTAGGTGTGTGCACATTGAGTCTACTAGTTGTGTGCGAGCTCTGAGTCTACTAGTTGCGTGCGAGCACTGAGTCTACTAGTTGTGAGCGCACACTGGGTCTACTAGTTGTTTGCGCATTGAGTATACTAGTTGTGTGCGCACACTGTGTCTACTAGTTGTGCACGCGCATTGAGTCTACTAGTTGTGTGCGCGCATTGAATCTACTAGTTGCGCGATATGAGAGCTTTGAAGCTCTAGATTGTCCCACAATTCATTGCGCTTTCCGAGATGGAATTCTTCCAGTCTTTGATAGTCCGTGATACAAATGAGTTTTTGTAAGTTTCGGTGCTGAACGAGTGAATTTTCACTTGTTTACTGTGTGCTGCACTTGTTGTTCGATTGTTGTATTGAATGACATTGTCAGCAGGGATGGCCATTAGATCGTTAGCGATTTTGAAGAGTAGGACGAGTCACTGTTCTCTTCTTCCATCTTTTAGTGGTTTCCAGTCAAGCGCTCATGGAAGTGACACTGCTTGTGCGTTTGTAATCCGTGCAGACGAATCTGGCAGGTCGGCGTTGTATACTCTCCAGTCGGTCGGTGTCCTTCTGTAAATAAGGATCCCATACTGTGCTTGCATAATCAAGCAGAGAACGTACCAATGAGATATAGGTATTGGTGATATGGCCATATGTACGAAAACTGCAGTACACTTGATCGTCTTCCATTTGCGTAGATAAATGGCGTGAAAGAGATGATTATATGACCATCTCTCCGTTTTGTTTTCTAGTGCACCTGCTACGAGGCAGGGTGATCTAACGTCCTGACTCCGGATGCCTGGACGTGTGTCGCAAATTAGTAAAAGTTAAAATTTAGCTTAGTTACCCTGAATTCCATGGCCAGAAGAAGCTACCAATATTCTAACAGTTTTAACCCTTACTAACTATAGTTTGTTTCTAATATCTATGGGCTGTAAATCGTAGTCATTCACTGTTGTAAGAAGTTCAGTTTATGTTAGCATTAATCCTTCAAGCGCTCCGTTTGGATGCCAGCTGATGTTTTCATACACACTTAAAACTAAAGTGTTAAAACTGACACTTTCAAGGTGTTAAACCCACTCTAACTCTTAGGGTTTGATATTAACACTCAAAGTGCAATGCTTTAAGCACTTAGATATTACAATCGTCAAACATCTGAAACTTGAATGGATGGCACTTCCCATGTGTCAAGCATTGGTGGTTCTTCCAGAATCGTCCATAATTTGATTTGCGCTTGGTGGGTACATAATTAAGAGGACACAACGCAGATGACGCGGATCAGGCTCGAGAGTTCGAGCCTGATCCGTGCCATCTGCGTTGTTTCCTTTTAAGTGTCGCGACATTACACTTGTCAAGTGGTATTATTGTAACACCTGTCAGGTTCTGGGATATCTACACTTGAACAAAGTGCTACTTCAGCACTTAGTAAGTGTTAAATACAGCACTTCAAGTGTAGTTTTTAACACTTTACTTTTTAGCGTGTATGTTGCTTTGGGTCTTGATCACTTATATAGGCTGCTCACATTTTGCTAAGGATCGCTCACAATTTGTACATGAAAGGAATAGGGATAATTTATTTGTTTGTTTATTTATTGGGCAGCAGTGACACTTTTAACACTCTGAGTCATATCTATTTGTACAAATTTACGGGTAGAAAAAACTAGAGTTCCAATAGGAAAGCACTCAACAATGCCAAGTAACTGTCGTACTCTCTGATTTATCATCTTGGTGCAAGCAGGGTTACCATTGCTTGAAGGCAAGTGAACCGTAGGCATACTGCGCGTCGACTATAGGTGTGCAACATGTCAACGTAACACTTACCATCAACCAGTGCTAACCGCTTGTGTCAAAGAGACCGAATGTTACTCACCATTGTTCAGTTGTTCTCGCTGAGTACTCCGAGTCCCCCCCCCCCCCCCACACACACACACGTAAAACTGTCTGACATGATTATGTTCAACGCTTGTGGAAGTCGGATTAAATTTAAATGAACAAAGAAAACAACTTAAAACAATACACATAATTTAACCTTTTATGTGTCAAATATATAGATGGGTAGGAGTGATCATTAGCAAAATGTGAGCAGTATATTTTATTTTTACTTTTAGTCAAGAATGGCGTAGTTTATAGTTGTTAGAATACCAAGGTTGTTGTATATTGGATTTTCTTCAGTTCTTCGAATCACATGAGCCCCATGGACTATATATTGCATTTGTATCATGTTTAGGCTTATCACAACATTATTTAACCATTAGGCTGTGTATATGTTTGTGGATTTGTTTACAGTAAATCTTAGCATTTTTGTAAGAATTTCGATTTGGGTCTGTACAGATGCTTTCAGGGTTAATGTTGTCAGGATTTTCATGGTCAAGGTATAGATTTTTTTCAAATTTGTTTGCCAATAAGGATTCGGTTTCTAGTTGTGAGAAGTTCAGGGTTTTGGTGAACACAGATTCTTCAGGCTGTCATATTGCAGGGCAGTTAGTGTGTTCCAATATTAGATTCTTCAGGCTGTCATATTGTACGGCAGTTAGTGTGTTCCGATATTAGATTCTTCAGGCTGTCATATTGTACGGCAGTTAGTGTGTTCCGATATTGGATTCTTTAGGCTGTCATATTGTACGGCAGTTAGTGTGTTCCAATATTAGATTCTTCAGGCTGTCATATTGTACGGCAGTTAGTGTGTTCCGATATTAGATTCTCTAGGCTGTCATATTGTACGGCAGTTAGTGTGTTCCGATATTGGATTCTTTAGGCTGTCATATTGTACGGCAGTTAGTGTGTTCCGATATAAGATTCTCCAGGCTGTCATATTGTACGGCAGTCAGTGTGTTCCGATATTAGATTCTTCAGGCTGTCATATTGTACGGCAGTTAGTGTATTCCGGTATTAGATTCTTCAGGCTGTCATATTGTACGCAGTTAGTGTGTTCCGATATTGGATTCTTTAGGCTGCCATATTGTACGGCAGTTAGTGTGTTCCGATATAAGATTCTTCAGGCTGTCATATTGTACGGCAGTTAGTGTGTTCCGATATTAGATTCTTCAGGCTGTCATATTGTACGGCAGTTAGTGTATTCCGATATTAGATTCTTCAGGCTGTCATATTGTATGGCAGTTAGTGTGTTCCGATATTGGATTCTTTAGGGGCTGTCATATTGTACGGCAGTTAGTGTGTTCCGATATAAGATTCTTCAGGCTGTCATATTGTACGGCAGTTAGTGTGTTCCGATATTAAATTCTCCAGGCTGTCATATTGTACGGCAGTTAGTGTGTTCCGATATTAGATTCTTCAGTCTGACATATTGTACGGCAGTTAGTGTGTTCCGATATTAGATTCTTCAGGCTGTCATATTGTACGGCAGTTAGTGTGTTTCGATATTAGATTCTTCAGGCTGTCATAGTGTAGGCAGTTAGTGTGTTCCGATATTAGATTCTTCAGGCTGTCATATTGTACGGCAGTTAGTGTGTTCCGATATTGGATTCTTCAGGCTGTCATATTGTATGGCAGTTAGTGTGTTCCGATATTAGATTCTTCAGGCTGTCATATTGTAGGAAGTTAGTGTGTTCCTATATTAGATTCTCAAGGCTATCATATTGTACGGCAGTTAGTGTGTTCCAATATTAGATCTTCAGGCTGTCATATTGTACGGCAGTTAGTGTGTTCCGATATTAGATTCTTCAGGCTGTCATATTGTAGGCAGTTAGTGTGTTCCGATATTAGATTCTTCAGGCTGTCATATTGTAGGAAGTTAGTGTGTTCCTATATTAGATTCTCAAGGCTATCATATTGTACGGCAGTTAGTGTGTTCCAATATTAGATCTTCAGGCTGTCATATTGTACGGCAGTTAGTGTGTTCCGATATTGGATTCTTCAGGCTGTCATATTGTATGGCAGTTAGTGTGTTCCGATATTAGATTCTTCAGGCTGTCATATTGTAGGCAGTTACTGTGTTCCGATATTGTTGTTCACCTTGATCAATTCTATTCACTCTATGCCACAGATATGGGTTTGCTTTTAGTTCTTTTCTTTGTTGTATTTTCTTTTTCAAATCGATTTTTCAAAATGATCTAATTTTTTCTAGTTGTAAGAATTTCTGTTTTGCTGAACGTCTTTTACATTTTGTAAGATTTAAGGTGTAACATTAAGTGTCCTATCAAGTATAATCACAGCATTAGGTGTCCTATCTAGTATAATCACAGCACTGAGTGTCCTATCTAGTATAATCACAGCATTAAGTGTCCTATCTAGTATAAGCACAGCACTAAGAGTCCTATCTAGTATAATCACAGCATTAAGTGTCCTCTCTAGTATAATCACAGCATTAAGTGTCCTATCTAGTATAATCACAGCATTAAGTGTCCTCTCTAGTATAATCACAGCATTAAGTGTCCTATCTAGTATAATCACAGCATTGTGTGTCCTATCTAGTACAATCACAGCATTGTGTGTCCTATCTAGTATAATCACAGCATTGTGTGTCCTATCTAGTATTATCACAGCATTAAGTGTCCTATCTAGTATAATCACAGCATTGAGTGTCATATCTAGTGTAATTACAGCATTAAGTGTCCTATCTAGTATAATCACAGCATTAAGTGTCCTATCTAGTATAATCACAACATTAAGTGTCCTCTCTAGTATAATCACAGCATTAAGTGCCCTATTTAGTATTATCACAGCATTAAGTGTCCTATCTAGTATTATCACAGCATTAAGTGTCCTATCTAGTATAATCACAGCATTGTGTGTCCTATCTAGTATTATCACTGCATTAAGTGTCCTATCTAGTATAATAACAGCATTAAGTGTCCTATCTAGTATAATCACAGCATTAAGTGCCCTATCTAGTATAATCACAGCATTAAGTGTCCTATCTAGTATAATCACAGCATTAAGTGTCATATCTAGTATAATCACAGCATTAAATGCCCTATCTAGTATAATCACAGCATAAAGTTTCCTATCTAGTATAATCACAGCATTGTGTGTCCTATCTAGTACAATCACAGCATTGTGTGTACTATCTAGTATAATCACAGCATTGTGTGTCCTATCTAGTATAATCACAACATTAAGTGTCCTATCTAGTATAATCACAGCATTAAGTGCCTTATCTAGTATAATCACAGCATTAAGTGTCCTATCTAGTATAATCACAGTATTGAGTGTCCTATCTAGTATAATCACAGCACTAAGTGTCCTATCTAGTATAATCACAGCATTAAGTGTCCTATCTAGTATAATCACAGTATTAAGTGTCCAATCTAGTATAATCACAACATTAAGTGTCCTATCTAGTATAATCACAGCATTAAGTGTCCTATCTAGTATAATCACAGCATTAAGTGTCCTATCTAGTATAATCACAGCATTAAGTGCCCTATCTAGTATAATCACAGCATTAAGTGTCCTATCTAGTATAATCACAGCATTAAGTGTCCTATCTAGTATAATCACAGTATTAAGTGTCCAATCTAGTATAATCACAACATTAAGTGTCCTATCTAGTATAATCACAGCATTAAGTGTCCTATCTAAGATAATCACAGCATAAAGTTTCCTATCTAGTATAATCACAGCATTGTGTGTCCTATCTAGTACAATCACAGCATTGTGTGTCCTATCTAGTATAATCACAGCATTGTGTGTCCTATCTAGTATAATCACAACATTAAGTGTCCTATCTAGTATAATCACAGCATTAAGTGCCTTATCTAGTATAATCACAGCATTAAGTGTCCTATCTAGTATAATCACAGTATTAAGTGGTCTATCTAGTATAATCACAGCATTAAGTGTCCTATCTAGTATAATCACAGCATTAAGTGTCCTATCTAGTATAATCACAGTATTAAGTGTCCAATCTAGTATAATCACAACATTAAGTGTCCTATCTAGTATAATCACAGCATTAAGTGTCCTATCTAGTATAATCACAGCATTAAGTGTCCTATCTAGTATAATCACAGCATTAAGTGTCCTATCTAGTATAATCACAACATTAAGTGTCCTATCTAGTATAATCACAGCATTAAGTGTCCTATCTAGTATAATCACAGCATTAAGTGTCCTATCTAGTATAATCACAGTATTAAGTGTCCAATCTAGTATAATCACAATATTAAGTGTCCTATCTAGTATAATCACAGCATTAAGTGTCCTATCTAGTATAATCACAGTATTAAGTGTCCTATCTAGTATAATTACATCAGTATATACACTTCATAATCACATTCATTTTTAATCCTTTGTATTTTATGGTATAGCCGCTTTGACATGAATGCTTCTGTATTCAATGGGTGATGTACCGTTCCCAGCACCGTTCATACTAGTTCGTTTCCCATCGAGTCATCAGTTAATTTCGTTATACAATTATCGACAGTCTGTCGCATTGTGTGAAAATGAAAACGTTCAAAGCAAAATGAAGTTGGTTCACAAAAAATTAGTTAACCAAAAATGAGATAATATTTTTAAAAACTCCAATCATTTCCAACCCGAACAGTAACCCATTCCCGTGGCCGTCTCGTTTTGTGGAACCGTTATATCTAAATTGGTCAACTTTATTTCGGTAAATCTTCGTACATCTTGACATGCTTCAATCTTCATTTTAGGAATCGATTAATCGTCGCAAATAATCGATTAATCGTACCTAGATGACGCCCCCACCTCCACCCTCTCTTCCTCTCTTTGAAGTCGATAAAAATGAAGTTCAAGTCAGCTGACCTACCTCAAGTAAACAACGAAGACGATCAACTTTTAGGGACATTCAAAGCTTTGATGTTCTGAACTTTTGAACCGTCAGTGTAATAATCAAGACCGGTCGGCAGTTGCGAAGTTCGCCACTGCCGACCGGTCTTGATTATTACACTGAAGGTTCAAAAATTCAGAACATCAAAGCTTTGATGAATGTACATGAAAGACAAATGTTTCCAACGGCTTCTTGGTGTTTAACATCGATGTTCTTAACTCTTTACCTTTAGAAACAATAGTTTTTTCATCAAATTTTCTTTTAATTATTAAACATCTAAAACGGGATACAATTTACCGATTATTCGACAACGAAAAATACTAATCGATTTCGCCGTGACCGATCAACAATCGATTAATCGATTAATCATGACAGCCCTACTTTTGAATATTTTTCTCCCAGCTGTTTTGCAAATCTGCACAAATTTGTATTTATATTTTTACGAATAGTAGTAGCCACCAAATGGTAAGGCGTGAATGGGCACAGTCGAAGAGAAACACCGATACGAATTTCAACAAACACTGGTTCCGAAAAGGTTGTTTTGATTTTTTTATCGATCCATTTGATCAGTGCAGCTTCAGTCAAAACAAACAGACTCTTCACCTTTGAGTTTAAACAATGGAATTAAAATTTGTTTATTTAAATAAATTTTAATACATGGGTTGTGTAATAAACACAGAACTCGTTTGAATGGCGTAATCATATTTCGGGAGAGCCGTAGGCTCTCGCGAAATATGACTACGCCATTCCAACTCCTTATGAAAAACACCACCGATTCAAGCACACATCACGTTCTGTCTATTTCTCTTTTTCGTGCAAAATATTCGTACGGTAAGTCTTAGTAAGTTCAAGTTGTTTTTTTTTACTTGGGCTAAACTACACATTAACAGCCAGGGTCATATCATGTCGGTGAGAGTTTTACGTCGGTGAGAGTCGGTGAGAGTTTTACGGGTGGAGGAAGCCGGAGTACCCGGAGAGAACCAACGAGCAACGACGAGCAGCTGTCAGCTTTCCAACATCGTAACTCTGAACTCTGCACCGCGGCACAGGCAGGGTTAGATTGGTTGAAGACATGTGCACCATCGACGTGCAGTACGCCTTAGTACACAGCATCATCGTGCCCCCATGTAGGCAAGCGGGGTGAAGTGTCTTGCCCAAGGACACAACGCGGTTGCCGCAGGTGGGATTCGAACCGAGGACCTCTCGGCTTGCAGCCTGCACCTCTACCTACTGAGCCACCGCGCCACCAGTTCAAGTTGTAAGAACGTTGATTTTGGTCCGTTTTGTTTGGGTGGGGGAGTGGTTGGGGCGGGGAAATAGCCTGGCCCTGTGACTTTTATATTGCATTTGTGTCTTGCTAAAGAATATCACAAAATTAATAAACCTTCGTGTTATGTACATTTAAGAGTATGTTTTTAGGGTACATCTTCGTTGTTTCAAGTTGTAAGAAATTAAGTTTAGGTCAGTTTCTTTATATCAGATGTTCCCCATGGCTTTATATTACCTTTGTGTCTTGTTTTTAAACTTGGTAACAAAAAATTAGCAATATACAGATTTTCATTTTTTTGAATGTGTTTATTTTGCAAATGATATAGAGCTTAGTTAGTTATCATTCAGCTTGTCCACGTAATTATATCAAGGTGGAGTGAAGGTGAGACATGGAGTAATAAAATGTCTCTTGTTATAATATTTATCTGTCCGGAGTAATTCGAGTAACAGTAACCGTACTTTTTAATCTGATCATAAGTGTTCTTATCACATTTATATTACAAACAATATCCTTCTAGTTACACCTTGAGTCAATATGATCTTTGTCTCCCACGTAGTAAAACCCTTGCAGTGCTCTAAATATATGTTGTGTGCACAGAACTTTACAACTTTATCGAAGATAAACACTTCATCATGTTTGTTTAGTTATCTGTCACATGTTCAGAACATTCGACAAGGATATTTATTGCAGGGAAACTAATCGACACTGTTTGCTTTAGTTATCGGAAGATTGCGTCAATAAATTTACTTGATTTCTTTCACGAGTGTAGACACCATTATTGACACCAATACAACTTCCATCAAATTATTAACACTACTTGTGACATTGTCAGGTCAGTGTGTACTGGCAACCTTAACCTTAACGACGGATGAGGGGGTGAGGATGCGGCGTTTTGGAGATGTGGTGAGGACTCATAAAGTTCTATTTGTTTATTGTATGCTTTCAAACAAATTTGCAATTATTGCTTGGGAGGAATCTCTGCTCGATGGGTGATTTAATGAAAATACACTCTCCACGAGCTGTATGTATGAAATGAAAGATCGGTGATAACATATGTTTTTGTGACAAAAAATGAAAAACATAATGAAAATTAACTAGCGATTTTTCTGAATAGCGCTGGCTGGTTTTGGCTGTTGTTTGGTAAAGGGTTGAAAATAGACAGGGTTGGATCCAAAGGGGGTGGGGTGGGGGGGTGGGGGGGGGGGGGTTATCGGTTGTGTTTATAATTATGTTAATACCTATCTGGTGAGTGTTCTTTGTTAGCGGGTTATAAAATTGATTTTATAGCAGACGGTTGTTAGACCGAAAACGTTTCCATAGCATGTTTGTACAATTCGGGATCTACTACACTATCAGGCAGCATGGGGGTGCGGTAGTGTTGCGGTAACCGGTTCTCGTCAGATCACCGAAGTTAAGCAACATCGAGCCCGTTTAATCCTTGAATGGGTGAACGTTTGAGTGAACGTTTCGGACTCCCGAGTTGTGTCCTTGGGCAAGCCACTTCACCCCGATTGTCTACAGGGGGCACGCTGACGCCGTACACTAAGGCGTACTGCACGTTGATAATGCGCATGTCTTCAACCATTCTAACCCTGCCGGGGCTGCAGTACGGAGTTACAAGACTCTACCACTTGGTGGTTCTGAAGTAACATGGGATATCCCATCAGACTTTAAAGGGTTAATGGATTTACTCTGGATAACTATTGATTGGTCTCCCACCTCGACTAACGAATATAGACTCTACCAGTTGATGGTTCTAAACTAGCATGGAATATACCATCTGGCTCCAAAGGGTTAATGGTTGTACTATTGATTGGTCCCCCCACCCCAAGTAACGAATATAGACTCAACCAGTTGATGGCTCTAAACTAGCATGGAATATTCCATCTGGCTCCAAAGGGTTAATGGTTGTACTATTGATTGGTCCCCCAACCCCAAGTAACGAATATAGACTCTACCAGTTGATGGTTCTAAACTAACATGGAACATACCATCTGGCTCCAAAGGGTTAATGGTTGTACTATTGATTGGTCCCCCCACTCCAAGTAACGAATATAGACTCTACCAGTTGATGGTTCTAAACTAACATGGAATATACCATCTGGCTCCAAAGGGTTAATGGTTGTACTATTGATTGGTCCCCCCACCCCAAGTAACGAATATAGACTCTACCAGTTGATGGTTCTAAACTAACATGGAATATACCATCTGGCTCCAAAGGGTTAATGGTTGTACTATTGATTGGTCCCCCCACCCCAAGTAACGAATATAGACTCTACCAGTTGATGGTTCTAAACTAACATGGAATATACCATCTGGCTCCAAAAGGTTAATGGTTGTACTATTGATTGGTCCCCACACCCCAAGTAACGAATATAGACTCTACCAGTTGATGGTTCTAAACTAACATGGAATATACCATCTGGCTCCAAAGGGTTAATTGTTGTACTATTGATTGGTCCCCCACCCCAAGTAACGAATATAGACTCTACCAGTTGATGGTTCTAAACTAGCATGGAATATACCATCTGGCTCCAAAGGGTTAATGGTTGTACTATTGATTGGTCCCCCCACCCCCAAGTAACGAATATAGACTGTAGCAGTTGATGGTTCTAAACTAACATGGAATATACCATCTGGCTCCAAAGGGTTAATGGTTGTACTATTGATTGGTCCCCCCACCCCAAGTAACGAATATAGACTCTACCAGTTGATAGGTTCTGAACTAACATGGAATATACCATCTGGCTCCAAAGGGTTAATGGTTGTACTATTGATTGGTCCCCCCCACCCCATGTAACGAATATAGACTCTACCAGTTGATGGCTCTAAACTAGCATGGAATATACCATCTTGCTCCAAAGGGTTAATGGTTGTACTATTGATTGGTCCCCCCACTCCAAGTAACGAATATAGACTCTACAAGGTCATGGCTCTAAACAAACATGGAATATACCATCTGGCTCCAAAGGGTTAATGGTTGTACTATTGATTGGTCCCCCCACCCCAAGTAACGAATATAGACTCTACCAGTTGATGGTTCTAAACTAACATGGGATATACCATCTGGCTCCAAAGGGTTAATGGTTGTACTATTGATTGGTCCCCCCACCCCAAGTAACGAATATAGACTCTACCAGTTGATGGTTCTAAACTAACATGGAATATACCATCTGGCTCCAAAGGGTTAATGGTTGTACTATTGATTGGTCCCCCCACCCCAAGTAACGAATATAGACTCTACCAGTTGATGGTTCTAAACTAACATGGAATATACCATCTGGCTCCAAAGGGTTAATGGTTGTACTATTGATTGGTCCCCCCCCACCCCAAGTAACGAATATAGACTCTACAAGTTCATGGCTCTAAACAAACATGGAATATACCATCTGGCTCCAAAGGGTTAATGGTTGTACTATTGATTGGTCACCCCACCCCAAGTAACGAATATAGACTCTACCAGTTGATGGTTCTAAACTAACATGGAATATACCATCTGGCTCCAAAGGGTTAACGGTTGTACTATTGATTGGTCACCCCACCCCAAGTAAAGAATATAGACTCTACCAGTTGATGGTTCTAAACTAACATGGAATATACCATCTGGCTCCAAAGGGTTAATGGTTGTACTATTGATTGGAACCCCCCCCCCCCCAAGTAACGAATATAGTCTCTACAAGTTCATGGCTCTAAACTAACATGGAATATACCATCTGGCTCCAAAGGGTTAATGGTTGTACTATTGATTGGTCCCCCCATCCCAAGTAACGAATATAGACTCAACCAGTTGATGGCTCTAAACTAGCATGGAATATTCCATCCGGCTCCAAAGGGTTAATGGTTGTACAATTGATTGGTCCCCCCACCCCAAGTAACGAATATAGACTCTACCAGTTGATGGTTCTAAACTAACATGGAATATACCATCTGGCTCCAAAGGGTTAATGGTTGTACTATTGATTGGTCCCCCCACCCCAAGTAACGAATATAGACTCTACCAGTTGATGGTTCTAAACTAGCATGGAATATACCATCTGGCTCCAAAGGGTTAATGGTTGTACTATTGATTGGTCCCCCCCCCCCAAGTAACGGGTGTAGACTCTACCAGTTGATGGTTCTGAATTAACATGAGATATACCATCAAGGTTTAAAGCGTTTATGGCTTTACTCTGTATAACTATCGATTGGTCCCCCGCCCCAGTAACGGATAAAGACTCTACCAGTTGATGGCTCTAAACTAGCATGGAATATACCATCAGGCTCTAAGGGGTTAATGGTTGTACTATTGATTGGCCCCCCCCCCCCCTCCAAGTAACGGATGTAGACTCTACCAGTTGATGGTTCTGAATTAACATGAGATACAGTTAAAACTAGAAGTCCTGTCACGAATAGTGCGCTTATGTAGGCTTAATTGCGCGTTGGAATTGTGCACAATTGCCATATCGAATGGCATCCAAAGCACGACAGGATCTCCTGGTTACTCATAGCAAACACAGGCAATGTTTCTGCCAATGGACCTCCGGGTTACCCGGAGGTCCATTGGCTGAAACATTGCTTGTGCACAAGCCGTATGTACAGAATTTGATAGCTTTACTTGGGTCATAACGCGCACATTAACGCGCATATCAACGTGCTATTTGTGCGCCTTTCATGACAGGACTTCTAGTTTTAACTGTACCATCAGGGTTCAAAAGGAGAATGGATTTACTCTGTATAACTATTCATTGGACCCCCCCCCCCCCCCCCCCACGATAATGTATAGTTATTGATTGGTCCCCCACCCACTCCCAGTAACGAATATAGCCTCTACCTGTTGGTGGCTCTGAACTACCATCAAATGATTAATGGATTTACTCTGTATAACTATTCATTGGACCCCCCCCCCCCCCCCCCCACGATAATGTATAGTTATTGATTGGTCCCCCACCCACTCCGAGTAACGAATATAGCCTCTACCTGTTGGTGGCTCTGAACTACCATCAAGGTTCAAATGATTAATGGATTTACTCTGTATAACTATTGACTCGTGCCCCCAAGTAACCGATATGGACTCTACCGGTTGATGATTCAGAACTGACATGGGATATACCATCAGGGTTCAAGGGGTTAATGGATTTACTCTTTTTAAATATTGATTGGCCTCCCCCCTCAAGTAAATGATATAGACTCTACCAGTCGGTGGCTCTGAACTGCCATGGGATATACCAACTGCGTTCAAATGGTTAAGGACTTTACTCTGTATAACTATTGATTGGTCTCTCCCCACCCCATAAGTAAATGATATAGACTCTACCGGTTGGTGGTTCTGAACTGCCATGGGATATACCGACAGGGTCTAGACGGTTAATGGATTTACCCTGTATAACTATTGATCGGTCTCTCGTCCATGGCACGAATATCAAAAACGTTAATGGATTTTGTCTGTATCGCTACTGATTGCCCCCCCCCCCCCCCCCCAAAAAAAAGAAAAAAAAAAAAAAGGAACGGATACAGGTTCTACCAGCCGATGGTTCTGAACTAACACTGGATATACCGTCAAGATTTAGAGGTCAATGGATTTACTCTGTACAACTATTGATTGGTCCCCCATGTAACTGATATATTCTCTACCAGTTCATGGTTCTGAACTAACATGGGATATACCATCCGGTTTCAAAGGGTTAATGGATTTACCCTGTATAATTATTGACTGGTCCCCCTAAGTAACGAATATAGACTGTACCTGTTGGTGGTTCAGAATTAACATGGGATATACCATCAGGATTCGAAGGGTTAATCGATTTACTCTGTATAACTATTGATTGGTCCACCTCCCCCCCCCCCCCCCCACCCACACACCCATGTAACGAATATAGAATCTACCAGTTGGTGGTTCTGAACTACAGTTAAAACTAGAAGTCCTGTCATGAAAGGTGCACAAATAGCACGTTGATATGCGCGTTAATGTACGCCTTATGGCCCAGGTAAAGCTATCAAATTCTGTACATATGGCCTGTGCACAAGCAATGTTTCAACCAATGGACCTCCGGGTAACCCGGAGGTCCATTGGCAGAAACATTGCATGTGTTTGCTATGAGCAACCAGGAGAACATGCCGTGCTTTGGATGCCATTCGATATGGCAATTGCGCGCAATTCCAACGCGCAATTAAGACTAGATAAGCGCACAGTTCGTGACAGGAATTCTAGTTTTAACTGTAACATGGCAGATACCATCAGTGTTCAAAGTGTTAATGGATTTACCCTGCATAACTATTGACTGGTCTCCCTTCACCCCCCACCCCCCCCCCCCACCCCACCCCCACCCAAGTAACGGATATAGACTGTACCAGCTGGAGGTTCTGAACTAACATGAGATATACCATCAGTGTTCAAAGTGTTAATGGATTTACTCTGCATCCCCCAAGTAACGAAAATAGACTCTACCTGTTGATGGTTATAAACTAACATGAGATGTACCATCAGGGTTCAATGCGTCAGTGGATTTACTCTGTATAAATATTGTCCCCCCCCCCCCAAGTAACGGATATAGACTCTACCAGTTGGTGGTTCTGTACTAACATGGGATGTACCATCAGAGTTTAAAGGGTTAATGGATTTACCCTGTATGACTATTGTTGGCCCCCATCCCCCACCCCAAGTAACGGATATAGACTCTACCAGTTGGTGGTTCTGTACTAACATGGGATGTACCATCAGAGTTTAAAGGGTTAATGGATTTACCCTGTATGACTATTGTTGGCCCCCATCCCCCACCCCAAGTAACGGATATAGACTCTACCAGTTGGTGGTTCTGTACTAACATGGGATGTACCATCAGAGTTTAAAGGGTTAATGGATTTACCCTGTATGACTATTGTTGGCCCCCATCCCCCACCCCAAGTAACGGATATAGACTCTACCAGTTGGTGGTTCTGTACTAACATGGGATGTACCATCAGAGTTTAAAGGGTTAATGGATTTACCCTGTATGACTATTGTTGGCCCCCCCATCCCCCCCCCCCCAAGTAACGGATATAGACTCTACCAGTTGGTGGTTCTGAACTAACATGGGATATACCATCAGGGTTCAAAGGGTTAATGATTTACTCTGTATAACTATTGAATTCGACCCCCCCCCCCCCCCCCAAGTGAGGGATATAGACTCTACCTGTTGGTGGTTGTAAAATAACATGAGATATACCGTCAGGGTTCACAGGGTTCATGAATTTACTCTGTATAAATGTTGATTGTCCCCCCCCCCCCTCCACCTTCCAAGTATCGAATATAGCTCTTCCGGTTGGTGGTTCTGAACTAACATGGGATATACCATCTGGGTTGAATGCGTCAATGGATTGACTCTGTATAACTATTGTTGCTCCCCCCCCCCCCCAAGTAACGGATATAAACTCGAGTAGTTGGTGGTTCTGTACTAACATGAGATATATCATCAAGGTTCAAAGCTTTAATGGATTTACTCTGTATAACTATGGTTGGTCTCTCCCCCCCCCTCCCCCGCCCCAAGTAACGGATATAGACTCTGTCAGTTAATGGTTCTAAACTAACATGAGATATACCATCAGGGTTCAATGTGTCAATGGATTTACTCTGTACAAATATTCCCCCCCCCCCCCCCCCCCCAGTAACGGATATCGATTCTACCAGCTGGTGGTTCTGAACTAACATGGGATATACCATCAGGGTTGAATGCGTCAATGGATTTACTCTGTATAACTATTGTTGACCCCCCCCCCCCCCCCCCCAAGTAACGGATATAGACTCTACCAGTTGGTGGTTCTGTACTAACATGGGATGTACCGTCAGAGTTTAAAGGGTTAATGGATTTACCCTGTATGACTATTGTTGCCCCCCCCCCCATCCCCCCCCCCCCCCAAAGTAACGGATATAGACTCTACCAGTTGGTGGTTCGAAAGTAACATGATATGTACCATCAGGGTTGAAAGGGTTAACTGTTGATTACATACATCTACACAATGATACTTAAGATAGAAACACGGATCACTGCGCCCTTTGAAAACCTAGAACTATGTTTCGTGTTGTCCGTGTAAAGAAACACATGCTGTAACAGTTTGTAAGGCAATACACTCGAATCCCATGTGTTTAACCCTTTACCTAACGAATCGCCCCCATCCGCCCGCGTAATATGCAAATTCAGCAGTTGAAAAAATATTATTTTTTAAAAAAATTCAACAAAACCATATCATGTGACCCCTCGTTGGAACGAGCTCGATGGGCTCGTTCCAACGAGGGGTCATATGATATAGTTTTGTTGAAATTTTTTGAAAAATTAAAAAAGAATGATATTTAAAATAATAAATTTTGATATCGTCTGCGTTGGGTAAAGGGTTAAGTGTAATCAGAAATCTTTTGTAATAAGTTTGTAATTTTTTTTATTATATTTATCTATTCTTTTGCGAATGATTAAGAAATATAACATAAAACAGCGCATTTCTGTACCAAGGTCACCCTAATAACTGTACCTAAAGAGCTACAGGTTGGTAGACTAAAGAGCTGGCGTCAGAAGTTTCTATCAATATGAGAGCTGTTTGCCATTTTGTAGATGTAAATAACTACTAAATCGTTAACAGAGATACATGAATAGACACGTTGCCATTGAACAAGTGTGTTGTCTGTTTCCAAATCTCCATCAGTGTACTTGGACTGATGGGTACACAGCGTAAACTCATAAAAATAACATTAATACTTTTCTTTGCATTCTGTCTCAAACCACCAGAGCAATTCCCAAGAAACGTACATTCAAATTTGGTTACATTTAGCTCACCTGACTGAAAGTCGGGGGGGGGGGGGGGGGGGGGGGCTCAAGTGGTCACTTTCTGTTCTGTCTGTCCGTCGCCCGTACGCCCGAACGTCTATCGAGAATTTTACATTTTCGACTTCTCCTAAACCCCAGGGCAAACTCAACCAAATTTGATATTCATGGCCCTTATCATAATGTCAATTCAGGTTTGGTCAAATAAAGTTGCTACTCTCCACACCGAAGGGGTGGGGAGCATTAAAGTTGCTACCCTCCACACCGAAGGGGTGGGGGAAAATACTCGAAAATTCAAGAACCCAATGAGTACAATGACTTGATATTTGGTGTGGAGCTTCCTTCTGAGGTGTAGAATCAAATGTGTTCACAAGAAGCTCGTGGATGAATATTTGCGTTCTCAATGGGAGTGGTAATATTTTTGTTCTGTCCAAACTTTCTATTTTCTGAACCAATAGTCCGATTTGAACGAAATTCAGTACGTGCTATTATTGGGACATAAGTACTTGATTTATGCTAAACAATTCCCAAATGTCCCTGTGGGAACCCCATGAGTTAAACATATATTCAAAAGACCACATTTCCCAAACACAGAGAACTTTTATTTGGTAAGAATCATCCTAACGGCCAGCTGAATGGAATGATAAAAAAAATGTCACCGGTTGGTGCCCTGTAGGGGGTAGGGGAGGGGGAGGGGGTGGGGTGTTGGTATAAAAAAAATTCCGATTCAGCGTATTTGTAAATGTACTATTAAAAAAAGTAGGGGATGTTGTTATTTTCAAAAAATGGTATTGGATACGCGTGATTGAACACATCGATATCTTGCCAAGTTTAATGTGCATCATGATTGTAACCCGCCCACGTAACCTTCGTGTAGGATTTTCCCACGAACGCCGCGTTTATCTCTGTGGGGGACGATTTGAAATATTCACTCGTACTGGACGGGCGTTTTCGCAGGTCTTATCGTTCTTTTCTTGGTATAAACTCGTTCATCAATAGTTTCTGGTCGAAACGTAACTTTTGAGGTATACGAAGACTGACACGTGACGAACGTTTACGTGCTGTTGGCATGCTGGAAGCTGCACACTAAAAACTAAAGTGTTAAAACTGACACTTTCAAGGTGTTAAACCCATTCTACCTCTTAGGGTTTGATTTTAACACTCAAAGTGCAATGCTTTAAGCACTTAGACATTACAATCGTCAGACATCTGAAACTTGAATGGATGGCACTTCCCATGTGTCTAGCATTGGTGGTTCTTCCAGAATCGTCCATAATTTGATTTGCGCTTGGTGGGTACATAATTAAAAGGACACAACGCAGATGACGCGGATCAGGCTCGAGAGGTCGAGCCTGATCCGCGTTATCTGCGTTGTTTCCTTTTAAGTGTCGCGACATTACACTTGTCAGGTGGTACTATTGTCAACACCTGTCAAGTTTTGGGATATCTACACTTGAACAAAGTGCTAGTTCAGCACTTAGTAAGTGTTAAATACAGCACTTCAAGTGTAGTTTTCAACACTTCAATTTTAGCGTGTGGCAAAAGACAGACTGAAGTGGCTCCAATTCTCAATGTTACTCAATCGGTGCTTAGCAGGTTGTGGGCACGCTACAGTCAGACAGGCAGTGTTGATGACAGACGTCGGTCAGGTCGTTCAAGGGCGACAACTGCTAACCAGGATCGTTTCATCCAAACCACAGCATTACGTAACGGCCATCAAGGTGCCTTCGAAATGGGACAGCAGCTGCACCGAGCGGCAGATGCGCGAGTCAGTGGTCAGACTATCCGAAATCGCCTAAACAGCTGGAATTTGTACGCTCGACGACCTCGAATAATTCCACGTTTGACTGAACGTCACATCACAGCAAGGCGTAATTGGTGTGGAGCACGACAGCGCTACAACAATCATCGGTGGAGTAACGTCATGTTTTCCGATGAATCTAGGTTCACTCTCGACTTCCATGACATGCGAAATAGAGTGTGGCGGCGGCGGAAATGAACGATACCATGACGTGACCGTTAGGCAGCACGGTCGTTTTAGTGGCGCATCGCTTATGATGTGGAGGGGCATAACCATGACAAGCATGATAACATTACATGTCACCCAAAGGCGTGTCACAGGACAGTACTACCGTGACATGTTAGCAGCTCAAATGGTGCCATTTGCCGACGTCACAACCGTCGATTCATTTTCCAAGATGACAATGCACGAGCACACAGGGCCCGTGTCGCTACAAAGTTCCTCCAGGAGCAGAACATCACTACACTGCCTTGGCCAGCACTAAGTCCAGACCTTTAACCAATCGAGCACACCTGGAATATGTTTGGCAGGCGCCTACGACAGTAGTAAGAGATGTGGAGATCGGGACTGTTTGGGGGACCCCAGCGGGGATCCCGTAAGTGACGCCATGTCACGTGACCTGGTGGCATCATGTTGTGTTGTCATGGTAACCCACGTGAGTGGCCCTCTTGTGACGTCATCTCCGTAGTGATGCATGGTGTTAGTGCGCGTGCGCAGCGCGTGTTGTTAGGGTGATACGTGTTTCCATCGACCAGTTTGTATACTGGAGGCCGCCATCTTGGTTTCTGTGGTAGCACGTGGTTGTTATGTGACCCAGAGGCTTCTTATAAGGCAGGGGTAGGTTCAGAGGGTGTGTACGATTGAATCGGGATATCACAAATTACCACAAACAACCCGACAATCCCTCCAAATCTCCAAAAAACGATTTTGTTTACTGCGGATTCCCCACTTTATCGGCTTAGCACGTAGTGCTATGGCACAGAGGGGCAAGAGAGGTGAGTTCAACTGAACTAGAGTTGTTTTCTGGATCAGATTCCCAAAGAATCCTCGTTTACTTGGTAGAATTACCACAAACAACCCAACAATTGTTTACTTGGCTCTACAAGCTATGTTATGCCTTTCCTTGTTCTATTTATTCTGAAGCCCCTAAATATGTTTATGTTATATTGTACATTTTACAGGTAGCAAACAGCCACATGCTGGATGTGCCAATATGTGCTTATACCCAGTACATTATGATCAGATCAACAAGCACACATATACACGCAACACAACATGCACGATTTAAAATACACAATACGTTATGATCAGATCAACAAACACACATATACACGCAACACAACATGCAGGGTATAAAATACACAATACAGTATGACATATATACACACAACACAACATGCAAGATATAAAATACAATACGAATTATGATCAGATCAACAAACACACACATATACACGCAACACAACATGCAGGATATAAAATACACATTACATTATGATCAGAACAACAAACACACATATACACACAACACACATGCAAGATATAAAATACGCATTACATTATGATCAGATCAACAAACACACACATATACACGCAACACAACATGCACGATTTAAAATACACAATACGTTATGATCAGATCAACAAACACACATATACACGCAACACAACATGCACGATTTAAAATACACAATACGTTATGATCAGATAAACAAACACACATATACACGCAACACAACATGCAGGATATAAAATACACAATACAGTATGACATATATACACACAACACAACATGCAAGATATAAAATACAATACGAATTATGATAAGATCACCAAACACACATATATACACGCAACACAACATGCAAGATATAAAATACACAATACATTATGATCATATCAACAAACACACATATACACACACAACACAACATGCAAGATATAAAATACAATATGAATTATGATCAGATCAACAAACACACATATACACGCAACACACATGCAGGATATAAAATACACAATACATTATGATCATATCAACAAACACACATATATACACACAACACAACATGCAAGATATAAAATACAATATGAATTATGATCAGATCAACAAACACACATATACACGCAACACACATGCAAGATATAAAATACACAATACAGTATGATCAGATCAACAAACACACATATATACACACAGCACACATGCAAGATATAAAATGCACGATACATTATGATCATATCAACAAACACACATATACACGCAACACAACATGCAGGATATAAAATACACAATACATTATGATCATATCAACAAACACACATATACACACACAACACACATGCAAGATATAAAATACAATATGAATTATGATCAGATCAACAAACACACATATACACGCAACACACATGCAAGATATAAAATACACAATACAGTATGATCAGATCAACAAACACACATATACACGCAACACACATGCAAGATATAAAATACACAATACAGTATGATCAGATCAACAAACACACATATACACGCAACACACATGCAAGATATAAAATACACAATACAGTATGATCAGATCAACAAACACACATATAAACACACAACACACATGCAAGATATAAAATACACATTACATTATGATCAGATCAACAAAGACACATATATACACACAACACACATGCAAGATATAAAATACACATTATATTATGATCAGATCAGCAAAGACACATATACACACACAACACACATGCAAGATATAAAATACACATTACATTATGATCAGATCAACAAACACACATATACACACTCAACACACATGCAAGATATAAAATACACATTACATTATGATCAGATCAACAAAGACACATATACACGCAACACAACATGCCAGATATAAAATGCACAATACAGTATGATCAGATCACCAAACACACATATACACACAACACACATGCAAGATATAAAATACACAATACATTATGATCAGATCAACAAAGACACATATATACACACAACACACATGCAAGATATAAAATACACATTACATTATGATCAGATCAACAAAGACACATATACACGCAACACAACATGCCAGATATAAAATGCACAATACAGTATGATCAGATCAACAAACACACATATACACACACAACACACATGCAAGGTATAAAATACACATTACATTATGATCAGATCAACAAACACACATATACACGCAACACAACATGCACGATTTAAAATACACAATACGTTATGATCAGATCAACAAACACACATATACACGCAACACAACATGCACGATTTAAAATACACAATACGTTATGATCAGATCAACAAACACACATATATACACACAACACAACATGCAAGATATAAAACACAATACGAATTATGATCAGATCACCAAACACACATATATACACGCAACACAACATGCAAGATATAAAATACACAATACATTATGATCATATCAACAAACACACATATATACACACAACACAACATGCAAGATATAAAATACAATATGAATTATGATCAGATCAACAAACACACATATACACGCAACACACATGCAGGATATAAAATACACAATACATTATGATCATATCAACAAACACACATATATACACACAACACAACATGCAAGATATAAAATACAATATGAATTATGATCAGATCAACAAACACACATATACACGCAACACACATGCAAGATATAAAATACACAATACAGTATGATCAGATCAACAAACACACATATATACACACAGCACACATGCAAGATATAAAATGCACGATACATTATGATCATATCAACAAACACACATATACACGCAACACAACATGCAGGATATAAAATACACAATACATTATGATCATATCAACAAACACACATATACACACACGACACACATGCAAGATATAAAATACAATATGAATTATGATCAGATCAACAAACACACATATACACGCAACACACATGCAAGATATAAAATACACAATACAGTATGATCAGGTCAACAAATACACATATACACGCAACACACATGCAAGATATAAAATACACAATACAGTATAATCAGATCAACAAACACACATATATACACACAACACACATGCAGGATATAAAATACACATTACATTATGATCAGATCAACAAAGACACATATATACACACAACACACATGCAAGATATAAAATACACATTATATTATGATCAGATCAGCAAAGACACATATACACACACAACACACATGCAAGATATAAAATACACATTACATTATGATCAGATCAACAAACACACATATACACACACAACACACATGCAAGATATAAAATACACATTACATTATGATCAGATCAACAAAGACACATATACACGCAACACAACATGCCAGATATAAAATGTACAATACAGTATGATCAGATCACCAAACACACATATACACACAACACACATGCAAGATATAAAATACACAATACATTATGATCAGATAAAAAAACACATATGTACACACACAACACACATGCAAGATATAAAATACACATTACATTATGATCAGATCAACAAAGACACATATACACGCAACACAACATGCCAGATATAAAATGCACAATACAGTATGATCAGATCAACAAACACACATATACACACACAACACACATGCAAGGTATAAAATACACAATACATTATGATCAGAACAACAAACACATATATACACGCAACACAACATGCAGGATATAGAATACACAATACATTATGATCATATCAACAAACACACATATATACACACAACACAACATATAAGATATAAAATACAATACGAATTATGATCATATCAACAAACACACATATGCACGCAACACAACATGCCAGATATAAAATACACAATACAGTATGATCAGATCAACAAACACACATATATACACACAACCCAGATGCAAGATATAAAATACACAATACATTATGATCAGATCAACAAACACACATATACACACACAACACACATGCAAGATATAAAATACACATTATATTATGATCAGATCAGCAAACACACATATACACACACAACACACATGCAAGATATAAAATGCACAATACATTATGATCAGATCAACAAACACATATATATACACAGTAAGCGCCTCAATTTTCAAATATCTCCGGTCCATATTGTGACTGAAGATGCTCGCAAATTGAGTAACGCTGTCTCGCCTCGTCTTGCTCCTCTGCCTCCTACTCCTCCTCAGCCTTTCTTCTCTGGTTCTCCTAGTTCTCTCACTAGAACTCCTCCTCCTCCTCCTCCTTCTGTTTTTTCTCCTGCTTCTGTTTCCTCTCCTGCTTCTGTTTCTTCTGCCCCTTCTCCTGCCTCTAGTGTGGTTCAACCAGGTATATCGTACTCAGAGAAAGTCAAATCACCGAGCCGCAACTCGGGCCGCTCATTTGATTTTAAATTCTCCCAGTTTCGGCATAAAAGCGGAGTTAATTTTGACAAAAGGAATTGGCGCCTCCCCGATGTTTGTAAAAACATCCTTATGACTGGAAGTTCAAATTTAGGACGCATTGATCGAAATCCCCACCCGGACATCCAGGTGGAATGTTACCCCGGCGCCAAATTCAATCATCTGCGCTCTATGTTTAAAGGGCACAGGGGCCAGTCCAGTCCCCCAAAAATATTATTAAATATTGGCGTGAATTCTCGAAACGATAATTCTGATCTCGTAGTTAAGCAGTTGCGGAATATGCTTAGCGATATCAGGGTCAAGTTTAGATCAGCAAAAATTTATTTTGCTGAACTAAACTTTTCGCAAAAACTCCCTCAGGCTGAGAGGAGAACCCTGAGCATCATCAACGAAACCATTCGGAAAGTGAAGGACGTTAACGTGATACCAAAAATTGATGACTCGAAGTTTGATGTTGCTCAAGATTTAATCCATTGGACCACGAGAACCGCCAATATTATATACGATCACTGGTTGAACCACCTAAATTTAAACTAAGTAAAGGCAAAGGTAACAGCCGCCTAACAGATGTGGGATTAGGAACTAATGTGGTTAACCTGTCTGGCACCAATGACCTAACAACCCAAGAGAAATCTCTTTTAGATCGCGGTTTAACTTTTGTACCAGCACCAAAGCCAAAAACTGATAACCAAACAAATTTACCATCATACAACTGTAATTTTCTAAGGCAAATGAAATTAGCAGACCGCTTTAGAAACTCCAGCGGTCGAAAACTTCCTTTTACAGAATCATCTGGTTGGTCACCTCCAGATAGTGAAGTAGATCCCGAAATTATTGAGGCTAGCAAACGAATCATCCAAAAGGTGTTCAGCATGAACATACTCTCCGATAAAGACAATTTAACAGCTGGTGAACGGAGAGCCCTCACGAAACTTCGAAAAAATAAGAAATTAGTAATTAAACCAGCCGACAAAGGTGGGTCGATAGTTGTTCTATCTCGGGATAATTATATAAAGGAAGCCATGAGACAACTCAGCAATACTAAACATTATAAGAAAATAGATTCACTTATTTGGCCTAGTAATATCGAAAAATTCAATAAGATCTTAAAATTTCTCCTCGACGAAGGTCACATTACCAAAAAACAATTGGAATATTTAACAGCTAAGCTCAGTGCTCAAACAAGACAATTTTATATCCTACCAAAGATCCACAAGGACCGTTCTTCATGGACGGATGACTTAACTCCACCCGGGAGGCCAATTATATCAGATTGTAATTCGGAATCTTATGCGATCTCGGAATTAATTGATTATCATCTGAAACCTATAGCAAATAGACATCCGAGCTATCTAAAAAATACACAGGACTTCCTGTCAAAAATTTCGAAATTGAAAATATCAAAACATGCAATTCTGGCTACTTTGGATATCGACAGTATGTATACGAACATTGATGTTGATAAAGGTGTTAAATCAGTTAAAAATGCATTTGAAAAATATCCGGATGCGAAACGCCCGGATGAACAAATTTTGGATCTTTTAGAACTGAGCTTAAAAGGTAATGACTTTCAATTCAATGGAGAATATTTTCTACAAATAATGGGTTGTCCTATGGGTAAAAGATTCAGTCCTAATTTTGCAAGCATTTATGTAGCGGAATGGGAGGAAAATGCCTTAAGCAAATGTGCAAAGCATCCTCTCGTATATCTAAGATATTTAGATGACATTTTTATTATTTGGGAACATTCAAAAGAAGATTTTGATAAATTTTTAGAAATTTTGAACAATCACGATCCAAATATTAAATTGAAAGCTACTATCAGTGAAACTTCTGTTGATTTTCTCGATGTGACCGTGTATAAAGGCAAGCAGTTTCAGGCGTCCGGTCATTTAGATTATAAGGTATATTTTAAACCAACTGATTCACATCAATTGTTGCACACAAAATCATTTCATCTTCAACATACATTTAAAGGTATCATCAAGTCACAGCTCATTCGTTTCCACCACAATTCAAGTGATAAGGTAAATTTCAATGAGGCTTGTTCTACTCTTTGGCGCCCTCAGATCGAGAGGGTACTCGCTGCGCCTCTTGCGTAGCCTGAAATCCCAAACCCTGAAAAAGCTCGAAAGTCCAGCTGAAACTACCGATTTCGAACCACTGAAGATTGAACACAACAGACCGTTTCAGAATGGTAGTGGCGCGGTATTTAATTGCAAAAAGCCTCGTTGTAGACTGCATACTTTTATGCCTGATCAGAAAGAGGAATTTTCCTCCGAACAAACGAAAAATCATTATCAGATCCGTAACCCCCTCCATTGTGATTCACCAAACATTATTTACCTTATCACTTGTAAGCGATGTCGGAAACAGTGTGTTGGTCAAAGCCAAAATCCTTTTCGAGAACATGCTACCAGACACAAACAGGATATAAAACATAATGCTGATGCCCCAGTAGCACAATATTTTAACCTTCCTGGCCATTCTTTGGACGATTTCGAAATCCATCCTATTGAACAACCACCAATTAAAGACACATTAGAAGAAACGGATGAATTTAGAAAAAAACGTGAAGCTTTTTGGATCAATACGCTTCAAACCCTCTGGCCATTTGGTATGAACATATCAGAGGGCGAATGCGAAAGGAGGTCCATCATTCCTTTCACTTTAACGTACAACAGAATGAATATCGAAATAGCAAAAATGTTAAAAGATGAATTCAATTTTACCAATGCTAAATTAAATGAACCTTTGAATCTTCGACCTGTCATCGCCTATAAGAAAAACAAAAGCTTGCGTAACATCCTTGTAAGGACTAAATTAGAGCCCATCAATGAATAACATCAATTGTTGCCAGTCAGTTTAACCAGTTCCTAAGCTCATCACTTAGTTTAAGTCAATTTTATGTAATTTTTTGTCATGTTTGAAACCCAACAGGGTTCAGTAAATGAAAACAATTTTTCGGCGGCATATTAAAAGAAAAAAACGTTTCAGTAGGAAATGTCTGTGCCAGTACGATTTTTTATCCTCAAACACACATGCAAGATATAAAATACACAATACATTATGATCAGATAAAAAAACACACATATATACACGCAACACACATGCAAGATATAAAATACACATTACATTATGATCAGATAAAAAAACACATATGTACACACACAACACACATGCAAGATATAAAATTCACATTACATTATGATCAGATCAACAAACACACATATATACACGCAACACAACATGCCAGATATAAAATACACATTACATTATGATCAGATCAACAAAGACACATATACACGCAACACAACATGCCAGATATAAAATGCACAATACAGTATGATCAGATCAACAAACACACATATACACACACAACACACATGCAAGATATAAAATACACATTACATTATGATCAGATAAAAAAACACATATATACACACACAACACACACGCAAGATATAAAATACACATTACATTATGATCAGATCAACAAACACACACATATACACGCAACACAACATGCAAGATATAAAATACACATTACATTATGATCAGATCAACAAACACACATATATACACACAACACACACGCAAGATATAAAATACACATTATATTATGATCAGATCAACAAACACACATATACACACACAACACACATGCAAGATATAAAATACACATTATATTATGATCAGATCAGCAAAGACACATATACACGCAACACAACATACAAGATATAAAATGTAGAATACAAAGACGCAAAACAATATCTAGAAAAACCAATGTGTCCAGCGGACATTAAGCGATGGGTTTGAACTTAAATCCTCAAATTACCTTTCGTTACCAGTGCCACAAGGAACCTGATAGTTCTTCTATATCATTAGCAGTCAAGATACTGAGCACCAACAAGTTTTCAGAAAAACTACAAGTTGCCTTTATTATAATGGTTTAGTACAAAGTGCGCTCACAACAGCTACATGTATTTATTGATGTATTTATTTATTTATTGGGTTCAATGACACTATCAAATAAGATATTGGACGAGGACCCACGCCTCAACCTTTTTAACATTGGCGCCTCCTATTTATTTATTTATTTATTGGTGTTTAAGGTCACATACTTATGCACAATGGCTAATCGTGACCGTGACAGTTTTACGGGTGGAGGAAGCCGGAGTACCCGGAGAGAACCACCGAGCAACGACGAGCAGCTGTCAGCTCTCCAACATCGTAACTCTGAACTCTGCACCGCAGCACAGGCAGGGTTAGATTGGTTGAAGACAGGCGCACCATCGACGTGCAGTACGCTTCAGTACACAGCGTCATCGTGCCCCCATGTAGGCAATCGGGGTGAAGTGTCTTGCCCAAGGACACAACGCGGTTGCCGCAGGTGGGATTCGAACCGAAGACCTCTCGGCTTGCAGCCTGCACCTCTACCAACTGAGCCACCGCGCCCCTTTGGCGCCTCCTGGAAGGTATCATTTCAGTCAACATTGTCAACGGCGCAATGGGCGAAACAATCCCGGTTTGTTTGTTGGTTGGTTCAGTCGAGCTGATTAAATTATTACCCAGCCTCGCTTCAGATTTTTAACCCTTTACCCAACGAATCGGCCGCATCCGCCCGCGTAATATGCAAATTCAGCAGTTGAAAAAATATTATTTTTCAAACAATTTCAACGAAACCATATCATGTGACCCCTCGTTGGAACGAGCTCGTTCCAACAAGGGGTCACATGATATGGTTTTGTTGACATTTTTTGAAAAAATTAAGAAAATGATATTTAAAATAATAAATTTTGATATCGTCTGCGTTGGGTAAAGGGTTAACTCTTTATGTCGTCTGGTAGCTCAACACCAATTTTTTTCTTTACGCAAAAATTTATGCACACCGGTTTGAAAGGATTAACACTGCGCTCTAATAAAGCTATTTACAACAAGCAGTCAGAAAACAGTAAGTTTAGTTAAAGGATACACGAATTTGCATAAATCCTGGTCTTGGCTGCCCTTGAGCAGCATATATGCAAACACACATACCCAACTATGGTACCATCCAACATTATGGTAGTTTAACCCAATCAGATTTCTCCACCAAGCTAACAGCCGCCAATGAAAACGAGAGGTCTATAAAGCAAAGCAAAGTAGAACAAAGATAAGACGTAAGTTATAGAAATTGTGCATGGAATTTGAAAGAAGACTGTGTCCACCTTTAACTTTCCAGCCAAGCAAAGGAGATTCAAGGTAGCAAACCCTAGCCTCGATTTTGCTAAAGAATGACACACGATCTCAATGAAACATTGAAATCAAGCGCTTGAAAAGAAAACAATATTAATAAGACACAGTGGGGGCGCGGTGGCTCAGTAGGTAGAGGTGCAGGCTGCAAGTCGAGAGGTCCTCGGTTCGAATCCCACCTGCGGCAACCGCGTTGTGTCCTTGGGCAAGACACTTCATCTCCATTGCCCACATTGCCGCCGTGTACTAAGGCGTACTACACGTCGATGGTACGCATGTCTTCAACCAATCTAACCCTGCCTGTGCTGCAGTGCGGAGTTACGATGTTGGGGAGCTGGCAGCTGCTCGTCGTTGCTCGGTGGTTCTCTCCGGGTACTCCGGCTTCCTCCACCCGTGAACACGGTCATGATTAGCCATTATGCATAAATGTGTGACCTTAAGCACCAATAAATAAATAAATAAATAAATAAATAAGACACAGTGGTCTTCAATTATAAAAATATTCTGTTCACCATATTAATGAAGAAACGCTTCAGTCTTCTGGTGCCCTCTGCAATGAGACGTAATCCATCTCTAGGATCAAATAATTATCAGATAATTCGGGTGTGGGTTTTATATCTCCATCCTCTGCAACATTAAACCATGCAGATACAGTTAAAACTAGAAGTCCTGTCACGAATAGTGCGCTTATCTAGGCTTAATTGCGCGTTGGAATTGCGCGCAATTGCCATATCGAATGGCATCTAAAGCACGGCAGGTTCTCTTGGTTCCTCATAGCAAACACATGCAATGTTTCTGCCAATGGACCTCCGGGTTACCCGGAGGTCCATTGGCTGAAACATTGCTTGTGCACAGGCCATATGTACATAATTTGATAGCTTTACTTAGGCCATAACGCGTACATTAACGCGCATATCAACGTGCCATTTGTGCGCATTTCATGACAGGACGTCTAGTTTTAACTGTAATGAAAATCCGTTCCGTACACATGTCGTCCCCTGAGTTCCAATGTGTTCTATATCCCAGTAGACCCGCAGAAGACATTGGAACTCAGTGTGCCGAACGGAAATGGTTGCGCAGACCAGTGAGTATCCGAAACTTAACCGATTGCGAAATATCTAAATAAAATGTTTCAAATTGAAGGATCTAGCGTATTTAATGTGTGCTAAAATAAGGAAGGAGAAATAGAGTCGATATACGAAGGGGATAATGGATATCCAGAAGAAGAAGAAGAGTATGAGTACGCAAATTTAGTTGGCGATAAAATATGTGAGTTTTTTGGTTGATAGTTGTCAAATGAATTGCTGAGTGTCCTTCTAACAACTGTTTTTACAGACGTGAAAGCTTGTAATAAACACAGAACGACACGCGCTTATGAATGGGTTAATCGACATGGCACATCTGTAAAAGTTTGTAAAAGTGGCGTCAGATATAAAATCATTTTGATTTCCAAAAATTTCATTCAAATTAGCAATATCAAAATTGCCGTATTCGTCGTGACCAGCCATTGTTTACAATCGATTTGGGTAAAACGATGAACGCAGACGATCACCCAGTGTGCGTAAAAATTGAAATGTCAAATAAATACAGTTGTGAAGAAAAAGAAAAATTGACCCACCACGGTCATTTAACTATTTAATAAATAATTTCATGTTGATAAATTAGTAATATAAATTTATTTTTCTTTTTGAGATTTAGATCGTGCCAGTGTTCTAATTTCTAATTTCTATTGATTTGACACCATGTTACAACTCCGAAGACCGATATTTTGGGGGCGTGGCTGGGGGCGGATCTCATTGTGTTTTTTTCGGTTCATTAAGAAAAGAAAAAACAGAATCGTGTTAGCCAATCGTTTTATCTGAAAACGCATGGACCGAAAAAAAGTTTAATTATTATCGATTTATCATTAAAGGAAAAATGTAAATATTCTTTGTATGCATTACTCTTCTAATCACCCACTAATTGGATTAACTCAGGTGTAACATATCATTGAAAGGACCAAGTAGACCCACCTTGTCTAAGACTATACGAAGTTAAAATGTGGTATACCTATCTCATTGATAAGTGATCTTAAAAGGACTGTAGCTGATTGTATGTATATGTCCTAGGAATGCAGCTGATTGTATGAACATGTCCTAGGGATGCAACTGATTGTACGTACATGTCCTAGGAATGCAGCTGATTGTATGTACATGTCCTAGGAATGCAGTTGATTGTATGTACATGTCCTAGGAATGCAACTGATTGTATGTACATGTCCTAGGAATGCATCTGATTGTACGTACATGTCCTAGGAATGCAGCTGATTGTATGTACATGTCCTAGGAATGCAGCTGATTGTATGTACATGTCCTAGGAATGCAGCTGATTGTATGTACATGTCCTAGGAATGCATCTGATTGTACGTACATGTCCTAGGAATGCATCTGATTGTACGTACATGTCCTAGGAATGCAGCTGATTGTATGTACATGTCCTAGAAATGCATCTGATTGTTTGTAGATGTCCTAGGAATGCAACTGATTGTATGTACATGTCCTAGGAATGCAGTTGATTTTATGTACATGTCCTAGGAATGCAAATAATTTTATGTACATGTCCTAAGAATGCAACTGATTGTATGTACATGTCCTAGGAATGCAGCTGATTGTATGTACATGTCCTAAGAATGCAACTGATTGTACGTACATGTCCTAGGAATGCAACTGATTGTACGTACATGTCCTAGGAATGCAGCTGATTGTATGTACATGTCCTAGGAATGCAACTGATTGTATGTACATGTCATAGGAATGCAGTTGATTGTATGTACATGTCCTAGGAATGCAAATGATTTTATGTACATGTCCTACGAATGCAACTGATTGTACGTACATGTCCTAGGAATGCAGCTGATTGTATGTACATGTCCTAAGGATGCAAATAATATTATATACATGTCCTAGGAATGCAGCTGATTGTATGTACATGTCCTAGGAATGCAACTAATTGTATCTACATGTCCTAGGAATGCAACTGATTGTATGTACATGTCCTAGGAATGCAACTGATTGTATGTACATGTACTAGGAATGCAACTGATTGTATGTATATGTCCTAGGAATGCAACTGATTGTATGTTTTTGTCCTAGGAATGCACCTGATTGTATGTATATGTCCTAGGAATGCAGCTGATTGTATGTACATGTCCTAAGAATGCAAATAATATTATATACATGTCCTAGGAATGCAGCTGATTGTATGTACATGTCCTAGGAATGCAGCTGATTGTATGTACATGTCCTAGGAATGCAACTGATTGTATGTACATGTCCTAGGAATGCATCTGATTGTATGTACATGTCCTAGGAATGCAACTGATTGTATGTACATGTACTAGGAATGCAACTGATTGTATGTATATGTCCTAGGAATGCAACTGATTGTATGTACATGTACTAGGAATGCAACTGATTGTATGTATATGTCCTAGGAATGCAACTGATTGTATGTACATGTCCTAGGAATGCAGCTGATTGTATGTATATGTCCTAGGAATGCAACTGATTGTATGTACATGCCCTAGGAATGCATCTGATTGTATGTACATGTCCTAGGAATGCAACTGATTGTATGTACATGTACTAGGAATGCAACTGATTGTATGTATATGTCGTAGGAATGCAACTGATTGTATGTATATGTCCTAGGAATGCACCTGATTGTATGCATATGTCCTAGGAATGCAGCTGATTGTATGTACATGTCCTAAACTTTTTATTTTTATTGTACAGAAATATGTCTCCCGGAATTAACGTAATTATGTGACGATATGATTTAACCCTTTACCCAACGTGACGCCAAAACCGGCCAGCGCTATTCCGAAGAAATCGCCAATTAATTCTCAATATTTTTTCATTTGTTATCTCAAAAACATAGGTTATATTCCCTCGTCGAGCACGTTCCAATGAGGGGCCATGCCCTATGTTTGTGAGACAAAACATAAAAATATTAGTTATTCAAGAATTTGTTTGCAAGTGTCATTTGTTTTTCAAGTCAGGTAGAGAGTTATCAGGACAGATATTACAGTTAGGCATTGGAAGAACTGGGATCTGTGACACTATCTATCCATATATTGAATGGTCCCCCCCCCCCCCACGTAATGGTGACAATTACAGTATCTTCTCTTCAACTAATATCACCTCTAGTTAACTGTTTGTGGTTAACAAATTTATCATTTGAAATAGGGACTAAATTTGACTTACGAATCAACATAAAAAAAACTTAAGAAAAATGAGCTCCAGCGAGAGGCTCCCAATGTGTTTGGTATGATGGACGATAATATACATTTTAATCACCATGTCAGATGTTATAGGTAAGGCTAGCTTTGACAACCAACGAGAGGCCCCCAATGGGTTTGGTATGATGGACGATAATATACATTTTAATCAACATGTCAGGCGTTATTGGTAAGGCTAGCCTTGACAACCAACGAGAGGCTCCCATTGGGTTTGGTATGATGGACGATAATATACATTTTAATCACCATGTCAGGCGTTATTGGTAAGGCTAGCCTTGACAACCAACGAGAGACTCCCAATGGGTTTGGTATGATGGGCGATAATATACATGTTAATCATCATGTCAGGTGTTATAGGTAAGGCTAGCCTTGACAACCAACAAGAGGCTCCCAATGGGTTTGGTATGATGGACGATAATATACATTTTAATCATCATGTCAGGTGTTATAGGTAAGGCTAGCCTTGACAACGAACGAGAGGCTCCCAATGGGTTTGGTATGATCGACGATAATATACATTTTAATCAACATGTCAGGCTTTATAGGTAAGGCTAGCCTTGACAACCAACCAGAGGCTCCCAATGGGTTTGGTATGATGGACGATAATATACATTTTAATCACCATGTCAGGTGTTATAGATAAGGCTAGCCTTGACAGCCAACGAGAGGCTCCCAATGGGTTTTGTATGATGGACGATAATATACATTTTAATCACCATGTCAGATGTTATAGGTAAAGCTAGCCTTGACAACCAACGAGAGGCTTCCAATGGGTTTGGTATGATGGGCGATAATATACATTTTAATCAACATGTCAGGCGTTATTGGTAAGGCTGGCCTTGACAACCAACGAGAGGCTCCCAATGGGTTTGGTATGATGGGCGATAATATACATTTTAATCACCATTTCAGATGTTGTAGGTAAGGCTAGCCTTGACAACCAACGAGAGGCTTCCAATGGGTTTGGTACGGTGGGCGATAATATACATTTTAATCAACATGTCAGGCTTTATAGGTAAGGCTAGCCTTGACAACCAACGAGAGGCTCCCAATGGGTTTAGTATGATCGGCGATAATATACATTTTAATCAACATGTCAGGCGTTATTGGTAAGGCTGGCCTATCCTAGTGTGATTTATTACGCCTTAACGCCCTGCGTAATAACTTCCTTTCAGTGGTATCAAATTGTTGGGTGTCTAAAACGGCTAATTTATGCAGTATTTTAATTCCACTGAGATAATTACATATGGGATCAGCTGATTTAAAGGTTCTGCTCAGAAAGTGTACAAAGGACACAAAATTTCGGAAGTGTTAGGAAATGCTTAATAATTAAAATGACAATAGAATAATAAGAATGAAATCCACTGAATCTTTAATTTCTTATAATAAGAATGAAATCCACTGAATCTTTAAATTCTTATAATAAGTATGGAATCCACTGAATCTTTAACTCTTTACCCAACGCAGACGATATCAAAATTTATTATTTTAAATATCATTTTTTAAATTTTTTCATAAAATTTCAACAAAACCTTATCATGTGACCCCTCGTTGGAACGAGCTCGACCAGCTCGTTCCAACGAGTGTTCACATGATATGGTTTTGTTGAAATTTTTTTAAAAATAATATTTTTTCAACCGCTGAATTTACATATTACGCGGGCGGATGCGGGCGATTTGTTGGGTAAAGGGTTAAATTCTTATGGGTTCCTTCAGCGAAGGCACATTTCAGAGACTAAATCATTTCCCGTTTAAGTATCTTGAGTTGGGCTTCGGAAAAGAAAAATTACCAATTACATGTATGTGGAAATTGAAAATAACGTGACAGCTAAATCTTTTCATGGAATATAGCCCCTGTCGTAAAGTAACTTAATGACTTCACGCTGTAGTCTGCAGTATTGTCATGTCATTGAGAGAGGAAATCTGTATTATTATATCCTGGGATGTAAACAGCTCGAATGGTGAATACATGAATAGATGCTATAAAACATATTTCGCTAAAACATGGCTGCTGCTGAAATTGATTTCTAGTGGAGCCCTTATTTAAAAGTTGCGCTGAAGTATAGTTTTCACACTGAACCAAAAGTTTTAGGTCTCTTAAATTAGAGGCCCATAACTTGATTGAAACCATAATTGCCAATAGCTCTAGATCGTTTATATGTAAATAGTTTGGTTTAATAAAATTTGGAAACGAGGAATGGTAATATTCATTCCGTCATACGTCCCCACAGCCTGATTTCATTGTGACATATGTCCTCACAGCCTTATTTTATTGTCGCATACGTCCCCACAGCCTGATTTCATTACGACATACGTCCTCACAGCCTGATTTCCTTACGACATACGTCCTCACAGCCTGATTTCATTACGACATACGTCCTCACAGCCTGATTTTATTGCCGCATACGTCCTCACAGCCTGATTTCATTACGACATACGTCCTCACAGCCTGATTTCATTACGACATACGTCCTCACAGCCTGATTTCATTACGACATACGTCCTCACAGCCTTATTTTATTGTCGCATACGTCCCCACAGCCTGATTTCATTACGACATACGTCCTCACAGCCTGATTTTATTGCCGCATACGTCCCCACGGCCGGATTTCATTGCGACATATGTCCTCACAGCCTTATTTTCTTGTCGCATACGTCCCCACATCCTGATTTCATTACGACATACGTCCTCACAGCCTGATTTCATTACGACATACGTCCTCACAGCCTGATTTCATTACGACATACGTCCTCACAGCCTTATTTTATTGTCGCATACGTCCCCACAGCCTGATTTCATTACGACATACGTCCTCACAGCCTGATTTCATTACGACATACGTCCTCACAGCCTGATTTCCTTACGACATACGTCCTCACAGCCTGATTTTATTGCCGCATACGTCCCCACGGCCTGATTTCATTGTGACGTATGTCCTCACAGCCTTATTTTATTGTCGCATACGTCCCCACAGCCTGATTTCATTATGACATACGTCCTCACAGCCTGATTTCATTACGACATACGTCCTCACAGCCTGATTTCATTACGACATACGTCCTCACAGCCTGATTTTATTGCCGCATACGTCCTCACAGCCTGATTTCATTGTGGCATACGTCCCCACGGCCTGATTTCATTGTGGCATACGTCCTCACAGCCTGATTTCATTGCCGCATACGTCCCCGCAGCCTGATATCATCGAGGCATACGCCCCTGCAGCCTGATTTCATTGTGGTATACATCATCACGGCCTGATTTCATTGTGGCATACTTCCACACAGCTTGATTTCGTAGCGGCATGCGTCCCCACAACCTGATTTTATTGCGACATACGTCTTCACAGTTTGATTTCATTGCTGCACACATCCCCGCAGCCTGATTTCATCGTGGCATACGCCCCCGCAGCCGGATTTCATTGCGGCACACGTCCCCACAGCCTGATTTTATTGCAGCATACGATCCCACAGCCTGATTTCATTGTGGTATACGCCCCCACAACCTAATTTTATAGCGGCATACGTCCCCACAGTCCGATTTCATTGCAGCATACGTCCTCGCAGCCTGATTTCATTGTGGCATACGTCCTCACAGCCTGATTTTGTTGAGGCATACGTCCCCAAAGCTTGATTTTATTGCGGCATACGTCTCCACGGCCTGATTTCATTGCGGCATACGTCCCCACAGCCTGATTTCATTGAGGAATACGCCCCCACAGCCTAATTTCATTGTGGCATACATTCCCATGGCCTGATTTCATTGCGTCAGTTGATAAAATTTGATTATAGACTTCCCATAATAAGAAGGGAGAAAATGTGACAACCAAATTACGTCTTTCCTGATAAAGTTTGGAAATCTCAACCCACGGCCTCATTTCATTGCGTCAGTTAATCAAATTTGATCATAGACTTCCCATAATAAGAAGGAAGAAAATGTGACAACCAAATTACGTCTTTCCTGATAAAGTTTGGAAATCTCAACCCACGGCCTCATTTCATTGCGTCAGTTAATCAAATTTGATCATAGACTTCCCATAATAAGAAGGAAGAAAATGTGACAACCAAATTACGTCTTTCCTGATAAAGTTTGGAAATCTCAACCCACGGCCTCATTCCATTGCGTCAGTTAATCAAATTTGATCATAGACTTCCCATAATAAGAAGGGAGAAAATGTGACAACCAAATTACATCTTTCCTGATAAAGTTTGGAAATCTCAACCCACGGCCTCATTCCATTGCGTCAGTTAATCAAATTTGATCATAGACTTCCCATAATAAGAAGGGAGAAAATGTGACCACCAAATTACTTCTTTATAGAAGTCTGATTCTCTCAGTTCTCTCTTCTTATTATAGTCTTCCTATTGTAAGAAGGGAGAAAATTTGACCACCAGATTATTTCTTTCCTGGTAAAGTCTGGAACTCTCAATTCTATCTTCTCATTAAAGACTTCCCATTATAAGAATGGAGAAATGTAACCACCAGATTACGCCTTTCCTGATAAGGTCTGGAACTCTCAATCCTTTCTTCCTATTATAGACTTCCCAGTATAACAAGGGTGAAAATGTGACCACCAGATTACGGCTTTCATGATAAAGTCTGATACTCTCAGTTCTCTCTTCTTATTATAGTCTTCCCATTATAAGAAGGGTGAAAATGTAATCACCAGATTACGGCTTTCATGATAAAGTCTGGAACTCTCAATTCTATCTTCTCATTAAAGACTTCCCATTATAAGAATGGAGAAATGTAACCACCAGATTACGTCTTTCCTGATAAGGTCTGGAACTCTCAATCCTTTCTTCCTATTATAGACTTCCCATTATAAGAATGGTGAAAATGTAATCACCAGATTACGGCTTTCATGATAAAGTCTGGAACTCTCAATTCTATCTTCTCATTAAAGACTTCCCATTATAAGAATGGAGAAATGTGACCACCAGATTATGTCTTTCATGATAAAGTCTGGTACTCTCAGTTCTCTCTTCCTATTATAGACTTCCCATTATAAGAATGGTGAAATGTAACCACCAGATTACGTCTTTCCTGAGAAAGTTTGGTGAACTCAACCCGCAGTCTGATTTCATTGCGTCACCTGATAAAATTTGATTATAGTCTTCCCATTATAAGAAGGGAGAAAATGTGACCGCTAAATTACGTCTTTCATGATAAAGCCTGGTAATCTTAACCCAAAGCCTGAAGGGAGAAAATGCGACCACCAGATGACGTATTTCCTGATAAAGTCTGCAACTCCCAATTCTATTTTCTTATTGTACAGTTAAAACTAGAAGTCCTGTCACGAACAGTGCGCTTATCTAGGATTAATTGCGCGTAGGAATTGCCCGCAATTGCCATATCGAATGGCATCCAAAGCACGGCAGGTTCTCCTGGTTACTCATAGCAAACACAGGCAATGTTTCTGCCAATGGACCTCCGGGTTACCCGGAGGTCCATTGGCTGAAACATTGCTTGTGCACAGGTCATATGTACAGAATTTGATAGCCTTACTATGGTCATAACGCGTAGATTAACGCGCAGATCGACGTGCTATTTGTGCGCATTTCATGACAGGACTTCTAGTTTTAACTGTAGATTTCCCATTATAAGAAGGGTGAAAATTTGACCACCAGAATACATCTTTCATGATAAAGTCTGGAACTCTCAATTCTATCTTCTCATTAAAGACTTCCCATTATAAGAATGGAGAAATGTGATCGCCAGATTACGTCTTTCCTGATAAGGTCTGGAACTCTCAATCCTTTCTTCCTATTATAGACTTCCCATTATAAGAAGGGTGAAAATGACCACCAGATTACGTCTTTCCTGATAAAGTCTGGTACTTCCAATTCTATCTTCTTATTCCACCAACCATTCTTGTTGGTGATTTGCAGGCCTTATCGACGGACTCCTCTAGACCCAACAATTCCAATATTTCTCCTATATGATTATATTTAGTTGGTGTTCTGTATGAGACCTCTGTACCTACTTGGTCATCCAAATAACGGATAATATCTATTTGGTATTTTTGCAAATGAAAACAATTGTATAAGTTACACACTGACAATGCATGCAGCTGACCATCATCCCATTGTTAAAGATTGTCCAAATATATTTTATTTTTCCAGAAGTACCCAAACAAATGAATGGGTCTACTGGAATCTGTCAATAAACTCTTTTTAGGTCTCTTTTAAAGAGGTGACAATCGTTTCCCTTGATTGTAATTAATTCCATAAGGCTATCCACGGATGGATATTCGGGAGAAACATGTTCTGACAGATATTCATCCTTAGAAATATCGTCATTCTTGTTGGTGGAATGCAGGCCTTATCGACGGACTCCTCTAGACCCAACATTTCCAATATTTCTCCTATATGATTATATTTAGTTGGTGTTCTGTATGAGACCTCTGTACCTACTTGGTCATCCAAATAACGGATAATATCTATTTGGTATTTTTGCAAATGAAAACAATTGTATAAGTTACACACTGACAATGCATGCAGCTGACCATCATCTCATTGTTAAAGATTGTCCAAATATATTTTATTTTTCCAGAAGTACCCAAACAAATGAATGGGTCTACTGGAATCTGTCAATAAACTCTTTTTAGGCATCTTTTAAAGAGGTGACAATCGTTTCCCTTGATTGTAATTAATTCCATAATGCTGTCCACGGATGGATATTCGGGAGAAACATGTTCTGACAGATATTCATCCTTAGAAATATCGTCATTCTTGTTGGTGGAATGCAGGCCTTATCGACGGACTCCTCTAGACCCAACATTTCCAATATTTCTCCTATATGATTATATTTAGTTTGTGTTCTGTATGAGACCTCTGTACCTACTTGGTCATCCAAATAACGGATAATATCTATTTGGTTTTTTTGCAAATGAAAACAATTGTATAAGTTACACACTGACAATGCATGCAGCTGACCATCATCCCATTGTTAAACATTTTCAAAATATATTTTATTTTGCCAGAAGTACCCAAACAAATGAATGGGTCAACTGGAATCTGTCAATAAACTCTTTTTAGGTCTCTTTTAAAGAGGTGACAATCGTTTCCCTTGATTGTAATTAATTCCATAAGGCTGTCCACGGATGGATATTCGGGAGAAACATGTTCTGACAGATATTCATCCTTAGAAATATCGTCATTCTTGTTGGTGGAATGCAGGCCTTATCGACGGACTCCTCTAGACCCAACATTTCCAATATTTCTCCTATATGATTATATTTAGTTTGTGTTCTGTATGAGACCTCTGTACCTACTTGGTCATCCAAATAACGGATAATATCTATTTGGTATTTTTGCAAACGAAAACAATTGTATAAGTTACACACTGACAATGCATGCAGCTGACCATCATCCCATTGTTAAAGATTGTCCAAATATATTTTATTTTTCCAGAAGTACCCAAGCAAATGAATGGGTCTACTGGAATCTGTCAATAAACTCTTTTTAGGTCTCTTTAAAAGAGGTGACAATCGTTTCCCTTGATTGTAACTAATTCCGTTAGGCTATCCACGGATGGATATTCGGGAGAAACATGTTCTGACAGATATTCATCCTTAGAAATATCGTCATTCTTGTTGGTGGAATGCAGGCCTTATCGACGGACTCCTCTAGACCCAACATTTCCAATATTTCTCCTATATGATTATATTTAGTTTGTGTTCTGTATGAGACCTCTGTACCTACTTGGTCATCCAAATAACGGACAATATCTATTTGGTATTTTTGCAAACGAAAACAATTGTATAAGTTACACATTGACAATGCATGCAGCTGACCATCATCCCATTGTTAAACATTTTCAAAATATATTTTATTTTTCCAGAAGTACCCTAACAAATGAATGGGTCTACTGGAATCTGTCAATAAACTCTTTTTAGGCATCTTTTAAAGAGGTGACAATCGTTTCCCTTGATTGTAATTAATTCCATAATGCTGTCCACGGATGGATATTCGGGAGAAACATGTTCTGACAGATATTCATCCTTAGAAATATCGTCATTCTTGTTGGTGGAATGCAGGCCTTATCGACGGACTCCTCTAGACCCAACATTTCCAATATTTCTCCTATATGATTATATTTAGTTTGTGTTCTGTATGAGACCTCTGTACCTACTTGGTCATCCAAATAACGGATAATATCTATTTGGTATTTTTGCAAATGAAAACAATTGTATAAGTTACACACTGACAATGCATGCAGCTGACCATCATCTCATTGTTAAAGATTGTCCAAATATATTTTATTTTTCCAGAAGTACCCAAACAAATGAATGGGTCTACTGGAATCTGTCAATAAACTCTTTTTAGGCATCTTTTAAAGAGGTGACAATCGTTTCCCTTGATTGTAATTAATTCCATAATGCTGTCCACGGATGGATATTCGGGAGAAACATGTTCTGACAGATATTCATCCTTAGAAATATCGTCATTCTTGTTGGTGGAATGCAGGCCTTATCGACGGACTCCTCTAGACCCAACATTTCCAATATTTCTCCTATATGATTATATTTAGTTTGTGTTCTGTATGAGACCTCTGTACCTACTTGGTCATCCAAATAACGGATAATATCTATTTGGTTTTTTTGCAAATGAAAACAATTGTATAAGTTACACACTGACAATGCATGCAGCTGACCATCATCCCATTGTTAAACATTTTCAAAATATATTTTATTTTGCCAGAAGTACCCAAACAAATGAATGGGTCAACTGGAATCTGTCAATAAACTCTTTTTAGGTCTCTTTTAAAGAGGTGACAATCGTTTCCCTTGATTGTAATTAATTCCATAAGGCTGTCCACGGATGGATATTCGGGAGAAACATGTTCTGACAGATATTCATCCTTAGAAATATCGTCATTCTTGTTGGTGGAATGCAGGCCTTATCGACGGACTCCTCTAGACCCAACATTTCCAATATTTCTCCTATATGATTATATTTAGTTTGTGTTCTGTATGAGACCTCTGTACCTACTTGGTCATCCAAATAACGGATAATATCTATTTGGTATTTTTGCAAAGGAAAACAATTGTATAAGTTACACACTGACAATGCATGCAGCTGACCATCATCCCATTGTTAAAGATTGTCCAAATATATTTTATTTTTCCAGAAGTACCCAAGCAAATGAATGGGTCTACTGGAATCTGTCAATAAACTCTTTTTAGGTCTCTTTAAAAGAGGTGACAATCGTTTCCCTTGATTGTAACTAATTCCGTTAGGCTATCCACGGATGGATATTCGGGAGAAACATGTTCTGACAGATATTCATCCTTAGAAATATCGTCATTCTTGTTGGTGGAATGCAGGCCTTATCGACGGACTCCTCTAGACCCAACATTTCCAATATTTCTCCTATATGATTATATTTAGTTTGTGTTCTGTATGAGACCTCTGTACCTACTTGGTCATCCAAATAACGGACAATATCTATTTGGTATTTTTGCAAACGAAAACAATTGTATAAGTTACACATTGACAATGCATGCAGCTGACCATCATCCCATTGTTAAACATTTTCAAAATATATTTTATTTTTCCAGAAGTACCCTAACAAATGAATGGGTCTACTGGAATCTGTCAATAAACTCTTTTTAGGCATCTTTTAAAGAGGTGACAATCGTTTCCCTTGATTGTAATTAATTCCATAATGCTGTCCACGGATGGATATTCGGGAGAAACATGTTCTGACAGATATTCATCCTTAGAAATATCGTCATTCTTGTTGGTGGAATGCAGGCCTTGTCGACGGACTCCTCTAGACCCAACATTTCCAATAGTTCTCCTATATGATCATATTTAGTTTGTGTTCTGTATGAGACCTCTGTACCTACTTGGTCATCCAAATAACGGATAATATCTATTCGGTATTTTTGCAAACGAAAACAATTGTATAAGTTACACACTGACAATGCATGCAGCTGACCATCATCCCATTGTTAAACATTTTCAAAATATATTTTATTTTTCCAGAAGTACCCTAACAAATAAATGGGTCTACTGGAATCTGTCAATAAACTCTTTTTAGGTCTCTTTGAAAGAGATGACAATCGTTTTCTGACAGATATTCATCCTTAGATATATTGTCATTAACTCTTTGAATCCTAGCGGCCGTTTGTTTCCGGCCAGCAACATGATACGTCATAACGTCATCAAATAGGATGGCTGTTCGGTAAATGTGTGGGGTTGACCAATCAATATTTTCAATGTGCAGCCCTTGGCTTCAAGTTGAAAATATTGATTGGACTTGCGCAAACAATTGCTGTCATTGAACGGGCATGGACGATGTCACTAGAGTTCAAAGGTTAACCCTTTACCCAACGTAACGGCCAAAACCGGCCAGCGCTATTCTCAAAAATCGCCAATTAATTTTCAAAATATTTTCATTTTTTGTCTCAAAAACATAGGTTATGACCCCTCGTTGGAACGAGCTCGTCGAGCTCGTTCCAACGAGGGGTCATAACCTATGTTTTTGAGACAAAAAATGAAAAAATTTAGTTATTCAAGAATTTTTTTTGCAAGTGTCGTCTGCTTTTCATGTTAGGTAAAGGGTTAAGTGGTCTTCCAGCTGGGAAGCTAAGATTAACTATGTTCTTTTTTTACGAGATTGTTCTTTTGTCACTGAATTCCGAGGGTCGATGGACATTTCGAAACAGAATAGATTTTTAGAAAATGAACCCAAAATAGCATTATACGATTGTTCTTTTGTAATGTACAAGGTCAATCTGGTCAGCAACACCTTTATGGTTTTTATAGGCTTGGTTCAGTTCGAGAATGTTTCCGCTATATTTTCTATTGAGAAGGCATATTCCAATAATTCAATAATTGCTGAATATGAGAAATTGCATAACAATTTCTGAAAGAAAGGAATATTAAATCGAGATTCAACTGAAATTTTACATTTCAAATAATTGATTGTGCCAGATTTGAATATTGTATCGTGCACATCTATACAATCAGATTTTGATTGATTCGGATCTAAAGCTTCTAAATTATCCGTTGTGTGCCCAATGCTGGCTTATGAGATACTAACATTTCAGTTTTACACAGAACAAGCAGTTGGGATAGGCGAATGTTATCTTGTATATGAATTACAAGATTAACTTTGTGACGATTGAGAACTACATTGTTCTCTCAATTGTGATAACATGGAAGCTTGCATTTTGATGAGCCATATCCAAATGTGTATTGTTGCAAAAGTCAGATTCATATTTATATAATAAATAATTATGAGATCATGAAATAATGTTTATTTATAAATATGATAAATAATTAATAATAATGTTTCTTCGTTTTTGTCATTTTCCTACTCACCCAGACCTCTGAATTTGTAGTTAAATTCCCAACTGAACTTACCACTAATCTGAAGAAAGCTATAGTCGGCATTTATTTGATCAAGAAAAGTTTCACACTTCTACCAGAACAATAGCGGCTGGGCAGACAGGAAGACCCCTCATATCTGTCAACCAGTCCACCCTACTCAAACTATACAAAGCCTTTTTGCGCCCAGTACTCGAATACGGGGCAATCATCCTAACTGACCTCAACCAATCTAATATGGGAAAACTCCAGAAGGTCAAAAATCACGAGCTTAGAGTCGCCCTCCGCGCCCCATGGGACACACCCATCAAAAAACACTCCACGACAGGGCCGATATCCCCACCATCAAAGACCGCCTAGCCACCCTGGCCGCGAAAAATCATGACCGGCTAGCCGGCAGTAAACTAATTTCCGAACTTGGAGCCATTTGCGAAAGCCGACAAAAGCCCAAAAATTCCAGTCAAAACTAAGACCGCTCGAAAAAACTAGGGAACGAGAAGTGTAACGAAATGCCCTCCATGGGACACGCAGGGTTAATATAATTTCACTTGGGAGTCTCGGTTCCCTAAGTGTTAATCAGAGTGGTCAAGTCCTACTTGGTAATAATTCTCTGTTGAATAAGTTGAATAAACTTTAATACATATGAACGCTGTTTCCGAGTTCTTGTTAAAGGGGAAGCTATACTATTAAACTATGTTACAATATTCGATATTCATACTATGGAAATTCTGTTAAAGGCACGGTTACGTAATCGTGGTATTTTATTAATATGTACCAGTTCTCGGCACACATGGTGCAGAAGTAGAAAACGAGACACGAAAACCAGACATAGTCTGCCCTGCAGTAACCTCACCAAAGTGTTTCGACAGAATTTAATATTATAATTGGCAGAATTTACTAGTATAAGCCTGACCTGGCCTAACCTCATCAGAATGCTGTTGACAGAATTTAGCATTGTATACTGACCCGGCCTAACCCCAACACACCCAGAATAGCTTTCAGCTCTAGGAATTGTGCAAGATAGCACGTTCGATTGACGTCATAGAGTGACTCCCTAACCTTTAAGATAAATCGGACAATTCCGATAAAACACAGATAAATACCAACCAACAGCCTGCCAGCGTCATTTTGGTGCGGGAATTCATATTGATAGCACAAGATGCCCCCACTATCCCAGAATGGAAGCGAGGGGTTAAGAAACACCTCTCCGCCATCTTGGGGTACAGGTGGTGTTTTATGACGTCAAGTGGCATAAGATATGCACGAAAAGTCACGTACCAAACACAATATAAACCGGCGGAAAGACCCGAGTCTTTACTTCTCTCTGGGCTTTCAACACGCATAGAAGTCACTTTCCTATTTTCGTGGAAGAACGCTGCCGAACGCTGCCAGGCCAGATAACAGTTCCAGACACAGGACGCGATGAGAGGGATGCGATAGTTTCGACTTAGTCTCATTTCGTATCTGATATTTTACTATTTTACCAGAGAGAGAATTGTAGTTCAGTTTAAATTGTAGGAATTTTACTTAGGGTTTTATTAAAAGTGTAGAAAACTGTAAGTACATTTTATGTGTTTTGAATTCACCCATTCGCTGCGGCTGCAGTACTTCAAAAACTTTGCAGACTCCACAGAAGCTGGTTGCCTTCTTGATTGAACTCTTTGAATTGTCCTGTGGCCATTTGGCACGATTGAAGTCCTAACCCAAATCCACTAGACGATCATTTTTTTACGGGGTACTTAACCCTGCTTCGCCACAGAAGGTGAACTAACAGGCAGATTAACAGCTTAACTGTGGCCTTCTACCAGAAAGGGCTGCCTTCACTGACTCAACTAAAATTACATCACGTCTAAATATTGTATAAAACTAAACACGCTTAATAATAAATAGGGAACGAGAAGGTGAGTTAACAGGCAGATTAACAGCTTAACTGTGGCCTTCTACCAGAAAGGGGTGCCTTCTCCGACTCAACCAAATTTAGATCACGTTCTAACACTGTTTAAAACTAAAACTGCTCGAGAAAAACTAGGAAACGAGAAAGTGAGCTAACAGGCAGATTAACAGCTTAACTGTGGCCTTCTACCAGAAAGGGCTGCCTCCACCGACTCAATTAAAATTACATCACGTCTAAAAACTAAACGTGCTCGAGAATAAACAGGGAACGAGAAGGTGAGCCAACGGGCAGATTAACAGCTTAACTGTGGCCTTCTACCAGAAAGGACTGCCTTCACCGACTCAACTAAAATTAGATCACGCCTAAACACTGTATAAAACGAAAACTGCTCGAGTAAAACTAGGAAACGAGAAGGTGAGCTAACAGGCAGATTAACAGTTTAACTGTGGCCTTCTACCAGAAAGGGGTGCCTTCACCGACTCAGCTAAAGATTAGATCATAAGCCTATTCAATGACTGGATTAAACAAAATGTGCTATTTTTATCTTTTTATATTTTACATATTCTAATGAAAACTAATTCTGCCTTCTTCTTTTAAGCAGGTACAAAGAAGATACGTTTTGACCAGCACCCCAAAAACCGCTATGGACAGTTTAACCGTTATGGAAACAGTAACCCCCATGGTTTCTGAACATCCTCCACTCCATCCCTAAAAGTGGTCGACCACTTTAAGGGAGGCGAGCGTTGGTCCTGCGACCCGCCTCTGCCCAATTTTTGTAAGCGCATAGCGCATCTTTTGTCCCAACCCAATAGGATTACAATGCAGGCCTGCCCCCGAACCAGGGTTCGGGTCTTCTTTCTGGTGGTCCCTGAAAGGGGTCGTTGTTGTTTTCTTTCAAAGACGTTCAACCAAACAGAGACAGCCTGAGGCAGATTATATTTGCCATTGATGGCCATCACTCAAAATCATCCCCGAAGTGGCAGACTATACTTGCCTGAAAACCTAGAACCAATGCACCCTCGGGGAAAGGTAGTACCTTTGTGAAAGGACCCAACCTCCCACACTGGTCCTCACCCGAGGGTTTCAGCCGAGTTATGTCAACGAAGCCACCCCGCCGCAACCGGAGACGCCTGCCGAGTACCTGAACCTTTCCCCCCTTCAACACGCCTAGGCATGTGAAAACTAACCATATACAGTCATTGAGGGTCGAAAGGGGCCCAAACTAGTCATCGCTTTAACATCTTTAAATCTCATATACTCTGGATAAAATATTTCTGCTATGGGATTAAGCTCATGACTCAAGTTAGTCATTTTTTTGTAAATATAGTTACTCCTTAAAATGATTTAGATTAAGAAATTGACAGACCCGTACATAATGACGCCTTGGCAATCTATTATTCGAGACGACTTTGAAAAATAACGGTTTTTTCAAAACATGGTTTGTATGCAAAGAAGGGTTAGGAAAGGTTGGGAGCACTGTAAAGTGTATTCTGAACGTCAAGTATTTTAGGTAATTATAGAATCTTAACCTGAGTGAGTCTATGTTATATATGGGTCACCCTTCGCCCATGTTATGTATAGATCACCCTTCGTCCATCCCACACATCGATTTACCGGGCAGGCGAACCGTAGAGTAACGTTACACAATCAATGTTATATATGGGTCACCCTTCGCCCAGCCCACACATCGATTTACCGGACAGGCGAACCGTAGAGTAACGTTACACAATCAATGTTATATATGGGTCACCCTTCGCCCAGCCCACACATCGATTTACCGGACAGGCGAACCGTAGAGTAACGTTACACAATCAATGTTATATATGGGTCACCCTTCGCCCAGCCCACACATCGATTTACCGGACAGGCGAACCGTAGAGTAACGTTACACAATCAATGTTATATATGGGTCACCCTTCGCCCAGTCCACACATCGATTTACCGGACAGGCGAACCGTAGAGTAACGTTACACAATCAATGTTATATATGGGTCACCCTTCGCCCAGCCCACACATCGATTTACCGGACAGGCGAACCGTAGAGTAACGTTACACAATCAATGTTATATATGGGTCACCCTTCGCCCAGTCCACACATCGATTTACCGGACAGGCGAACCGTAGAGTAACTTTACACAATCAATGTTTAAATCAAACACAACATGTAACATTTTAATACCACTCATGTAAAGTTTGATTGCATCTACAGAACTACAAGAACGGCTTACAAATCGTGCAAATAACTGGACAGTAGTCACTTCAGCGGGAAGGGGAGTAAAAGACAAATATGTACAGAATACAAAATAAGCTTTCCATCGCAATTTTAAATTTTTATCAGTTTCTTCAGAAAATGCATTAGACATTTGCATATTTATCACATTTCTTCAACTGTATAAGTTCCAAGTCTGAAAAATATACAAGAAATTCACCAATCATGATAAAAAAAACAATTTATCAAGGACTGTTACCTCTGCCATATTAACAGCACCAACTGATTGAAAAACAATTAACAGAACTTTCTTCCTAACCAGTAAGATAATCTGGCAATTTATTACCACAACCCTCAATATGCCAGTAAGATAATCTGACAATCTATTACCACAACCCTCAATATGCCAGTAAGATAATCTGACAATCTATTATCACATCCTTCAATATGCCAGTAAGATAATCTGACAATCTATTACCACAACCCTCAATATGCCAGTAAGATAATCCGGCAATCTATCATCACATCCTTCAATATGCCAGTAAGATAATCTGACAATCTATTATCACATCCTTCAATATGCCAGTAAGATAATCTGACAATCTATTATCACATCCTTCAATAAGCCAGTAAGATAATCTGACAATCTATTACCACAACCCTCAATAAGCCAGTTAGATAATCTGACAATCTATTACAACAACCCTCAATATGCCAGTAAGATAATCTGACAATCTATTACCACAACCCTCAATATGCCAGTAAGATAATCTGACAATCTATTACCACAACCCTCAATATGCCAGTAAGATAATCTGACAATCTATTACCACAACCCTCAATATGCCAGTAAGATAATCTGACAATCTATTACCACAACCCTCAATATGCCAGTAAGATAAGCTGACAATCTATTACCACAACCCTCAATATGCCAGTAAGATAATCTGGCAATCTATTACCACAACCCTCAATATGCCAGTAAGATAATCTGGCAATCTATTACCACAACCCTCAATATGCCAGTAAGATAATCTGGCAATCTATTATCACATCCTTCAGTATGCCAGTAAGATAATCTGGCAATCTATTACCACAACCCTCAATATGCCAGTAAGATAATCTGGCAATCTATTATCACATCCTTCAATATGCCAGTAAGATAATCTGGCAATCTATTACCAGAACCGCCAATATGCCAGTAAGATAATCTGGCAATCTATTACCACAACCCTCAATATGCCAGTAAGATAATCTGACAATCTATTACCACAACCCTCAATATGCCAGTAAGATAATCTGGCAATCTATTACCACAACCCTCAATATGCGAGTAAGATAATCTGGCAACCTATTATCACATCCTTCAATATGCCAGTAAGATAATCTGACAATCTATTACCACAACCCTCAATATGCCAGTAAGATAATCTGGCAATCTATTACCACAACCCTCAATATGCCAGTACGATAATCTGACAATCTATTACCACAACCCTCAATATGCCAGTAAGATAATCTGGCAATCTATTATCCCATCCTTCAATATGCCAGTAAGATAATCTGACAATCTATTACCACAACCCTCAATATGCCAGTAAGATAATCTGGCAATCTATTATCACATCCTTCAATATGCCAGTAAGATAATCTGGCAATCTATTATCACATCCTTCAATATGCCAGTAAGATAATCTGACAATCTATTACCACAACCCTCAATATGCCAGTAAGATAATCTGACAATCTACTACCACAACCCTCAATATGCCAGTAGGATAATCTGACAATCTATTACCACAGCCCTCAATATGCCAGTAAGATAATCTGACAATCTATTACCACAACCCTCAGTATGCCAGTAAGATAATCTGGCAATCTATTACCACAACCCTCAATATGCCAGTAAGATAATCTGACAATCTATTATCACATCCTTCAATATGCCAGTAAGATAATCTGGCAATCTATTACCACAACCGCCAATATGCCAGTAAGATAATCTGGCAATCTATTACCACAACCCTCAATATGCCAGTAAGATAATCTGGCAATCTATTACCACAACCGTCAATATGCCAGTAAGATAATCTGACAATCTATTACCACAACCCTCAATATACCAGTAAGATAATCTGGCAATCTATTACCACAACCGTCAATATGCCAGTAAGATAATCTGGCAATCTATTACCACAACCCTCAATATGCCAGTAAGATAATCTGACAATCTATTACCACAACCCTCAATATGCCAGTAAGATAATCTGACAATCTATTACCACAACCCACAATATGCCAGTAAGATAATCTGACAATCTATTACCACAACCCTCAATATGCCAGTAAGATAATCTGACAACCTATTACCACAACCCTCAATATACCAGTAAGATAATCTGACAATCTATTACCACAACCGTCAATATGCCAGTAAGATAATCTGACAATCTATTACCACAACCCTCAATATGCCAGTAAGATAATCTGACAATCTATTACCACAACCCTCAATATGCCAGTAAGATAATCTGGCAATCTATTACCACAACCGTCAATATGCGAGTAAGATAATCTGGCAATCTATTATCACATCCTTCAATATGCCAGTAAGATAATCTGACAATCTATTACCACAACCCTCAATATGCCAGTAAGATAATCTGGCAATCTATTACCACAACCGTCAATATGCGAGTAAGATAATCTGGCAATCTATTATCACATCCTTCAATATGCCAGTAAGATAATCTGACAATCTATTATCAAAACCCTCAATATGCCAGTAAGATAATCTGACAATCTATTATCAAAACCCTCAATATACCAGTAAGATAATCTGGCAATCTATTATCAAAACCCTCAATATACCAGTAAGATAATCTGGCAATCTATTACCACAACCCTCAATATGCCAGTAAGATAATCTGGCAATCTATTACCACAACCCTCAATATACCAGTAAGATAATCTGGCAATCTATTATCACATCCTTCAATATGCCAGTAAGATAATCTGGCAATCTATTACCACAACCCTCAATATGCCAGTAAGATAATCTGGCAATCTATTATCACATCCTTCAATATGCCAGTAAGATAATCTGGCAATCTATTACCACAACCCTCAATATGCCAGTAAGATAATCTGGCAATCTATTACCACAACCCTCAATATACCAGTAAGATAATCTGGCAATCTATTACCACAACCCTCAGTATACCAGTAAGATAATCTGGCAATCTATTACCACAACCCTCAATATTCCAGTAAGATAATCTTTCAATCTATTACCACAACCCTCAAGATGCGTGTAAGATAATCTGGCAATCTATTACCACAACCCTCAATATGCCAGTAAGATAATCTGGCAATCTATTATCACATCCTTCAATATGCCAGTAAGATAATCTGACAATCTGTTATCACATCCTTCAATATGCCAGTAAGATAATCTGACAATCTATTATCACAACCCTCAATATGCCAGTAAGATAATCTGGCAATCTATTACCACAACCCTCAATATACCAGTAAGATAATCTGACAATCTATTACCACAATCCTCAATATGCCAGTAAGATAATCTGGCAATCTATTACCACAACCCTCAATATGCCAGTAAGATAATCTGGCAATCTATTACCACAACCCTCAATATGCCAGTAAGATAACCTGGCAATCTATTATCACAACCCTCAATATGCCAGTAAGATAATCTGGCAATCTATTACCACACCCCTCAATATGCCAGTAAGATAATCTGGCAATCTGTTACCACAACCGTCAATATGCCAGTAAGATAACCCTGCAATCTATTACCAAAACCCTCAATATGCCAGTAAGATAATCTGGCAATCTATTATCACATCCCTCAATATGCCAGTAAGATAATCTGCCAATCTATTACCACAACCCTCAATATGCCAGTAAGATAATCTGCCAATCTATTACCACAACCGGCAATATACCAGTAAGATAATCTGCCAATCTATTACCACAACCGGCAATATGCCAGTAAGATAATCTGCCAATCTATTACCACAACCGGCAATATACCAGTAAGATAATCAGACAATCTATTACCACAACCGGCAATATGCCAGTAAGATAATCTGACAATCTATTACCACAACCCTCAATATGCCAGTAAGATAATCTGCCAATCTATTACCACAACCCTCAATATGCCAGTAAGATAATCTGCCAATCTATTACCACAACCGGCAATATACCAGTAAGATAATCTGACAATCTATTACCACAACCCTCAATATGCCAGTAAGATAATCTGCCAATCTATTACCACAAACGGCAATATACCAGTAAGATAATCTGACAATCTATTACCACAACCGGCAATATGCCAGTAAGATAATCTGACAATCTATTACCACAACCCTCAATATGCCAGTAAGATAATCTGCCAATCTATTACCACAACCCTCAATATGCCAGTAAGATAATCTGCCAATCTATTACCACAACCGTCAATATGCCAGTAAGATAATCTGACAATCTATTACCACAGCCCTCAATATGCCAGTAAGATAATCTGACAATCTATTACCGCAACCGGCAATATACCAGTAAGATAATCTGACAATCTATTACCACAACCCTCAATATGCCAGTAAGATAATCTGACAATCTATTACCACAACCCTCAATATGCCAGTAAGATAATCTGGCAATCTATTACCACAACCGGCAATATGCGAGTAAGATAATCTGACAATCTATTACCACAACCGCCAATATGCCAGAAAGAAAATCTGGCAATCTATTACCACAACCCTCAATATGCCAGTAAGATAATCTGCCAATCTATTACCACAACCCTCAATATGCCAGTAAGATAATCTGCCAATCTATTACCACAACCGTCAATATGCCAGTAAGATAATCTGACAATCTATTACCACAACCCTCAATATGCCAGTAAGATAATCTGACAATCTATTACCACAACCCTCAATATACCAGTAAGATAATCTGACAATCTATTACCACAATCCTCAATATGCCAGTAAGATAATCTGGCAATCTATTACCACAACCCTCAATATGCCAGTAAGATAATCTGGCAATCTATTACCACAACCCTCAATATGCCAGTAAGATAATCTGGCAATCTATTATCACAACCCTCAATATGCCAGTAAGATAATCTGGCAATCTATTACCACAACCCTCAATATGCCAGTAAGATAATCTGGCAATCTGTTACCACAACCGCCAATATGCCAGTAAGATAACCTTGCAATCTATTACCACAACCCTCAATATGCCAGTAAGATAATCTGGCAATCTATTATCACATCCCTCAATATGCCAGTAAGATAATCTGCCAATCTATTACCACAACCCTCAATATGCCAGTAAGATAATCTGCCAATCTATTACCACAACCGGCAATATACCAGTAAGATAATCTGGCAATCTATTATCACATCCTTCAATATGCCAGTAAGATAATCTGACAATCTATTACCACAACCCTCAATATGCCAGTAAGATAATCTGACAATCTATTACCACAACCCTCAATATGCCAGTAGGATAATCTGACAATCTATTACCACAGCCCTCAATATGCCAGTAAGATAATCTGACAATCTATTACCACAACCCTCAGTATGCCAGTAAGATAATCTGGCAATCTATTACCACAACCCTCAATATGCCAGTAAGATAATCTGACAATCTATTATCACATCCTTCAATATGCCAGTAAGATAATCTGGCAATCTATTACCACAACCGCCAATATGCCAGTAAGATAATCTGGCAATCTATTACCACAACCGTCAATATGCCAGTAAGATAATCTGGCAATCTATTACCACAACCGTCAATATGCCAGTAAGATAATCTGACAATCTATTACCACAACCCTCAATATACCAGTAAGATAATCTGGCAATCTATTACCACAACCGTCAATATGCCAGTAAGATAATCTGGCAATCTATTACCACAACCCTCAATATGCCAGTAAGATAATCTGACAATCTATTACCACAACCCTCAATATGCCAGTAAGATAATCTGACAATCTATTACCACAACCCACAATATGCCAGTAAGATAATCTGACAATCTATTACCACAACCCTCAATATGCCAGTAAGATAATCTGACAACCTATTACCACAACCCTCAATATACCAGTAAGATAATCTGACAATCTATTACCACAACCGTCAATATGCCAGTAAGATAATCTGACAATCTATTACCACAACCCTCAATATGCCAGTAAGATAATCTGACAATCTATTACCACAACCCTCAATATGCCAGTAAGATAATCTGGCAATCTATTACCACAACCGTCAATATGCGAGTAAGATAATCTGGCAATCTATTATCACATCCTTCAATATGCCAGTAAGATAATCTGACAATCTATTATCACAACCCTCAATATGCCAGTAAGATAATCTGGCAATCTATTACCACAACCGTCAATATGCGAGTAAGATAACCCTGCAATCTATTACCACAACCCTCAATATGCCAGTAAGATAATCTGGCAATCTATTATCACATCCCTCAATATGCCAGTAAGATAATCTGCCAATCTATTACCACAACCCTCAATATGCCAGTAAGATAATCTGCCAATCTATTACCACAACCGGCAATATACCAGTAAGATAATCTGCCAATCTATTACCACAACCGGCAATATGCCAGTAAGATAATCTGCCAATCTATTACCACAACCGGCAATATACCAGTAAGATAATCTGACAATCTATTACCACAACCGGCAATATGCCAGTAAGATAATCTGACAATCTATTACCACAACCCTCAATATGCCAGTAAGATAATCTGCCAATCTATTACCACAACCCTCAATATGCCAGTAAGATAATCTGCCAATCTATTACCACAACCGGCAATATACCAGTAAGATAATCTGACAATCTATTACCACAACCCTCAATATGCCAGTAAGATAATCTGCCAATCTATTACCACAAACGGCAATATACCAGTAAGATAATCTGACAATCTATTACCACAACCGGCAATATGCCAGTAAGATAATCTGACAATCTATTACCACAACCCTCAATATGCCAGTAAGATAATCTGCCAATCTATTACCACAACCCTCAATATGCCAGTAAGATAATCTGCCAATCTATTACCACAACCGTCAATATGCCAGTAAGATAATCTGACAATCTATTACCACAACCCTCAATATGCCAGTAAGATAATCTGACAATCTATTACCGCAACCGGCAATATACCAGTAAGATAATCTGACAATCTATTACCACAACCCTCAATATGCCAGTAAGATAATCTGACAATCTATTACCACAACCCTCAATATGCCAGTAAGATAATCTGGCAATCTATTACCACAACCGGCAATATGCGAGTAAGATAATCTGACAATCTATTACCACAACCGCCAATATGCCAGAAAGAAAATCTGGCAATCTATTACCACAACCCTCAATATGCCAGTAAGATAATCTGCCAATCTATTACCACAACCCTCAATATGCCAGTAAGATAATCTGCCAATCTATTACCACAACCGTCAATATGCCAGTAAGATAATCTGACAATCTATTACCACAACCCTCAATATGCCAGTAAGATAATCTGACAATCTATTACCACAACCCTCAATATACCAGTAAGATAATCTGACAATCTATTACCACAATCCTCAATATGCCAGTAAGATAATCTGGCAATCTATTACCACAACCCTCAATATGCCAGTAAGATAATCTGGCAATCTATTACCACAACCCTCAATATGCCAGTAAGATAATCTGGCAATCTATTATCACAACCCTCAATATGCCAGTAAGATAATCTGGCAATCTATTACCACAACCCTCAATATGCCAGTAAGATAATCTGGCAATCTGTTACCACAACCGTCAATATGCCAGTAAGATAACCTTGCAATCTATTACCACAACCCTCAATATGCCAGTAAGATAATCTGGCAATCTATTATCACATCCCTCAATATGCCAGTAAGATAATCTGCCAATCTATTACCACAACCCTCAATATGCCAGTAAGATAATCTGCCAATCTATTACCACAACCGGCAATATACCAGTAAGATAATCTGGCAATCTATTATCACATCCTTCAATATGCCAGTAAGATAATCTGACAATCTATTACCACAACCCTCAATATGCCAGTAAGATAATCTGACAATCTATTACCACAACCCTCAATATGCCAGTAGGATAATCTGACAATCTATTACCACAGCCCTCAATATGCAAGTAAGATAATCTGACAATCTATTACCACAACCCTCAGTATGCCAGTAAGATAATCTGGCAATCTATTACCACAACCCTCAATATGCCAGTAAGATAATCTGACAATCTATTATCACATCCTTCAATATGCCAGTAAGATAATCTGGCAATCTATTACCACAACCGCCAATATGCCAGTAAGATAATCTGGCAATCTATTACCACAACCCTCAATATGCCAGTAAGATAATCTGGCAATCTATTACCACAACCGTCAATATGCCAGTAAGATAATCTGACAATCTATTACCACAACCCTCAATATACCAGTAAGATAATCTGGCAATCTATTACCACAACCGTCAATATGCCAGTAAGATAATCTGGCAATCTATTACCACAACCCTCAATATGCCAGTAAGATAATCTGACAATCTATTACCACAACCCTCAATATGCCAGTAAGATAATCTGACAATCTATTACCACAACCCACAATATGCCAGTAAGATAATCTGACAATCTATTACCACAACCCTCAATATGCCAGTAAGATAATCTGACAACCTATTACCACAACCCTCAATATACCAGTAAGATAATCTGACAATCTATTACCACAACCGTCAATATGCCAGTAAGATAATCTGACAATCTATTACCACAACCCTCAATATGCCAGTAAGATAATCTGACAATCTATTACCACAACCCTCAATATGCCAGTAAGATAATCTGGCAATCTATTACCACAACCGTCAATATGCGAGTAAGATAATCTGGCAATCTATTATCACATCCTTCAATATGCCAGTAAGATAATCTGACAATCTATTATCACAACCCTCAATATGCCAGTAAGATAATCTGGCAATCTATTACCACAACCGTCAATATGCGAGTAAGATAATCTGGCAATCTATTATCACATCCTTCAATATGCCAGTAAGATAATCTGACAATCTATTATCAAAACCCTCAATATGCCAGTAAGATAATCTGACAATCTATTATCAAAACCCTCAATATACCAGTAAGATAATCTGGCAATCTATTATCAAAACCCTCAATATACCAGTAAGATAATCTGGCAATCTATTACCACAACCCTCAATATGCCAGTAAGATAATCTGGCAATCTATTACCACAACCCTCAATATACCAGTAAGATAATCTGGCAATCTATTATCACATCCTTCAATATGCCAGTAAGATAATCTGGCAATCTATTACCACAACCCTCAATATGCCAGTAAGATAATCTGGCAATCTATTATCACATCCTTCAATATGCCAGTAAGATAATCTGGCAATCTATTACCACAACCCTCAATATGCCAGTAAGATAATCTGGCAATCTATTACCACAACCCTCAATATACCAGTAAGATAATCTGGCAATCTATTACCACAACCCTCAGTATACCAGTAAGATAATCTGGCAATCTATTACCACAACCCTCAATATACCAGTAAGATAATCTTTCAATCTATTACCACAACCCTCAAGATGCGTGTAAGATAATCTGGCAATCTATTACCACAACCCTCAATATGCCAGTAAGATAATCTGGCAATCTATTATCACATCCTTCAATATGCCAGTAAGATAATCTGACAATCTGTTATCACATCCTTCAATATGCCAGTAAGATAATCTGACAATCTATTATCACAACCCTCAATATGCCAGTAAGATAATCTGGCAATCTATTACCACAACCCTCAATATACCAGTAAGATAATCTGACAATCTATTACCACAATCCTCAATATGCCAGTAAGATAATCTGGCAATCTATTACCACAACCCTCAATATGCCAGTAAGATAATCTGGCAATCTATTACCACAACCCTCAATATGCCAGTAAGATAATCTGGCAATCTATTATCACAACCCTCAATATGCCAGTAAGATAATCTGGCAATCTATTACCACAACCCTCAATATGCCAGTAAGATAATCTGGCAATCTGTTACCACAACCGTCAATATGCCAGTAAGATAACCCTGCAATCTATTACCACAACCCTCAATATGCCAGTAAGATAATCTGGCAATCTATTATCACATCCCTCAATATGCCAGTAAGATAATCTGCCAATCTATTACCACAACCCTCAATATGCCAGTAAGATAATCTGCCAATCTATTACCACAACCGGCAATATACCAGTAAGATAATCTGCCAATCTATTACCACAACCGGCAATATGCCAGTAAGATAATCTGCCAATCTATTACCACAACCGGCAATATACCAGTAAGATAATCTGACAATCTATTACCACAACCGGCAATATGCCAGTAAGATAATCTGACAATCTATTACCACAACCCTCAATATGCCAGTAAGATAATCTGCCAATCTATTACCACAACCCTCAATATGCCAGTAAGATAATCTGCCAATCTATTACCACAACCGGCAATATACCAGTAAGATAATCTGACAATCTATTACCACAACCCTCAATATGCCAGTAAGATAATCTGCCAATCTATTACCACAAACGGCAATATACCAGTAAGATAATCTGACAATCTATTACCACAACCGGCAATATGCCAGTAAGATAATCTGACAATCTATTACCACAACCCTCAATATGCCAGTAAGATAATCTGCCAATCTATTACCACAACCCTCAATATGCCAGTAAGATAATCTGCCAATCTATTACCACAACCGTCAATATGCCAGTAAGATAATCTGACAATCTATTACCACAACCCTCAATATGCCAGTAAGATAATCTGACAATCTATTACCGCAACCGGCAATATACCAGTAAGATAATCTGACAATCTATTACCACAACCCTCAATATGCCAGTAAGATAATCTGACAATCTATTACCACAACCCTCAATATGCCAGTAAGATAATCTGGCAATCTATTACCACAACCGGCAATATGCGAGTAAGATAATCTGACAATCTATTACCACAACCGCGAATATGCCAGAAAGAAAATCTGGCAATCTATTACCACAACCCTCAATATGCCAGTAAGATAATCTGCCAATCTATTACCACAACCCTCAATATGCCAGTAAGATAATCTGCCAATCTATTACCACAACCGTCAATATGCCAGTAAGATAATCTGACAATCTATTACCACAACCCTCAATATGCCAGTAATATAATCTGACAATCTATTACCACAACCCTCAATATACCAGTAAGATAATCTGACAATCTATTACCACAATCCTCAATATGCCAGTAAGATAATCTGGCAATCTATTACCACAACCCTCAATATGCCAGTAAGATAATCTGGCAATCTATTACCACAACCCTCAATATGCCAGTAAGATAATCTGGCAATCTATTATCACAACCCTCAATATGCCAGTAAGATAATCTGGCAATCTATTACCACAACCCTCAATATGCCAGTAAGATAATCTGGCAATCTGTTACCACAACCGTCAATATGCCAGTAAGATAACCTTGCAATCTATTACCACAACCCTCAATATGCCAGTAAGATAATCTGGCAATCTATTATCACATCCCTCAATATGCCAGTAAGATAATCTGCCAATCTATTACCACAACCCTCAATATGCCAGTAAGATAATCTGCCAATCTATTACCACAACCGGCAATATACCAGTAAGATAATCTGACAATCTATTACCACAACCGGCAATATGCCAGTAAGATAATCTGACAATCTATTACCACAACCCTCAATATGCCAGTAAGATAATCTGCCAATCTATTACCACAACCCTCAATATGCCAGTAAGATAATCTGCCAATCTATTACCACAATCGGCAATATACCAGTAAGATAATCTGACAATCTATTACCACAACCGGCAATATGCCAGTAAGATAATCTGACAATCTATTACCACAACCCTCAATATGCCAGTAAGATAATCTGCCAATCTATTACCACAACCCTCAATATGCCAGTAAGATAATCTGCCAATCTATTACCACAACCGGCAATATACCAGTAAGATAATTTGACAATCTATTACCACAACCCTCAATATGCCAGTAAGATAATCTGCCAATCTATTACCACAACCGGCAATATACCAGTAAGATAATCTGACAATCTATTACCACAACCGGCAATATGCCAGTAAGATAATCTGACAATCTATTACCACAACCCTCAATATGCCAGTAAGATAATCTGCCAATCTATTACCACAACCCTCAATATGCCAGTAAGATAATCTGCCAATCTATTACAACAACCGTCAATATGCCAGTAAGATAATCTGACAATCTATTACCACAACCCTCAATATGCAAGTAAGATAATCTGACAATCTATTACCACAACCGGCAATATACCAGTAAGATGATCTGACAATCTATTACCACAACCCTCAATATGCCAGTAAGATAATCTGACAATCTATTACCACAACCCTCAATATGCCAGTAAGATAATCTGGCAATCTATTACCACAACCGGCAATATGCGAGTAAGATAATCTGACAATCTATTACCACAACCGCCAATATGCCAGTAAGATAATCTGGCAATCTATTACCACAACCCTCAATATGCCAGTAAGATAATCTGGCAATCTATTACCACAACCCTCAATATGCCAGTAAGATAATCTGGCAATCTATTATCACATCCTTCAATATACCAGTAAGATAATCTGGCAATCTATTACCACAACCCTCAATATACCAGTAAGATAATCTGGCAATCTATTATCACATCCTTGAATATGCCAGTAAGATAATCTGGCAATCTATTATCACATCCCTCAATATGCCAGTAAGATAATCTGGCAATCTATTATCACATCCCTCAATATGCCAGTAAGATAATCTGCCAATCTATTACCACAACCCTCAATATACCAGTAAGATAATCTGGCAATCTATTACCATAACCTTCAATATGCCAGTATGATAATCTGACAATCTATTACCACAACCCTCAAGATGCCAGTAAGATAATCTGGCAATCTATTACCACAACCCTCAAGATGCCAGTAAGATAATCTGGCAATCTATTACCACAACCCTCAATATGCCAGTAAGATAATCTGGCAATCTATTACCACAACCCTCAATATACCAGTAAGATAATCTGGCAATCTATTACCACAACCCTCAATATGCCAGTAAGATAATCTGACAATCTATTACCACAACCCTCAATATGCCAGTAAGATAATCTGGCAATCTATTACCACAACCCTCAAGATGCCAGTAAGATAATCTGACAATCTATTACCACAACCCTCAATATGCCAGTAAGATAATCTGGCAATCTATTACCACAACCCTCAAGATGCCAGTAAGATAATCTGGCAATCTATTACCACAACCATCAATATGCCAGTAAGATAATCTGGCAATTTATTACCACAACCCTCAAGATGCCAGTAAGATAATCTGGCAATCTATTACCACAACCCTCAATATACCAGTAAGATAATCTGGCAATCTATTATCACATCCTTCAGTATGCCAGTAAGATAATCTGGCAATCTATTACCACAATCCTCAATATGCCAGTAAGATAATCTGGCAATCTATTATCACATCCCTCAATATGCCAGTAAGATAATCTGACAATCTATTATCACAACCCTCAATATGCCAGTAAGATAATCTGGCAATCTATTACCACAACCCTCAATATACCAGTAAGATAATCTGACAATCTATTACCACAATCCTCAATATGCCAGTAAGATAATCTGGCAATCTATTACCACAACCCTCAATATGCCAGTAAGATAATCTGGCAATCTATTACCACAACCCTCAATATGCCAGTAAGATAATCTGGCAATCTATTATCACAACCCTCAATATGCCAGTAAGATAATCTGGCAATCTATTACCACAACCCTCAATATGCCAGTAAGATAATCTGGCAATCTGTTACCACAACCGTCAATATGCCAGTAAGATAACCCTGCAATCTATTACCACAACCCTCAATATGCCAGTAAGATAATCTGGCAATCTATTATCTCATCCCTCAATATGCCAGTAAGATAATCTGCCAATCTATTACCACAACCCTCAATATGCCAGTAAGATAATCTGCCAATCTATTACAACAACCGGCAATATACCAGTAAGATAATCTGCCAATCTATTACCACAACCGGCAATATGCCAGTAAGATAATCTGCCAATCTATTACCACAACCGGCAATATAGCAGTAAGATAATCTGACAATCTATTACCACAACCGGCAATATGCCAGTAAGATAATCTGACAATCTATTACCACAACCCTCAATATGCCAGTAAGATAATCTGCCAATCTATTACCACAACCCTCAATATGCCAGTAAGATAATCTGCCAATCTATTACCACAACCGGCAATATACCAGTAAGATAATCTGACAATCTATTACCACAACCCTCAATATGCCAGTAAGATAATCTGCCAATCTATTACCACAAACGGCAATATACCAGTAAGATAATCTGACAATCTATTACCACAACCGGCAATATGCCAGTAAGATAATCTGACAATCTATTACCACAACCCTCAATATGCCAGTAAGATAATCTGCCAATCTATTACCACAACCCTCAATATGCCAGTAAGATAATCTGCCAATCTATTACCACAACCGTCAATATGCCAGTAAGATAATCTGACAATCTATTACCACAACCCTCAATATGCCAGTAAGATAATCTGACAATCTATTACCGCAACCGGCAATATACCAGTAAGATAATCTGACAATCTATTACCACAACCCTCAATATGCCAGTAAGATAATCTGACAATCTATTACCACAACCCTCAATATGCCAGTAAGATAATCTGGCAATCTATTACCACAACCGGCAATATGCGAGTAAGATAATCTGACAATCTATTACCACAACCGCGAATATGCCAGAAAGAAAATCTGGCAATCTATTACCACAACCCTCAATATGCCAGTAAGATAATCTGCCAATCTATTACCACAACCCTCAATATGCCAGTAAGATAATCTGCCAATCTATTACCACAACCGTCAATATGCCAGTAAGATAATCTGACAATCTATTACCACAACCCTCAATATGCCAGTAAGATAATCTGACAATCTATTACCACAACCCTCAATATACCAGTAAGATAATCTGACAATCTATTACCACAATCCTCAATATGCCAGTAAGATAATCTGGCAATCTATTACCACAACCCTCAATATGCCAGTAAGATAATCTGGCAATCTATTACCACAACCCTCAATATGCCAGTAAGATAATCTGGCAATCTATTATCACAACCCTCAATATGCCAGTAAGATAATCTGGCAATCTATTACCACAACCCTCAATATGCCAGTAAGATAATCTGGCAATCTGTTACCACAACCGTCAATATGCCAGTAAGATAACCTTGCAATCTATTACCACAACCCTCAATATGCCAGTAAGATAATCTGGCAATCTATTATCACATCCCTCAATATGCCAGTAAGATAATCTGCCAATCTATTACCACAACCCTCAATATGCCAGTAAGATAATCTGCCAATCTATTACCACAACCGGCAATATACCAGTAAGATAATCTGACAATCTATTACCACAACCGGCAATATGCCAGTAAGATAATCTGACAATCTATTACCACAACCCTCAATATGCCAGTAAGATAATCTGCCAATCTATTACCACAACCCTCAATATGCCAGTAAGATAATCTGCCAATCTATTACCACAACCGGCAATATACCAGTAAGATAATCTGACAATCTATTACCACAACCGGCAATATGCCAGTAAGATAATCTGACAATCTATTACCACAACCCTCAATATGCCAGTAAGATAATCTGCCAATCTATTACCACAACCCTCAATATGCCAGTAAGATAATCTGCCAATCTATTACCACAACCGGCAATATACCAGTAAGATAATTTGACAATCTATTACCACAACCCTCAATATGCCAGTAAGATAATCTGCCAATCTATTACCACAACCGGCAATATACCAGTAAGATAATCTGACAATCTATTACCACAACCGGCAATATGCCAGTAAGATAATCTGACAATCTATTACCACAACCCTCAATATGCCAGTAAGATAATCTGCCAATCTATTACCACAACCCTCAATATGCCAGTAAGATAATCTGCCAATCTATTACAACAACCGTCAATATGCCAGTAAGATAATCTGACAATCTATTACCACAACCCTCAATATGCAAGTAAGATAATCTGACAATCTATTACCACAACCGGCAATATACCAGTAAGATGATCTGACAATCTATTACCACAACCCTCAATATGCCAGTAAGATAATCTGACAATCTATTACCACAACCCTCAATATGCCAGTAAGATAATCTGGCAATCTATTACCACAACCGGCAATATGCGAGTAAGATAATCTGACAATCTATTACCACAACCGCCAATATGCCAGTAAGATAATCTGGCAATCTATTACCACAACCCTCAATATGCCAGTAAGATAATCTGGCAATCTATTACCACAACCCTCAATATGCCAGTAAGATAATCTGGCAATCTATTATCACATCCTTCAATATACCAGTAAGATAATCTGGCAATCTATTACCACAACCCTCAATATACCAGTAAGATAATCTGGCAATCTATTATCACATCCTTGAATATGCCAGTAAGATAATCTGGCAATCTATTATCACATCCCTCAATATGCCAGTAAGATAATCTGGCAATCTATTATCACATCCCTCAATATGCCAGTAAGATAATCTGCCAATCTATTACCACAACCCTCAATATACCAGTAAGATAATCTGGCAATCTATTACCATAACCTTCAATATGCCAGTATGATAATCTGACAATCTATTACCACAACCCTCAAGATGCCAGTAAGATAATCTGGCAATCTATTACCACAACCCTCAAGATGCCAGTAAGATAATCTGGCAATCTATTACCACAACCCTCAATATGCCAGTAAGATAATCTGGCAATCTATTACCACAACCCTCAATATACCAGTAAGATAATCTGGCAATCTATTACCACAACCCTCAATATGCCAGTAAGATAATCTGACAATCTATTACCACAACCCTCAATATGCCAGTAAGATAATCTGGCAATCTATTACCACAACCCTCAAGATGCCAGTAAGATAATCTGACAATCTATTACCACAACCCTCAATATGCCAGTAAGATAATCTGGCAATCTATTACCACAACCCTCAAGATGCCAGTAAGATAATCTGGCAATCTATTACCACAACCGTCAATATGCCAGTAAGATAATCTGGCAATTTATTACCACAACCCTCAAGATGCCAGTAAGATAATCTGGCAATCTATTACCACAACCCTCAATATACCAGTAAGATAATCTGGCAATCTATTATCACATCCTTCAGTATGCCAGTAAGATAATCTGGCAATCTATTACCACAATCCTCAATATGCCAGTAAGATAATCTGGCAATCTATTATCACATCCCTCAATATGCCAGTAAGATAATCTGGCAATCTATTATCACATCCTTCAATATACCAGTAAGATAATCTGGCAATCTATTACCACATCCTTCAATATGCCAGTAAGATAATCTGGCAATCTATTACCACAACCCTCAATATGCCAGTAAGATAATCTGGCAATCAATTACCACAACCCTCAATATGCCAGTAAGATAATCTGGCAATCTATTATCACATCCTTCAATATACCAGTAAGATAATCTGGCAATCTATTACCACAACCCTCAAGATGCCAGTAAGATAATCTGACAATCTATTACCACAACCCTCAATATGCCAGTAAGATAATCTGGCAATCTATTACCACAACCGTCAATATGCCATTAAGATAATCTGACAATCTATTATCACATCCTTCAATATGCTAGTAAGATAATCTGACAATCTATTACCACATCCTTCAATATGCCAGTAAGATAATCTGGCAATCTATTACCACAACCGTCAATATGCCAGTAAGATAATCTGGCAATCTATTACCACAACCCTCAATATGCCAGTAAGATAATCTGACAATCTATTACCTCAACCCTCAATATGCCAGTAAGATAATCTGGCAATCTATTACCACAACCCTCAATATGCCCGTAAGATAATCTGGCAATCTATTACCACAACCCTCAATATGCCAGTAAGATAATCTGGCAATCTATTACCACAACCCTCAATATACCAGTAAGATAATCTGACAATCTATTACCACAACGCTCAATATGCCAGTAAGATAATCTGGCAATCTATTATCACAACTCTCAAGATGCCAGTAAGATAATCTGGCAATCTATTACCACAACCCTCAATATGCCAGTAAGATAATCTGGCAATCTATTACCACAACCGTCAATATGCCAGTAAGATAATCTGGCAATCTATTACCACAACCCTCAAGATGCCAGTAAGATAATCTGGCAATCTATTACCACATCCCTCAATATGCCAGTAAGATAATCTGGCAATCTATTACCACAACCCTCAATATACCAGTAAGATAATCTGGCAATCTATTACCACATCCCTCAATATGCCAGTAAGATAATCTGACAATCTATTACCACAACCCTCAATATGCCAGTAAGATAATCTGGCAATCTATTACCACAACCCTCAATATGCCAGTAAGATAATCTGGCAATCTATTACCACAACCCTCAATATGCCAGTAAGATAATCTGGCAATCTATTACCACAACCCTCAGTATGCCAGTAAGATAATCTGGCTATCTATTACCACAACCCTCAATATACCAGTAAGATAATCTGGCAATCTATTACCACAACCCTCAATATACCAGTAAGATAATCTGGCAATCTATTATCACATCCCTCAATATGCCAGTAAGATAATCTGGCAATCTATTACCACAACCCTCAATATGCCAGTAAGATAATCTGACAATCTATTACCACAACCCTCAATATGCCAGTAAGATAATCTGGCAATCTATTACCACAACCCTCAATATACCAGTAAGATAATCTGGCAATCTATTACCACAACCCTCAATATGCCAGTAAGATAATCTGGCAATCTATTACCACAACCGTCAATCTGCCAGTAAGATAATCTGGCAATCTATTACCACAACCCTCAATATGCCAGTAAGATAATCTGACAATCTATTACCACAACCCTCAAGATGCCAGTAAGATAATCTGGCAATCTATTACCACAACCCTCAATATGCCAGTAAGATAATCTGGCAATCTATTATCACAACCCTCAATATGCCAGTAAGATAATCTGGCAATCTATTACCACAACCCTCAATATGCCAGTAAGATAATCTGGCAATCTATTACCACAACCCTCAATATACCAGTAAGATAATCTGGCAATCTATTACCACAACCCTCAATATGCCAGTAAGATAATCTTACAATCTATTACCACAACCCTCAATATGCCAGTAAGATAATCTGGCAATCTATTACCACAACCCTCAATATGCCAGTAAGATAATCTGGCAATCTATTATCACAACCCTCAATATGCCAGTAAGATAATCTGGCAATCTATTACCACAACCCTCAATATACCAGTAAGATAATCTGACAATCTATTACCACAACCCTCAAGATGCCAGTAAGATAATCTGACAATCTATTACCACAACCCTCAATATGCCAGTAAGATAATCTGACAATCTATTACCACAACCCTCAATATACCAGTAAGATAATCTGGCAATCTATTACCACAACCCTCAATATACCAGTAAGATAATCTGACAATCTATTACCACAACCCTCAATATGCCAGTAAGATAATCTGACAATCTATTACCACAACCCTCAATATGCCAGTAAGATAATCTGGCAATCTATTACCACAACCCTCAAGATGCCAGTAAGATAATCTGACAATCTATTACCACAACCCTCAAGATGCCAGTAAGATAATCTTTCAATCTATTACCACAACCCTCAAGATGCGTGTAAGATAATCTGGCAATCTATTACCACAACCCTCAAGATGCCAGTAAGATAATCTGGCAATCTATTACCACAACCCTCAATATACCAGTAAGATAATCTTTCAATCTATTACCACAACCCTCAAGATGCGTGTAAGATAATCTGGCAATCTATTACCACAACCCTCAATATGCCAGTAAGATAATCTTGCAATCTATTACCACAACCCTCAAGATGCCAGTAAGATAATCTGTCAATCTATTACCACAACCCTCAATATGCCAGTAAGATAATCTGGCAATCTATTACCACAACCCTCAATATGACGAGCTTGAACTTCAAACTGATGAAGGGTAGCAATAAAAGAAATCTCTCTCAAACAGTGTTGTAGGAATGAATTCCTAATAGCTCCACAATTAATAACTGAATTTAGTGAAACAGAGGTTAAATTATCACAGGTGAGAATGACTCGTTGTCCAACTATCCGTCCGGCTTACACATTCATGGTAAGAGCTCTATGTCATAAGTATATAATGTCTTCGTCTGGATAAAAAAAATCATTTGCACAAATTCCTCCCCACCCAGAAAGAGAAGCGTCTCAGGCAATAATGGAATCTGGAGTACAGTTAAAACTAGAAGTTCTGTCATGAAATGCGCACAAATAGCACATTGATATGCGCGTTAATGTGCGCGTTATGACCCAGTTAAAGCTATCATATTCTGTACATATGGCCTGTGCACAAGCAATGTTTCAGCCAATGGACCTCCGGGTAACCCGGAGGTCCATTGGCAGAAACATTGCATGTGTTTGCTATGAGTAACCAAGAGAACCTGCCGTGCTTTGGATGCCATTCGATATGGCAATTGCGCGCAATTCCAACGTGCAATTAAGCCTAGATAAGCGCACTATTCGTGACAGGACTTCTAGTTTTAACTGTATGATAATACCAATATAATTATCATTGATACTCCATTGTATAAGGGTAGATAATGCCACCACCATCACAAATCTTTGTGAACATAAGGGAGGTATTTGTAATACAGACTTTACATTATCACTGAAAGATCTGAGCCAACGTAGAATGCGAGAAAGAAAAAAATTCTACCAGGAAGTACGCAAGAAGAAACGAATTGAAGTTTACCCAGTAAAGACTGTACTTCTCTTAAATAGGCTTTATTATTCAGTAACCAATTTTCCACCAATTGTAAAATTTCTAGCACTCAATCTTCAGTAATATGCAAAGTCAAAGAAACCGTCTCAATACAGATTATCACCACAGTGTGTTATATACAGATTATCACCACAGCGTGTTATATACAGATTATCACCACCGTGTGTGTCTCCGGGAATTCAGATCATGTCCAGTTGTTGGAACAGAACAGTATTTCGACGAGCCCGTTAGGGCAAGTCGAAATGCGATTCTGTGCCCACAACGAGACTTGATCATAATTTCCGGAGACACACACTGTGGCGATGATAGATTTATTTAACAATATTGACCACAAAATGTGTTATAAAACTATTTTAAGAGGAACTTTTTCATTTGCCTTATCGATGGAAAGACGCAAATTGAAAAATAGAATAGCGTTCATTGATCTCCATATTGAGGTCAGTGATGACGTTACACTTCAGAGAAAATTATGTCACTGGTATTCACTTTACAGAAGACTGTCTTGCGAAGTGGAGCAACTGTGTGTTTCGTCAACGTGAATTTGGTTGTTACTTTTGCAATAATTACTGGTGAATTAAATATCCCTCTTGGTGTAAAGGTTTATTGTATTTTAAAATATGCCGTTCATCGTTTATTGAGGTGGAGTTTTCCACATTTCATAGCGAAAGCTAATCCTTTAACTTCAAGACAGAAGCCTCGACTCGAACGTTCAGATAAATCCCAATAAGAGGCTACAAAGCAGCCCAAGATGCCGAAAAGTGCGCATAATTTAACTATTCGTTGAGTTTATTTCCACAGTGACATTTTAGCATGCCGTGCATAATAAATGCGTTACATGACATTTAGTTGGCAGATACAGTGTCATATACGGCTCAAAGAAAACAATATTAGATTCGGCTTCGCCTCACCTAATATTGTTTTCTCTGAAGGGAAAAAACGCGAAGCCGTTGTTTTGGCAACAGCAGAATCACGTGCTTGTATCAGGGGCCCTTGATACGGATTCGGAACAAGGGCCCAGATAGATTAAACTTTAGTTGCGTAACAGTGCAAAAACGCCCGATTGTGAGATAAACAGAATACCAAGAAAAACCATTTGAGAAGATGGAGAACTGGCTTTACTTTCAGATTCAGCAAAAGGCCACAACCCTCCCAGACTGTCTTCAATTCACTAAAAGTCCAAATACAGTACGTGGAGAGTGGATTGTAACTAAATCGCCCGCGGACTGGAGTTATCAGCCAAGCTATAACTTTTAAATTGTGTACATATTGACAAAAAAAACACAAACAATGTTTCATTCAGCCAAGGGACCTCCGGGTTAAAATCCGGAGGTCCATTGGCTGAAACCTTTTTTGTGCTGGTTATGCTTTGCAACAAATTTGAATTATTCCTCGGGTGGAATCTCCAAACTGCGAGTGATTTAGTGATAATACTCTCTCCACGTACTGTAGCGTTGCCAGAGCATTCGGTACCGGCAAAATCATCCAGGTAATTGTTTACAGAAATATCAAATTGTTGGCAAATGAAATCAACTGCATTTGTAAGCCGTTGACAAATGTAACCGGCTGACCCGGGGCCCATATGTAGAACGGAACTGAAATATAAAAATCCTCTCCAAGAAAATCCTACCGAATGTTATATCACCTGGATCAATAGGAATTTGTTTGCAAGCTCTACTCAAATTTCTCTTTAACCCTTTACCTAACGTTACGACCAAAACCGGCCAGCGATATTCTAAAAAATCGTCGAGCTCGGAGCAACGAGGGGTCATAACCTATGTTTTTGAGACAAAAAATGAAAAAAAATCAGTTATTCAAGAATTATTTTTGCAAGTGTCGTCTGCTTTTCAGGTTAGGTAAAGGGTTAAAATAGGACAATTTTGTCCTTAGTCACCAATGAAATTTACCAAATCCTCTGCAGAGGGATACTTTAAGGAAATTTTATTTCCAGCATAAAATGTTTTTGATATGCCATCATCATTAACTCAACTACCTCTGGGGCAACTTAAGTCTAAAATAATTCTTCGGTCAGGAGATTTTTTTTTTTTTGGAACTGAATTTAAAGGACTTATATGTACATGAGCTGAAAAAGGATTATGTTTGAAAAGGCCTACACTGCAAAAAATATAGGTTCCCTTTAGAACCTTTAGAACCAAAACTGGTTCTAATCTTGTCCCTGAGATGGAAACAGTTTAATTAAAACACTATTCATTTCAAATCAAATAAATTTACCAAGATTAGCATTCAATTTTAACAGAATAATACATGAACTGAAGTAGATTCAGCAGTAAACTTGGAGCTTATTCAACGCACTCGCCAAACACTTTGAAATAACGCGAATATAAATACCGGGTATATTGGTTCTTTATAGAACCAAAACTGGTTCGATATGCCAACTGTTCATATCTCCTTTGCTTAATAATGATTTGAGACAACCTCGTATAAGCTCTAAACTTACGACTGAAACCCCCTCAATTTATTTTTAATTCTATTAATATTTAATGTTAATTTTTATAAATTTATTTGATTTGAAATAAATTCTGTTTAAACAGAACTGGTTCCATCTCAGGGACAAGATTGGAACCAGTTTTGGTTCTAAATATAACCTATATTTTTTGCAGTGTAATCTATGGTAACACCCGAAGACAAACGCCACCCGAATGTTACATGAACTGAAGTAGATTCAGCACTAAACTTGGAGCTTATTCAACGCAGCCGCCAAACATTTTGAAACAAAGGAGATATGAACAGTTGGCATATCGAATCAGTTTTGGTTCTGAAAAGAACCAAAACTGGTTCGATATGCCAACTGTTCATATCTCCTTTGCTTAATAATGATTTGAGACAACCTCGTATAAGCTCTAAACTTACTGCTGAAACCCCCTGAATTTGTGTTTACTTCTGTTAATATTTAATGTTAATCTTTATAAATGTATTTGATTTGAAATAAATTCTGTTTAAACAGAACTGGTTCCATCTCAGGGACAAAATAAGAACCAGTTTTGGTTCTAAAGAGAACCTATATTTTTTGCAGTGTACAATATTATGTTTACTAAGTTTAGAATCAATGTAACTATCTATCTGTGCCGAAAAATGTGTTGCACCTTTGTGATATAGACACTGAATTGGCCTGATAAACTTTTCATTTCAGTCAACACTGTCATAACCAATAGGAAACCGGTACTCCAGAAACTGACAAATATCACTGTCCGAATAACTGGCTAAAATTAATGATGCTGAAAAATCGAAATACTTAAATTGGAAGGAGCTGGAAATAGAGGAAGCTGATAATTAAAAAGATCAGAATTACAACCGCTTCATGAAGCTTGATCATATTTTTAGAAAAAGTATCCTAATGAAAATTTAGATCAGCCCCAGCAAGGCTAGAACAAATTTCCTCTACTAGCATATTTGAAGTTTGCTCTTTGAGATTAATGTATGTAAAATTGGAAGAATCATCTTCAAAAATGTCAGCTTAAATTGAAGGATCAATACCCGAGGACAAATTAACAGCCTCCACAAATTCATTGTCAGCAACATCAAATATATTGTGTGAAATTGTTATCATCATGAAAAGTGAGAAAGCAACTATTACACACAGCGGCCATCTTGTGACGTCATCCCCATAGTGATACGTGTGTTAGTGCGCATTTGGCGGAGTCAGGACCGAACTCACAATCTTCCGATCTCAAGTCCACTGTACCAACCAATGAGCCAATGGACCGTCTGTGTGTGATGTGACTGCAGTTCTTCGTTTTTTATTTTTTCTTCATCCACACGCAGAAAGATGAAGAGATGAAGGTGCGCAAATGTATTATGCAATAAAACAGCAGTATGCAATAAAACAGCTCCTTATGAAATAACGCAACATTAGTAATAAAATACGACGCATTGTGCGATGAAATCGACTAACGCATTACCCAACAACAGTGGTAATCAAGCCTACCGACTTGATTACCACTGTTGTTGTTATTTCGTATACTGCTAGCAAACACGTTCTTATTAATCTATTATACTGCTATGCAATATATACATATAACATTATATTGAATAAATATTTTTTAAACTATAAGAGAGTATTGCCTTTGAGGGAACACACGTTGCTCCTACAGTGATTGGAATTGTGTAAGCATGCGGTTTGTAATGCAGATGGGGTATGTATCTTGCCAGAATCAAGAAGGTCACGTGAAGTTTTAGATTCAGGTTTTATATGGTCAGGATAAAATATGCCTGCTAGAGGATCCACATAGTGACTACTTGAGGGCATTCCCTTACCTAGGCCTAGTTATTTTTGATACGGACATGCTGAAGATGATTGGGGATGATGCAACTTATATTTTCTCTTTTGCCACCAGGTGGCACAGACATGCTCTACCAAATGGGTCTGCCCACTAACTGAACACACTAAAAACTAAAGTGTTAAAACTGACTCTTTCAAGGTGTTAAACCCATTCTAACTCTTAGGGTTTGATTTTAACACTCAAAGTGCAATGCTTTAAGCACTTAGACATTACAATCGTCAGACATCTGAAACTTGAATGGATGGCACTTCCCATGTGTCTAGCATTGGTGGTTCTTCCAAAATCGTCCATAATTTGAGTTGCGCTTGGTGGGTACATAACTAAAAGGACACAGCGCAGATGACGCGGATCAGGCTCGAGAGTTCGAACCTGATCCGCGTCATCTGCGTTGTTTCCTTTTAAGTGTCGCGACATTACACTTGTCAAGTGGTATTATTGTAACACCTGTCAAGTTCTGGGATATCTATACTTGAACAAAGTGCTAGTTCAGCACTTAGTAAGTGTTAAATACAGCACTTCAAGTGCAGTTTTTAACACTTTAGTTTTTATCGTGAAGCCTTATGTGGGGCAGAAAACAGATCTTTATTTCTTTGATAAGCTGAGCAGAACCAAAAGCTGTCTTACTTCTCATCACATTGTGAACCATGTTCAGAACCACATAACTTGGGTTCAGAAGTTCTGACGTGTTTTGCTATAATTGGGGTTTCGTCTTCCCAGGAGTTAATTCCCAATTCTACACAACGAGGCCAATCGCTATAAAATTTTAACAGGGCTTTCCAATCGTAAATCGCATAGAAGTAAGAAATCATTTTTAGAAGTTTAAGTCTGCCAGCCTTTTCTTACCTTCCAATTCCTTCATGATTCAGAATTTCAAGCACCCCTGCTACAAACTGGTGATAGCTTAACTCCCCAAACTTGATGTCGGACCCAGAATACTTAAATTGTAATGCAGAGTGTGGAAAAAGCTGAGGAAACAGTACTCTATAACTTGCTTTGGCTTCTATTCCTAATTTGAGTTTTAAATTACATTTAAGATCAGTACAAGCAGCGTTTAACATATACTCGCGAGAGTGGTGGCCGAGTGGAGAAATTCGCTAGTCTCACGAGATGCCCGAACACTCTCTGTCAGCATCAATTGTGGGGTTGATGATGTCACAACGTACCGTCCTATCGGGTGGGGACGTTAAATGACTGTCATCTGTGTGGAGAGAGACACACTCCGTGCTGGCTAAAGATCGCTTCATAGTATTCGAGAAGAGCGAGGCCACGAAGTTGCCGCTATTTCGGGCCAAGGAGAGGCGTTAATATAAGTTGCAAAAACCTTTTCTCCAATCCTTATAAAACAAATAAAATTAAATAAAACATATATTCGTCGTCTGAACTTCAAGCTGAGAACGTAAAATTTGAATGTTTAACTGGTAGAGTGTTAAATTATTTTTGGTCATCCAAATTTGTCCACGTCTCTTTGCCTTGTTACAATTTATGGGAATTTTGGGTGGGAAAAAAAAACTTCCAAGGCCTAGGTATCACCCCAGCCGTCAGGGCACCGCATTGGCCAGTATCAATTTTCTTTTCAGTCAGAACATGTTTGGGAACATTTCCAGGTACAAGTAGAACACGTGCAACCAAAAATATTTCAGTCATTCCAGGGAAGGGGCAGGGAATTAAAAAGGGTACATCGCCTTGATGTAGAGAAGCAAGTCGAGAGTACACACGTCTTCAACCATTGCTAAGCCTACTTGTGCCCAGTTAGTACGTCTACAACCATTGCAAACCCTACAACTGCCCAGTTAGTAAGTCTTCAACCATTGCTAACCCGACTTGTGTCCAGTTAACAAGTCTCCAACCATTGCTAACCCTACAACTGCCCAGTTAGTAAGTCTACAACCATTGCGCACCCTACTTGTGCCGGATAGTAAGTCTTCAACCATTGCTAACCCGACTTGTGTTCAGTTAACAAGTCTCCAACCATTGCTAACCCTACAACTGCCCAGTTAGTAAGTCTCCAACCACTGGTAACCCTACAACTGCCCAGTTAGTAAGTCTACAACCATTGCTCACCCTACTTGTGCCGGATAGTAAGTCCTCAACCATTGCTAACCCGACTTGTGCCCAGTTAGTAAGTCCCCAACCATTGCTAACCCTACAACTGCCCAGTTAGTAAGTCTACAACCATTGCTCACCCTACTTGTGCCGGATAGTAAGTCTACAACCATTGTTCACCCTACTTGTGCCCAGTTAGTAAGTCTACAACCATTGCAAACCCTACAACTGCCCAGTTAGTAAGTCTACAACCATTGCTAACCCTACAACTGCCCAGTTAGTAAGTCTACAACAATTGGTAATCCTACTTGTGCCGGATAGTAAGTCTTAAACCATTGCTAACCCTTCTTGTGTCCAGTTAACAAGTCTCCAACCATTGCTAACCCTACAACTGCACAGTTAGTAAGTCTTCAACCATTGCTAACCCGACTTGTGTCCAGTTAACAAGTCTCCAACCATTGCTAACCCTACAACTGCCCAGTTAGTAAGATTACAACTATTGCTCACCCTACTTGTGCCGGATAGTAAGTCTTCAACCATTGCTAACCCGACTTGTGTCCAGTTAACAAGTCTCCAACCATTGCTAACCCTACAACTGCCCAGTTAGTAAGTCTACAAACCATTGCACACCCTACTTGTGCCGGATAGTAAGTCTTCAACCATTGCGAACCCTACAACTTCCCAGTTAGTAAGTCCCCAACAATTGCTAACCCTACTTGTGCCCAGGTAGTAAGTCTCCAACCATAGCTAACTCTGCTTGTGTTAATTGACTATGTCTCCAACCATTGCTAACCCTACCTGTGCCCAGTTAGTAAGTCTTCAACCATAGCTAACCCTACTTGTGCCCAGTTAGTAAGTTTCCAACCATTGCTAACCCAACTTTTTGCCCAGTTTGTAAGTCTCCAACCATTGCCAACCCTACTTGTGCCGAACTAGTAAGTCTTCAACCATTGCTAACCCTACTTGCGCATGGTTAGTATGTCTTCTACCATAGCTAAACCTACTTGTGCCCAGTCAGTAAGTCTCCAGCATTTGCTAAACCTACTTGTGCCCAGGTAGTAAGTCTTCAACCATAGCTAACCCTACTTGTACCAGTTGGTAAGTATCCAACCACTGCTAAATCTACATGTGCCCAGTTAGTAAGTCTCCAGCCATTGCTAACCCTACTTGTGCCCAGTTAGTAAGTCACCAACCATAGATAACCCTACTTGTGCAGAGTTAGTAAATCTCCAACCATTGCTAACCCTAAATGTGCCCAGTTAGTAAGTTTTCAATCATAGCTAACCCTACGTGTGCCCAGGTAATAAGTCTCCAACCGTTGCTAACCCTACTTGTGCCCAGTTATTAAGTGTTCAACCATATCTAACCATAGGCATGCCCAGTTAGTAAGTCTGCAATCATTGCTAACCCTGCTTGTGTCCAGTTAGTAAGTCTACAACCATAAATAACCCCACTTGTGCCCAGTTAGCAAGTCTCCAACCTTTGCTAAACCTACTTGTGCCCAGTTACTAAGTCTTCAACCTTAGCTAACTCTACTTGTGCCCAGGTGATAAGTCTCCAACCATTTCGAAACCTACTGGTGCCCAGTTACTAAGTCTCCAACCATTGCTAACCTTATTTGTGCCCAGTTAGTAAGTCTCCAACTATTGCTAAAATTATTTTTGCCCAGTTAGCAAGTCTTCAACCATACCTAACCCTTCTTGCGCCCAGTTAGTAAGTCTCCAACCAATGCTCACCCTACTTGTGCCCAGTTAGTAAGTCTTCAACCATTGCTAACTCTACTTGTGCCCAGTTAGTAGGTCTTCAACCATTGCTAACCCTTCTTGTGTCAGTTTAGTAAGTCTTCAACCATAACTAACCCTACTTGTACCCAGTTAGTAACTCTACTTGTACTCAGTTAGTAAGTCCCCAACAATTGCTAAGCCTACTTGTGCCCAGTTAGTAAGTGCCCAACCATTGCTAACCCTACTTGTGCCCAGTTAGTAAGTCTACAACCATAAGTAACCCTACTTAAACACAGTTAGTAAGTCCCCAACCATTGCTAACCCTACTTGTACCCAGTAAATAAGTCTCCAACCATTGCTAACCCTACTTGTGCCCAGTTAGTAAGTCTTCAACCATAGCTAATCCTACTTGTGCCCAGTTAATAAGTTTCCAACCATTGCTAACCCTACATGTGTCAAGTTAGTATGTCTCCAACCATACCTGTACCCAGTTAGTAACTCTACTTGTACCCAGTTAGTAAGTCCCCAACAATTGCTAACCCTACTTGTGCCCAGTTAGTAAGTCCCCAACCATTGCTAACCCTACTTGTGCCCAGTTAGTAAGTCTACAACCATAACTAACCCTACTTGAACACAGTTAGTAAGTCCCTAACCATTGCTAACCCTACTTGTACCCAGTAAGTAAGTCTCCATCCATTGCTAACCCTACCTGCACTTAGTTAGTAAGTCTTCAAACATTGCTAACCCTACTTGTGCCCAGTTAGCAAGTCTCCAATCATTGCTGACCCAACCTTTTGCCCAGTTTGTAAGTCTCCAACAATTGCTAACCCTACCTGTGCCGACCTAGTAAGTCTTCAACCATTTCTAACCCAACTTGTTCCCGGTTAGTATGTCTTCAACCATAGCTAAACCTACTTGTGCCCAGTTAGTAAGTCTCCAGCCCTGCTAAACCTACTTTTGCCCCAGTAGTAAGTCTTCAACCATAGCTAACCCTATTTGTGCCCAGTTGGTTAGTATACAACCACTGCTAAATCTACTTGTGCCCAGTTAGTAAGTGTCCAGCCACTGCTAACTCTACTTGTGTTCAGTAGTAAGTCATCAACCATAGCTAACCCTACTTGTGCAGAGTTAGTAAGTCTCGAACGATTGCTAACCATATTTGTGTCCAGTTAGTAAGTCGTCAATCATAGCTAACCCTACGTGTGCCCAGTTAGTAAGTCTCCAACCGTTGCTAACCCTACTTGTGCCCAGTTGTTAAGTTTTCACCCATAGCTAACCCTCCGTGTGCCCAGTTAGTAAGTCTCCAATCATTGCTAACACTGCTTGTGCCCAGTCACTAAGTCTTCAACCTTAGCTAACTCTACTTTTGCCCAGGTGGTAAGGCTCCCAACTATTGCTAACCCTACTTGTGCCCGGTTATTAAGTCTTCAACCACTGTTAGCCCTACTTGTGCCCGGTTAGAAAGTCTACAACCCTAGCTAACCCCACTTGTGCCCAGTTAGTAAGTCTCCAACCTTTTTTAAAGCTAGACCTTCTTGTGCCCATTTACTAAGTCTTCAACCTTAGCTAACCCTACTTGTGCCAGGTAGTAAGTCTCCAACCATAGCTAACCCTACTTGTGCCAATTAGTAAGTTTTCAACCATTGCTAACCCTACTTGTGCCCAGTTAGTAAGGCTTCAACCACTGCTAACCCTACTTGTGCCCGTTTAGTAAGGCTTCAACCACTGCTAACCCTACTTGTGCCTGGTTAGAAATCTACAACCCTAGCCGGACCTACTTCTGCCCAGTTAGTAAGTCTCCAACCATTGCTAAACCTGCATGTGTCCAATTAGTATGTCTTCAACCATAACTAATCCTACTTGTGTTCAGGTAGTAAGTCTCCAACATTTACCAACCCTACTTGTGCCCAGTTAGTAAGTCTTCAACAGTAAATCTCAAACCACGGCTAACCCTACTTGTTCCCAGTTAGTAAGTCTTCAACCATTGCTATCCCGACTTGAGCCCATTTAGTAAATCTTCAACCATTGCTATCCTTACATGCGCCCAGTTAGAAGCTTACAGCCATTTCTAACCCTACACGTGCCCAGTTAGTAAGTCTTCAACCTTAGCTAACCCTTCTTGTGCCCAGGTAGTAAGTCTCCAACCATTGCTAACCCTACTTGTGCCCATTTAGTAAGTCCCCAACCATAGCTAACCCTACTCGTTCCAATTAGTAAGTTTTCAACCATTGCTAACCCTACTTGTGCTCAGTTAGTAAGGCTTCAACCACTGCTAACCCTACTTGTGCCCGGTTAGAAAGTCTACAACCCTAGCCGGTCCTACTTGTGCCCAGGTAGTAAGACTCCAACCATTGATAACCCTACTTGTGCCCAGTTAGCAAGTCTTCAATCATAGCTAACCCTACCTGTGCCCAGTTAGTAAGTCTCCAACCATTGCTAACCCTTTTTGTGCCCAGTTAGTAAGTCTTCAACCATTGCTAACCCTACTTGTGCCCAGATAGTAAGTCTTCAACCATTAGTAAACCTACTTGTGCCCAGGTAGCAAGTCTCCAGCCATTGCTAACCCTACTTGTGTCCAGTTAGTAAGTCTTCAACCATTGCTAACCTAACATGTGCCAGGGCAGTAAATCTCCCACCATTGCTAACCCTACTTGTGCCCAGATAGTAAGTCTTCAACCATTACTAAACCTACTTGTGCCCAGGTAGCAAGTCTTCAACCATTGCTAACCCTATCTGTGGCCAGTTAGTAAGCCTTCAACAGTAAATCTCCAGCCATTGCTAACCCAACTTTATCCCAGTGAGTAAATCTTCAACCATTGCTATCCTTACATGCGCCCAGTTAGAACGCTTACAGCCATTTCTAACCCTACTTGTGCCCAGTTAGTAAGTCTTCAACCATAGCTAACCCTACTTGTGCCCAGTTAGCAAGTCTTCAATCATAGCTAACCCTACCTGTGCCCAGTTAGTAAGTCTCCAACCATTGCTAACCCTTTTTGTGCCCAGTTAGTAAGTCTTCAACCATTTCTATCCTTACATGTGCCCAGTGAGTAAGTCTTTAACCATAGCTAACCCTACTTGTGGCCAGTTACTAAGTCTCCAACCATTGCTAACCCTACTTGCGCCCAGTTAGTAAGTCTTCAACCATACCTAACCCTACTTGTGTCCAGTTAGTAAGTCTCCAACGATTGTTAACCCTACCTGTGTCCAGTTAGTAAGTCTTCAACCATACCTAACCCTACTTGTGTCCAGTTAGTAAGTCTCCAACGATTGTTAACCCTACCTGTGTCCAGTTAGTAAGTCTTCAACCATACCTAACCCTACTTGTGCCCAGTTAGTAAGTCTTCAACCATTGCTAACCTTACATGCGCCCAGTTGGAAAGCTTACAGCCATTTCTAACCTTACTTGTGCCCAGTTATTAAGTCTTCAACAGTAAGTCTCCAATCATAGCTAACCCTACTGCCAATTAGTAAGTTTTCAACCACTGCTAACCCTACTTGTTCCCGGTTAGAAAGTCTACAACCCTAGCTAACCCTACTTGTGCCCAGATAGTAAGTCTCCAGCCATTGCTAAACCTACATTTGTCAAATAAGTAACTCTTCAACCATAGCTAACCCTACTTGTGCCCTGGTAGGAAGTCTCCAACCATCGCTAACCCTACTTGTGCACAATTAGTAAGTCTTCAACCATTGCTAAACCTACTAGTGTCCAGGTAGTAAGTCTCCAGCCATTGCTAACCCTACGTGTGCCCAGTTAGTAAGTCTCCAACCATTGCTAAACCTACTTGTGCCCAGGTAGTAAGTCTCCAGCCATTGCTAACCCTACGCATGCTCAGTTAGTAAGTCTTCAGCAGTATGTTTCCAACCAAAGCAAAGCCCAGTTAGTAAGATTTCAACCATTGCTAACCCTACTTGTGCGCAGTTAGTAAGTTTACAACCATAGCTAACCCTACTAGTGCCCAGTTAGTAAGTCTCCAACCATTGCTAACCCTACTTGTGCCCAGTTAGTAAGCCTTCTACCATTCCAAACCAACGTGTCCTCAGTTTGTAAGTCTCCAACTTCAACGATTGCTAACCCTTCTTGAGCCTAGTTAGTAAGTCTATAACCATAGCAAACCCAGCCTGTGCCTAGTTAGGAAGTCTTCAACCAAAGGTAACCCTACTTGTGCCCAGTTAATAAGTCTCCCACCATAGCTCTCCTTACATGTGCCCAGTTACTGAATCTACAACAATTTCTAACCTAGCTTGTGCCCGGTTAGTAAGTCTCCAACCATTGCTAACCCTACTTGTGCCCAGTCAGTAAGTCTCCAACCTTTGTTAAACCTACTTGTGCCCAGTTACTAAGTTTTCAACCATAGCAAACCCTACTTGTGCACAGGTAGTAAGTCTCCAACCATTGCTAACCCTACTTGTGCCCAGCTAGTAAGTCTCCAACCATTGTTAACCCGACTTGTGTACTGTTAGTAAGTCTTCAACGGTAAGTTTCCAACCATAGCTAACCCTAGTCGTGCCAGTTAGTAAGTTTTCAACCATTGCTAACCCTACTTGTCCCCAATTAGCAAGTATTCAACCACTGCTAACCCTACCTGTGCCAGGTTAGTAAGTCTACAACCCTAGCTAACCCTACATGTGCCCAGTTAGTAAGTCTTCAAGCATAGCATACCCTACTTGTGCCTGGTTAGTAAGTCTACAGCCATATCTAACCCTACTTGTGCCCAGTTAGTAAGTATCCAACCATTGGTAATCCTACTTGTGCCCAGTTAGTAAGTCGGCAACAATTGCTAACCCTACCTGTGCCCAGTGAGTAAGTCTTCAACCATAGCTAAACCTACTTGTTCCCAGTTAGTAAATCTCCAACCATTGCTGACCCTACTTGTGCCCAGTTAGGAAGTCTTCAAACATTGCTAACGCTACTTGTGCCCAGTAAGTAAATCTTCAACAATTGCTATCCCTACTTGTGTCCAGTTAGTAAGTCTTCAACCATAGCTAACGTTACTTGAGCCCAGTTAGTAAATCTTGAATCATTGCTAACCCTACCTGTGCCCGGTTGGTAAGTATCCAACCTTTGCACTCCATACTTGTGCCCAGTTAGTACGTCTCCAACCATACCTATCCCTACTTGTGCCCAGTAAGTTAATCTCAACCATTGCTAGTCATACTTGTGCCCAGTTAGTAAGTCTTCAACAGTATGTCTTCAACCATTCCTAACACAACCTTGTGCCAGGTTAGTAAATCTCCAACCAGTGCTAACCCTACTTGCGCCCGGGTAGGAAGTCTTCAGCCATTGCTAACCCATCCTGTGCCAAGTTAGTCAGTCTTCAACCATTGATAACAATATATGTGCCCTGTTATTAAATCTTCAACCACTGATAACCCTACTTGCGCCCACTTAATAAGTCTTCAACCATAGCTAACCCTACTTGTGCCCAGTTAGTAAGTCCCCAGCCATTGCTAACCATTCCTGTGCCCAGTTTAGTCTTTAGCCATAGCTAATCCTACATGTGCCCAGTTAGAAATTTCCAACCCTTGCTAACCGTGCTTGTGCGCAGTTAGTGAGTCTTCAATCATAAACAACCCTACTTGTGCCCAGTTAGTAAGTCTCCAACCTTTGCTAAACCTACTTGTGCCCAGTTACTAAGTCTTCAACCATAGCTAATCCTACTTGTGCCCGGGTAGTAAATCTCCAACCATTTCTAACCTTTCTTGTGCCCAGTTAGTAAGTCTTCAACCATTGCTAAACCTACTTGTATTCAGGTAGTAAGTCTCCAACCACTGCTAACGCTACTTGTGCCCAGTTAGTAAGTCTTCAACAGTTAGTCTTTAACGATAGCTAACCTTACTTGTGTCATTTAGTAAGGTTTCAACCCTTGGTAACCCCACTTGTGCCCAGTTAGTAAGTCTTCAACCACTGCTAACCCTACTTGTGCCTGGTTCGTAATTCTACAGCTTTACCTCACCCTACTGGTGCCCAGTTAGTAAGTCTTCAACCATAGCATACCCTACTTGTGACTGGTTAGTAAGCCTACAACCATAGCTAACCCTACTTGTGCCCAGTTAGTAAGTATCCAAACAATGCTAATCCTACTGGTGCCCAGTTACTAAGTTTGCAACCTTTGATAACCCTGCTTGTGTCCAGTTAGTAAGTCTTCAACCTCTGGTAACACTACTTGTGCCAGTTAGTAAGTCTACAACCCTAGCTCTCCCTACTTGTGCCCAGTTAGTAAGTCTTCAAGCATAGCTAACCCTACATGTGTCCAGTTAGTAAGTCTTTAACCATAGCTAACCCTACTTGTGCCCATGTAGTAAGTCTTCAACCATTTCTACGCCTACTTGTGCCCGGTCAGTAAGTCTTTAACGATTGCTAAACCTACTTGTGCCCAGGTAGTAAGTCTCCAGCCATTGGTAATCCTACTTGTGCCCAGTTACTAAGTATTCAACAGTAAGTCTCCAATCATAGCTAACCCTACTTTTGCCCACTTAGTAAGTTTTCAACCATTGCTAACCCTACTTGTGCCCAGTTAATAAATCTTCAACCATAGCAAACCCTACTTGTGCCCAGTTAGTCTCCAACCATTGCCATCGGTACTTGTGCCCAGGTAGTAAATCTACAACCATTCCTAACCAACGTGTGCCCAGTTCGTAAGTGTACAGCCATTTCGAACCCTACTTGTGTGTGCCCAGATAGTAAGTCTCCAACCATTGGTAACCCTACTTGTGCCCAGTTCGTAAGTCTCCAACCTTTGCTAAACCTACTTGTGCCCAGTTACTAAGTCTTCGACCATAGATAACCCTACTTGTGCACTGTTAGTAAGTCTTCAACAATAGCTAACCCTACTACCGCCCAGTTAGTAAGTCTTCAACCACTGCTAAACCTACTTGTGCCCAGTTAGTAAGCCTACAACCCTAGCTAACCCTTCTTGTGCCCAGTTATAAGTCTTCAGCCATATCATACCCTACTTGTGTCTGGTTAGTAAGTCTACAACCATAGCATACCCTACTTGTGCCCAGTTAGTAAGTATCCAACCATTGCTAATCCTCCTTGTGCCCAGTTAGTAAGTCTGCAACAATTGCTAACCCTACTTGTGCCCAGTGTATTAGTCTCCAACCATTGCAAATACTACTTGTGCCCGGTTAGTAAATCTTCGACCATTGCTAACCCTACTTGTGCCCACTTAATAAGTTTTCAACCATAGCAAACCGTACTTGTGCCCAGTTAGTAGGTCTCCAGCCATAGATATCCCTACTTGTGCCAGGTTAGGAAGTCTTCAACCATTGCTAACGCTACTTGTTCCCGATTAGTAAGTTTTCAACCATAGCTAACGTTACTTGCGCCTTATTAGTAAATCTTTAACCATTGCTTACCCCACTTGTGCCCATTTAGTAAGTATCCAACCATTGCTGTCCCTACTTGTCCCCAGTTAGTAAGTCTCCAACCATACCTAACCCTACTTGTGCCCAGTAAGTTAGTCTCCAGCCATTGCTATTCATAGTTGTGCCCAGTTAGTAAGTCTTCAACAGTAGGTCCTCAACCATTTCTAACACAACCTTGTGCCCAGTTTGTAAGTCTACAACCATTTCTAACCCTATATGTGCCCCGTTAGTAAGTCTCCAACAATTGCTAACCCTACTTCTGCCCAGTTGGTAAGTCTTCAACCTTTGCTAAACCTACCTGTGCACTGCTAGGAAGTCTTCAACAGTAAGTCTCCAACCATAGCTAACCCTACTCGTGCCAATTAGTAAGTGTTCAACAATTGCTAACCCTACTTGTCCCCCGTTAGTAAACTCCAACCATACCTAACCCTACTTGTGTCCAGTAAGTTAGTCTCCAGCCATTGCTATTATTAGTTGTGCCCAGTTAGTAAGTCTTCAACAGTAGGTCCTCAACCATTCCTAACACAACCTTGTGCCCAGTTAGTAAGTCTCCAACCATTGCCAACCCTACTTGTGCCCAACTAGAAAGTCTTCAACCATTGCTAAACCTACTTGTGCCCAGTGAGTAAGTCTTCAACCTTTGCTAAACCTACTTGTGCACTGTTAGGAAGTCTTCAACAGTAAGTCTCCAACCATAGCTAACCCTACTCGTGCCAATTAGTAAGTGTTCAACAATTCCGAACCCTACTTGTGCCCAGTTAGTAAGTCTTCAACCACTGCTAACCCTACTTGTGCCCGATTAGTAAGTCTAAAACCCTAGCTAACCCTATTTGTGCCCAGTTAGTAAGTCTTCAACCCTAGCATACCCTACTTGTGCCTGATTAATAAGTCTACAACCATAGCTAACCCTACCTCGAGGTTAGCGCGAGTTGGGGGCGAGTTTATTCAGGAAGTTAACGCGAGGTTATCCCCCGAGGTCAACTCGAGTTCGTTGCGAGTTTATCGGCAATATTCACGCGGGGTTAACGTGAGTTTATCCTGACAGTTAATGCGACTTTGGCGCGAGTTTATCGGCGACGTTTACGCGAGTATATGCACGAGGTTATCGCGAATTTACCCGCGTTGTTAGCGCGAGTAAAACGCGATGTTAACGCGAGTGCTTATTGGCTAGGCTATCACGAGTTTGGCGCGAGTATATCCGCGACGTTGTTAACGCGAGATTAACGCGAGTTAATCCGCGATGTTAACGCGAATTTACCCGAGAGGTTAACTTGAGTTTAACGCGCGTTTATCAGCGAGTTAACACCATTGTGACGCGTGTCCATCCGCGAGTTTAACGCGCGTTTATCCGCGATCTTAATGCGAGTTTTACGCGAGTTCAACGCGAGTTAATCCGCGAGGTTAAAGTGTGTTTGTCGGTGCAGTCAGTGCGAGTTTATGCATGACGTCACCGTCAGTTTTTCAGCCAGATTATCCCTAGTTTATCCCCGGTATTAATGCGAGTTTGTGCGCAAGGTTATCGCAAGTTTATCCGCGTTATTATCGCGAGTTTAACGTGAGTTTATCCACGAGGTTAACGTGAGTTTCACGCAAGTTTATCCGAGAGGTTAACACGAGTTTATCAGCGAGGTTAACTCGAGTTTTACGCGAGTTTATCCACGATTATAACGAGAGATTATGTGAGACGTTAACGCGAGTTTATCCGCGTGTTTATCCCAGCGGTTAACGTGAGATAAATGCGCGTCAATTCGCGAGGTTAATGCGTGTTTATCCGCAGAATTAGCGCAAGTTTACGCGTGACGCTAACGCGAGCTTAACGCGAGTTTATCCGCGACGTTAACTCGAGTCTTACGCGAATTTATCCGCTTGGTTAATGTGATTTTGTTCACCCCCGAGTGTAACGCGAGTTTATCCTCGAGGTTAATACGAGTTTAACCCGAGTTTAATGCGAGTTAATACGCGAGGTTAACGTGTGGTTATCGGTACGGTTAACACGAGTTTATGTGCGAGGATATCGCGAGTTTATCCGCCTGTTTTTTCCGCGAGTTCGGCGCGAGTTTATCCGCGGGGTTGACGCGACTTTATCCGGGAGGTTATCTGAAGTTTATCTGCGAGGTTAACGCGAGTATAAAGCGAGTTCATCCCCGAGCTTAACGAGGGATTATCGCGAACCTATCTGCCAGGTTTACGCGAGTTTATCCGCGAGGTTAACTAAAACTTTACGTGAGTTTATCCGTGAGCATAATGCAAGTGAATCCGCGAGGTTAACGCGAGTCTTTTTCAGCGAGGTTAACGTGAGGTCGTCGCGTATTTGCCCGTGAGTGTAACGCGAGAATATCACCGAGGTTAACACGAGATTGACGCGAGTTAATCCAGAAGATTAGTGGGAGTTAATCCGCGAGGTTAACGCGAATTTAACGTGTGTTTGTCCCCGATTTGAACGCGAGTTTATCCCCGAGGTTAAAGCGAGATTAACGCGAGTGTATCTGTGAGGTTAACGCGGAGTTAAGGGCCTGTTTACACGGAGACGCGTATCTCGTATGGCGTATGGCGTATAGCGTACAGCGTTAACGAGACGCATTAACGCTAGCGATGACCTGTGCACACGAGACGCGTACAGTGCCATGTATAAAATCGACAAACACTACCCAGAATTTCAGTGGCCATGTCATCTCGCAACTACAGGCCAACTACCTTCTCCGTCTACTGCATGAAGAGGAGGAGGATCACGAAATGTTGATGGCCATTGTGGGAATGATGGAGTTAAAGGGAATGAGAAGATGGTGGGTGCATCCCATCAACGAACGGCGTCAAATATCCGGAGCATTCCATTCGCTGATACCGGATTTAAGGCTCCACATTGACCGTTACCAAGGGTTTCTGCGGCTGGACGTTCACCAGTTTGGCGATGTTCTGCGATGTGTCGCTCCAGTTATATCCAAGAAGGACACCAATATGAGGGAGGCAATCAGTGATGAGGAGCGCCTAACAATTTTTCTCAGGTGAGGTTGAGGCTATTCAACGTAACATAACGAATGGCTTGTCAGTATGTTTATCATTTGATTTATTTCAGTTGAAACAAACTTGCTTCCTATTTATGCATAACAGAAATGCACTGATTACTAGCAATGAAATGCCTGAAACGTACTATAAAATAAAAAACAGTGTCTTTCCGAAAAAAAAAAAAAAAAAAAATGGACGACTTACAGTACATATTGCAAAATACTCGGTATAGCGGTTTCAATTTCCTCATAATGTGGGTCTAAAATGTTCGCCCGAAATCTACGAAACGATTACTGGTTCGGCCTACTGCCATTGTTGGGAATTTGGGTTGATGTCATTCAGCATGCCCATATATGAGCCCACATGAACATTCCGATTGCAGTCCTCTTGTTGCGACTCAAAGAAACTTCGCCTCTGGCCTTCAAAATGTGCCTCTCGCTGAGGAGCAGTAGCTTCCCTGCCCTGTGCTTGCTGATCCGGACGTTGTCTTTTGTCCGCTGCTTTCAGTTCCTCCTCCATTATTATAAACTTCATTCTAAAATCCATCGCCGTGTCCTCTGTGAATGTGTTCAGTATTGGCATAAACGAGAGTATAAACTGCTCAAAAAGGTGTTGTTCCTTGTTTAACGCCTGCATTATCTGCTTCTTCTCCTCATTTCTTCATCTCTTCTCTCAGCGCTACCATTCATGGTGCTTATCAAGGAGGACATCATTACCTCCATCGAATAGCGAGGACGTTTGGGGAGAGCATAGGTATTTTTTGCAGATGTTGAACTCTTGGTACAGTTAAAACTAGAAGTCCTGTCACGAATAGTGCGCTTATCTAGGCTTAATCGCGCGTTGGAATTGCGCGCAATTGCCATGTCGAATGGCATCCAAAGCACGGCAGGTTCTCCTGGTTACTCATAGCAAACATATGCAATATTTCTGCCAATGGACCTCCGGGTTACCCGGAGGTCCATTTGCTGAAACATTGCTTGTGCACAGGCCATATGTACAGAATTTGATAGCTTTACTGGGCCATAACGCGTACATTAACGCGCATATCAACATGCTATTTGTGCGCATTTCTTGACATGCCTTCTAGTTGTAACTGTACATGATGGAGTTGAAGTGGGTGTGTTTGACCTGGAGGTAGAGGCTGAGGAAGTCACAGGCGTCCTGCACCTGAAAAGTAAAAAGGACCAACTGATAGATAATGATATTTAACTGCGCCTTCTGGTAATCCTCATGGTACCTTGGCTAGGTTTCTGTGTAACCAATGGTGGTAGTTTTTCCATTCAAGTATCTATCAATTGGAGAGTCGGTTCGATCGCTTGCCTACACCTCCAGAGTTGGGGTAGCTACGGTCTCTCATGTGATTCGCAGTGTGTCTTCTGCAATATGGGACTGTATGGTTGGTGAATTCATGCCTGTTCCCACTTCGGAGGAGCATTGGAAGACCATAGCATTGCGATTCGGTGAACAATGGATGGGAAGCATTTGGTACTTGATACAACCTGCCAACAGCGGATCGCTCTTTTATAATTACAAGGGTACATTTAGCTTGGTGTTGCTGTCTGCTGCTGACGCGGACTACCGATTCATCATGATTGATGTTGGATCCTACGGCCATAATAATGATGCTGGGATATTTGGAGCCTCGGAATTTGGCCGGACACTCCGTGAAAGAAAGCTGCATCTACCGAAAGATGCAAATCTGGAAGATGCACCCGCATTAGGACCAATGCCATACGTATTTTCCGGTGACGACGCCCTTACAATGGCATGCGCCTCATGAAGCCGTACACCTGGGCAAACAACATTGATGTTGAAAAGATTTTCAACTATAGATTGTCACGCGCACGACGAATGGTGGAGAGCACGTTCGGAATCATGACAGCAAGATGGCGTGTATTTCAAACAAAAAATGCTTTAATGCCGGAAACAACAGTTGAAGTTGTAAAAGCAGCATGCGTGCTGCTTAATTACATGAGAGCGACAACATCATTGCAGCAGCAGCAGCAGCAGCAGCAGCAGCAGCAGCAGCAGCAACAACAATTTGAACCGGCGGATGTCCCACATTGTGCAGCATTAGTTAATATTTAAGTACATCATGGACGCTCGCAGCAACAGCCATGTCAAGTCAGGGACAAATTCAAGACATACGTAATGGGAATGGCAGCGTACCATGGCAAACGGCAATGGTCACCAGAGAATCTCATCCCAGTGTCGAAATGACTTGAAATGGCTTATGCAGGAACTCTACCTTCTACAGTTAAAACTAGAAGTCCTGTCACGAATAGTGCGCTTATCTTGGCTTAAATGCGCGTTGGAATTGCGCGCAATTGCCATATTGAATGACATCCAAAACACGGCATGTCCTCTTGGTTACTCATAGCAAACACATGCAATGTTTCTGCCAATGGACCTCCGGGTTACCCGGTGGTCCATTGGCTGAAACATTGCTTGTGCACAGGCCATATGTACAGAATTTGATAGCTTTTCTTGGGTCATAACGCGCACATTAACGCGCATATCTACGTGCTCTTTCTGCGCATTTCATGACAGGACTTCTAGTTTTAACTGTAACTGATAGCAAGAGAAATGGATTGTAAAACTTGCACTTCCATTGTACAACTTCTCCCACTTGGAAAACAGCTGCAGTAAATCTCAACATTGTTTTCACAGTGGGAGCTGTTTCCTGCTCCAGAGACAAAATCTTCATTTTTGACCCTTGTATGTGACACCTCTACTTTATATCCTACCTGCTTTGTGCGCTTTCGTCCTCGTGCAGCACCTGGCTCTCATCAGAATCATCATCATTTCCATCATCCAAATCTGTTTCAGTAGCATGAGATGCTGTATTGTCACCTACCGCAGCAATGTTGGTTTGAGTTCTGTAATAAAATCAGTAATAAAAGTGTTTAGATATATTTTTCAAATATTCCAAAATGTCACAGTAAAAAAGTCCTGGTGTACTTTATATGAGGGAATTTCATATGTTTCGTTTGTTATGTTTCACCGCACAGCTTTCTCTGACAAAATTAAAACATTTTAAAAGTGGTGGCGGTGGTGGTTGAGAGTGGTTGGGGCGGAGTCGAAGAGGTTCGTAGTTATAGATACTTACAGTGCGTCTTGTATGAAAGGTTCCAAGAATACCAACGATGCGTACCATGGCCATGTTGGAGGCCGCACATCTAAAGCACCATTGCCACTTTTCTGCGATTCCATATATTTTCGTCTTCTTCTCACATATTCGTCTCGAAGAGACTTCCATTTAGCACGTAATTCTTTCACTGGAAGACAATGAAGTCGTCGTTAGTCCCCCGCCGTGCCGAGATGAAATATGGCCTTCACCTCTACGTGCGAGTGCGAAATCAATGCGACTCTATTGCCCGGTGGGGGGGGGGGGGGGGGGGGGGGGGGCTCATAGTACATTCGAAGGGACCAGATTATTTTTAGCTTTATAACACGAATGAGACTCACCTGTCAGATCACCCTCTAATTCCGCTGCAATGGCTTCCCAGTTGTTTTGGATCAGTTCACGGTCAATGTAGTGTCTGTCATTCTTGTCATATAGAACAGTTCTTGACTGGACCAGCTGAATGAGTTTAGATACAACAACTGCTGGTTGTACCCTTTTAACTGTTTTCTTACCGCTCATTATGAAAAGACTTATATCAACGTGTATACAAATGTATGGGGAATACGCATGTCCACTGGACAGTCTTGCGTGCTTGGATATGGCCTATCCCTTGAGTATTGCGGTCAAGGTCATGACCTCATCACAAATTTTCTATCAAATTTCCCGAAGCGTCAGGCGTCGAGTTGCGTAAAAATACTGCAGAGGCGTCGGGCGCGTATACACTATGCGCTATACGCTGACGCGCCTGAACGCATGTCGTGTGAACATCTCATTGACTCAAGCTAGTTTTACGCTATACGCCGTACGCTATACGCTATACCCGACATGCGTCTCCGTGTAAACTGGCCCTAAGGCGAGTTTAACGCGAGTTAAACCGCGAAGTTCACGCGTGATTATACGTGACGTTAACGCGAATTTAGCACGTGTTTGTCCGCGGGTTTAACACGAGTATATTCCCGATGTTAACACGAGATTATCGTAAGTTAATCCACGATGTTCACGCGTGATTGTCCGCGTGGTTAACGTGAGTTTATCCACGAGTTTAACGCGAGGTAATCTGCGAGGTTAACGCGACTTTATCCCCAATGTTAACGCGAGTTTATCTGCGAGTTAATCAACAAGGTCAACGCGACTTTAACCCGGGTTCATTCGGGAGGTTAACTCGAGTTTAGCGCGAATTTATCCGCGAGTTTAACGCGTGTTTAACGCTACTCGTGGTTAACACGAGTTTATCCCCGGGAATAACGCGGGTTTAATGGGAATCCGTCCGAGAGGTTAATGCGAGTTTACCCGCAAGGTTAACACCAGTTTAACGCGAGTTTATCCGCTAGCTTTAGTCGAGTTGAACGCGCATTTATCCGCGATGTTAACGCGAGATTATACGCGACGTTAAAGCGAGTTTAACGCGAGTTTGTCCGCGAGGTTAACTTCAGTTTTTTCACGAGTTTATCGGCGATGTTAATGCGAGGTTCTCGTGAGTTTAACCGCGTTGTTAGAGGGAGTACAACGCGGGGTTAACTCGAGTAACGCGAATTTGTCCGCGAGGTCATCGCGCGTTTAACTACGTTGTTAGGGAGAGTTAACCCACAAGGTTGCGAGTTAACCATGAGGTTAGCACGAGTTTAACGCGTGTTTATCCAAGATATTAATGCGAAGTTATGCGCAAGATTATCGCGAGTTTATCCGCAATATTATCGCGAGTTTAACGCGAGGTTAAAATGAGTTTATCCCCGAGATTAACACGACGGGCGCGAGTTTTGTCCGGAGGTTAACGCGAGGTTATCCCTAGAATAACTCGAGTTCAACGCGCGTTTATCGGCGATGTTAACGCAAGGTTAACGTGAATTTATCCAGGCTGTTAACGCGACTTTGGTGCGAGGTTAACGACGACGTTAACGCGAGTGTATGCGCGAGGTTATCGCGCATTTATCCGCGTTGTTAGCGCGAGTTAAACGTGATGTTAACGCGAATATGAGGCGAGTTTGTCAGCTATGTTATCGCGGGTTTGGAGAGAGTATATCCGCGACACTAACGCGAGTTTAACATGAGTTAATCCGCGAGGTTAACGAGAATGTATTCGCGAGGTTAACTTGAGTTTATCGCGAGTTTATCCGCAAGGTTAACGCGATTTTGACGCACGTTAATCCGCGAGTTTATCCGCGAGGTTAATGCGAGTTTTACGCGAGTGTAACGCGAGTTGAGTTAATCCGCGAGGTTAATGCGAGTTTTACGCGAGTGTAACGCGAGTTGAGTTAATCCCCGAGGTTAACGTGTGTTTATTTGCGCGGTCAGCGTGAGTTTCTGCGTGACATCAACGTAAGTTCGTCCGCCAGATTAACGCCAATTCATCCGCGATATTAACGCGAGTTTAACGTGAGTTTATCCACTAGGTTAACGTGAGTTTCGCGCGAGTTTACCCGAGAGGTTTATTGGCGAGGTTAAGTCGAGTTTTACGCGAGTTTACCTGCGATTATAACAAGAGATTACGTGCGACGTTAACGCTTGTTTGTCCGCGAGTTAACGTGTGTTCTTCCGCGGGACTATCGTGAGTTTATGCGCGATGCTAACGCGAGCTCAACGCGAGTTTATCCGCGAGATCTACGCGAGTCTAAGCGCTAAGTTAACGCGAGTTTAACGAGTGGTTAACTCGAGTTGAACGCGAGTTTCTCCACGAGGTTAACTCGTGTTGAACGCGTGTTCATCCTCGAGGATACCCGAGTTTAACACGAGTTTATCCGCAAGGTTAACTGGCGTTTATCTGCGTTGTTAGCGCGAGTGTGTTTGAGGTGCTTTAGTACTAAATTAGACCTTAAATGATGGATTTTTACTACGACTCTTATCCTCATTTCAGAAAAAAGGGATTCTCCAGAAGGCACCCCAATTTGGGCACCCCTTTTTGAAAAACATATTGCCTTTGGCACCCCTTTTTTCTGAAATGAGGATAAGAGTCGTATTAAAAATCCCTCAATGAGGGAAGGTCATATGTTTTTTTCAAAAAAGGGGTGCCGAAATTGGGGTGCCGGGGAAATTGCCATTGATATAGGTTTTTATTATACAGAAGGGAGATAACTCTGCATACAGATTATGGGAAATCAAGCAATCTAATTGGTTAATTATAATTTATATAAATGATCTAGATAAATGAAACAACAAGAGTACTCAGAATAGGGTAGGAACTACTGGTATTACGTACCACCTTTCCAGTAACAGGATTATACAAAGCATTTGGTAGGTTAATACTATCAATGGTTAGAATGGGATCTATAGGGGAATATACCAACCATACTCTGCTGCCGTTCTGTATTATCAGGCATTGATCCCACCCCAGAATACCGCTCAATAATATGAAGCACCTGGTGGATCAGTAGTACCAAGGGCCAGCAAGAGACCTACGGGGATGCAGCCCATGCTATACTACCGTTCTATACTGCCAGGCATTACCCCCACCCCCACAAAATCACTAGATCTACCATAACGTACTACATATACCAGCCATATAATAAAACAAAGCAATCGGTTGGTTAATAGTACCAAGCACTAACAGGGGGCCTATAGGTGTATATACCGCCCATACTATAGTAACGTTGTAAACTACCAGGCAGTACCACACAATACCCCTATGCCTAGCATTGCATACTACCTATACCAGTCATAGGATAACATAATGCATCAGGTGGATTAATAGTACTAAGGGCCAGCAAGAGACCTATTGGGATATGTACAGCCTATATAGTATCCTCAGATAAGTATCCTATAAAAGGTATCCTCGATAGGTATCCTCAAATAATACAATACCAGGCCATAGGTATCCTCAAATACCCGTATGTGCCTATGTGATAGGGCATATTGTGTCACATTGTGCCTTTTCACATAAGCACATATCGGCACATAAAGCATGTGCCTATGTGATAGGGCATATTGTGTCACATTGTGCCTTTTCACATAAGCACATATGACAAAAAGGGGTGCCGAAGGTCATATGTTTTTCAAAAAAGGAGTGCTAAAATTGGGGTGCCATTGGATATAGGCTTTTGTTATACACAAGGGAGGTAACTGCATTATGGGAAATCAAGCAATCTGATTGCTTAGTTAGGTATATGAAACAACAAGAGTACTTAGAATAGGGCAAAACTAACAAGAATAGACCAGAAACTGCTAAATATAGTAATAATAAGCAAAGCTGTTCCAACTAATAGGCTCTTCTACGCTACTGGAGTATACTCTAGAACAAATGAACAGGGTCAGATAGACGATAACTATTGCATATATAGATAGAAGTAGAGAATTCTGGGTAAATTTGTCCTATAGCACTACATGCCACTCTTAATAGGGAAATAACACTTCATGGGATCAAAAAAAGAGATTCTGGGAAAATTCTAATCCAGAACATTTCTCCTGTTCAATCGAATGCACCCCCTTGTACCCCTCGATACTATAGCACTACGCGCTAAGCCGATACAATGAGGGAATACAAGTCAATTTCGGTGATTTTAGGTGGAGTTTGGTGATTTGGGGGATTGTCGGGTTGTTTGTGGTAATCAGATTTACTCCGATTCAATCGAACATACCCACCGAACATACTCCTATCCTATTGTAGGCCTTAGGTAACATAGCAATCACGTGCTGCCATAGAAACCAAGATGGTGGCCTCCAGTATACAAAATGGCCGACGGAAACACGTATCACCCTAACTACACGCGCTGCGCATGCGCACTCACACCACGTATCACTATGGAGATGACGTCACAACATGGCCGCTCACGCGGGTTACCATGACAACACAACATGGCGCCACTACGTCACGTGACATGACGTCACTTCCGGGGTCCTGCACCGGGGTCCTGCAACCTACCCTCGAAATGACATATTACTCGCGTTCAATGTCAATATACACAAGGACCCGCCTACAACGGGTTGGCCGATCATTGCGGGTTGCAGCAGCCCCATTACCTCTATACCCGGTCTACTCGATTTCTTCCTGGTTCCCATTGTGAAGAAACAACTACGTCAGTTCGTCCGCCAGATTAACGCCAATTCATCCGCGATATTAGCGCGAGTTTAACGTGAGTTTATCCACTAGGTTAACGTGAGTTTCGCGCGAGTTTACACGAGAAGTTTACACGAGTTTATTGGCGAGGTTAAGTCGAGTTTTACGCGAGTTTACCTGCGATTATAACAAGAGATTACGTGCGACGTTAACGCTTGTTTGTCCGCGAGTTAACCAGGAGTTTATCCCCGTGGTTAATGCGAGTTAATTCGCGAGGTTAACGTGTGTTTTTCCGCGGGACTATCGTGAGTTTATGCGCGATGCTAACGCGAGCTCAACGCGAGTTTATCCGCGAGATCTACGCGAGTCTAAGCGCTAAGTTATCGCGAGTTTAACTCGTGGTAAACTCGAGTTTAACCTGAGTTTCTCCACGAGGTTAACTCGTGTTGAACGCGAGTTCATTCTCGAGGATACCCGAGTGAAACGCGAGTTTATCCGCAAGGTTAACTGGCGTTTATCTGCGTGGTTAGCGCGAGTGTGAAGCGACGTTATCGCGCGTTTATCCGTGAGGTTAGCGCGTGTTTGAGGCGCGTTCATCCGCAAGGTTAACGCGAGTTTAACACGAGTTTATCCGCGAGGTTAACGCGAGTTTAACGCGAGGTTTGCGCGAGATTGACGCGAGGTTTGTCCGCATGATTAGTGCGCGTTTGGTGCGAGAATATCCGCGAGTTTAACGCAAGTTAATCCGGAAGGTTGAAGCATGTTTATCTGCGAGGTTAACGCGAGTTTTTCCGCGAGATTAATGCAAGTTTAACGCAAGTTTAACGCGAGTTAATCCGCGATGTTTACGTGTGTTTACCCGCGAATATAAGTAGCTGAGGGCCTTCGACAACTTACCTCGACCCTCCGCTTTAAACCGTGATATAACGGCACGTACCACACTCGACGTCCAGAATCACTTGGAACGTATGTACAGTAACCACGAGATTGATCATAAAATGCATACATTGTTTCAACCTAAATTGGACACGACAAACCAGCCTGTCCTCTACCTTCTACCAAAAATACACAAGGACCCGCCTACAACGGGTTGGCCGATCATTGCGGATTGCAGCAGCCCCATTACCTCTATACCCGGTCTACACGATTTCTTCCTGGTTCCCATTGTGGAGAAACATCTACGTATATACGGGACACTTCCCACTTCACCCAACTCATTGAGGAGCCACCTATCCCTCCTGATTCGATCCTCGTTTCTGCCGACATTGCCAATATGTACACAACATATCGCACGAGGAAGCTCTAGCAGCTGTCGAACGGGCTCTTATTGTGCACCATAATGTACCATATCTCATACCTAGACCATCGACTACTTCACTACTAACGCCCCTTAAGCTTATACTTGAGTGCAACTACTTCCAGTTTGATGGACAGTCCTATATCCAAACATTGGGAGCTGCCATGGACAGTAAGGCCAATCCTGTTTGCACGGACCATACCTGGAAGAGCACACTACTTTCAATGGGCCAGGGCAAAATCCACAATTGGCTCCGATATCGTGATGATACTTTTATCATCTGGACGGGATCCGAAGCGGACCTGCATAGCTTCATGGAAAGAGCTAACCGATCACACCCTACATTTCGCTTTGTATATGAAGCCTCGACCACCAAGGTCACATTCCTTGATACCGAAATTTACAAAGGTGATAGGTTCCAAGCCACCGGCGTTCTGGATGTGCGCGTCCACATCAAACCAACGGAGACATTCCAATACCTCCACCGCCAATCCGCTCACCCCCCTGCTACTTTCATGGGTTTCATCAAGGGTGGACGCTTTATACGCAACTACTAATGTGAAACGCGCTATACATACCACACAGAACAGTTTGTAATTAAACTCCTACCACGGGGTTACAGCACGAAGGAGATTGAGCCTGTACTCACACTCTCAACTTTACGGATCGACCCACGCTGCTTACAAACACTAATCGGGGTCGGACAAATAAAGCTTACATTGTGCCACCTCTGGTCTTCACTGCGACCTTCAACCCGTACATTTCTAACATCAAGAAGGCACTCCTAAAATATTGGGTTGGGAACTCATATCCAGCAGTAACACACTGCGTAGAATATTCCCGGAGCCTCCAATTCTGGCTTTCAAACCCGGAAAAAAACCCTTAATGACATCTTGCTATGTGCCCAACTACCGCCTACAAGGCATAGTGTCTGAGAGGCCCACCCACCGACCATCCGGTTTCCCACTGGCAGTACAACCCACCACCATTAACCGTTACCAGCCTACGGTCTACTTGCCCCCCCCCCCCCCACACTACACACCCCACACTACACACACATTGGGCAGGGGCTCGATGAGCACATTTACTGCAGGCAATTAACTATCTGAGCGCATGATCATACCACAGGATACCCGACACAATTCGCATCTTCCTACGAGGATAGAGCGTCTTGGATGAGCACCAACCCTGGGTTTCCAACGCCCCTCCCACACAACATGTGGGTCACGCTCATAACCACTGCTCTCTTCCGCTACAACCTTAATAACCAGTCACATACTTCTCACCTCCAGTGAATTATTCGACCTTGACGTTCACAACGACGTCCGTGCTTTTTGAACCCGGAAGCTATTTCCTCTGGGCTACACATAACAATTTGATGATCTCAACGACGTCCGTGCTTTTGATGGCCAGAAGTAGTTTACTGGGAAAGCAATCCTGTGATGACGTTTACTTTCACGTCCGTGCCCTCTGACCTTGACACTAATACCTTAAGCGGCGCTATCTCTATCTGAAACCATTCTTTTAGGCGAGTTTAGGCGGCTTTCAACATTCCATTTCATTTCATTCACACCTCTTACTTCAGCGTGCGAACATCTCACCAGCGACAATGTCAACACTGGAATTACCAGAGAGAGACTAAGGAAAACCATCTCAGCTCTGGGCGTCTCTTGCCCAGTCTCCTGGACCATCCGGGAGATAGGTAACAGCGTTCATCTGACTCTTGAGTTCAACGTCGATGAAGATACAGAATCACCACCCTCCTCGGGGAGAGGTAGCATCTTTGGTGAGAGGATCCATTCTCACACTGCGACTCACCTGAGGAGGTCAGGAGGCCCAAAAAGAAGAAGAGAAAAGTCCAGCAACCAACCGAAGGGATTCCCGAGAAAAGAGTGAGGAAAGGAAGGAGCCAGCTCCTACTCCCACAGAGACACCCATCTTTCCTCCAGCTCCACGGCTAGAAACGCCAGATGTGGACAACTCTGTGGAGACTGAGTTGGAAACGGAAACTGTCTTCTCGCCACTTCCCGATCCCCACTCGCCTCTCCCTTCGATACCAGATAGCCCTGCGTCAGAAACCGTCCAAAAAAAGCCGAAAAGTTCAAGTTGGATCTGGAAAAACACCAAGAAGAGAGAGAAAAGTACGCGAATGAAAGTGAAAGGCAACATCAATATCTACTGACATTAATTAAAGGAATGGGCACAACGACAAAACCAGGGGCAGCACCACAACAGGCACCCCCAAGAGAGACACCAACCACACCAACAACCATAGATACCCTTTCATCATCACAGCCACATCCTCACAAGAAAGAAACCCAAGAAACACTGACGCCGTTAACTTTCTTCCCCTCTTTTTCATCCTTTAACACGATCAGACATGGTGCATGACAAAAGTAAAAAAAAATATATGATACCTTAATTGAAAAGGTCAAAAGGGGCTTGGACACCATTCCTGCGCGCCTTCGGCGGGCTAAAACGATTTCATTTCGCCCTTTCTTTCATCATTCATTTCATCACCACTAATTGGTCTGATGCATTTCGGTCGGCCCGGATTCGCACTTCTGACCTCAGAGCGCGAACATCCTAATTAGACCGTAATTATGGAAACACTGGAACTACCAGCGAGACCAAAGAAGACGATTAAAGCTCTGGGCGTCTCTTGCCCTATCACCTGGACTATCCAGGAGATTTGCAAGAGCGTTCATCTGACTCTTGAATTCAAGGTCGAAGAAGAGACTAAATCCCCACCATCCTCGGGGAGAGGTAGTACCTTTGCTGAGAGGACCGCCTCTCACACTGGTCCTCACCCGAGGAGGTCAGGAGGCCCTGAAAAGAGAAAGACAAGGAAAAAGAGCCCGTCCACCAAGCGGAGGGATTTCCGACGCTTGGAGGTTTTCTTGGACAAGAAGAGAGAGAGAGACGAAAGAGGAAAAGGAGAAGCCAGAGACAGTCACCAGTTCCGCTCCCACTCCCACAGAGACACTCATCTTGCCCCCAGCTCCACAGCTGGAAAGGATAGATGAGGAAAGTCCTGTGGAGTCTGAGATGGAATTGGAAACTGTCTTCTCGCCACGTCCAGATCCCCACTCACCTCTCCCTTCCAGACCAGAAAACCAGAACCAGAGCGCCGAATCCGTTCCACCGTCAGAAATCTTGGAAGGACACAAACGACATAGACGAGATCACCAAGCATCCAAGAAAGATACGAATGCACAGACGAGCAACATACAACCTTAAACCAACTACCATTCCACCTGGTACTACGACCATTCTAAATGACACAAACACATCTACTACAACATCACAGTCACAGCCTCCTCCCTCCAAGGAGAGAAGTAAGAAGCACAAACGCCGTTAACCCTATCCTTTTCCTCCTTTAACCCTTTACCTAACGTAACGGCCAAAAACGGCCAGCGCTATTCTCAAAAATCGCCTATTAATTTTCATTATTTTTTTCATTTTTTGTCTCAAAAACATAGGTTATGACTCCTAGTTGGAACGAGCTCGTCGAGCTCGTTCCAACGAGGGGTCATAACCTATGTTTTTGAGACAAAAAATGAAAAAAAATTGTTATTCAAGAATTATTTTTGCAAGTGTCGTCTGCTTTTCATGTTAGGTAAAGGGTTAACACACTCAGACATGATACAGAGAACTTAAAAGCAAACGTAACACTGTGATACAGTTAGAGATAGGTCGAAAGGGGCTTACCCAACACCGTCCCTGCGCGCCTTCGGCGAGCTAAAACCATTCTTTTAGTTTAGTTTTAGTTTTTCATAACTACTTCTGCGTCCAACCATGAGACCAATTAGAACATCTCGTAGATCAGATCGAACTACCAGCACAGAACGTCGGCACGACCGTACCAGCCTCCACCTGGGCATACTAGAATCATTATGCCAACACTAGATCATACCAAGCCTAGGGAGAAAGCTTTGAGGGAACAGAGAACGAGGCACGCCCTCGATTGGATCAAACATGCCGAATCACCTGACTGGACCTACGGCACTCACCCTCCATCCACCGCGAGCATTCCTGACCAACAGGAGCTTGACGAAGAGTTGGTTGATCAGGTGGAGAAGTATAAAGAAGCGGCCAAAAACACCATTGTGAACCACCTTAACCAGTGGGCTGCCAAAGACCCTGTTGGCCTGCACACTGGCAGTAGTGAGAATCAGAAGATTGCAGATATGGCTGCCAAGATGTCACTGCCCGTAGCCAAACAACTGCTGCAAGCAGCACCTAAAGCAGCTACTGACCCACAGATAATGGACAAACCGGACGAATCCACGTCCGCCAACCAGAAAGAATCTTGGATGTAGACCCTACACTACGCTAATTAACGGCCCTTTTCAGGGCCACCCACAATATTAGAAAGAGTGATACTTATACATACTCACAGCCTTCATATTTGCAAGAGACAAGCTCCCTCGGAGGAGCATAGAACAAACCATAACCTATACGGGAGTTAAGTTCTCACCCGAACCGCTTAACCTGACGCACAACCAAATGAGAACACCAATACCCATTCATCTATATGCGTTCCACTATGTGGGGGCCACACTCCTGCGCAACGCAGGAGGCTATATTTCCAATCCTGAGCCCGTAACCTCGGGTCAACCTAGGGTCCATCTACGGTGACCACATATCGATAACCTAATCCAGTTTCCACACCACCTTTCACAAACACAGGATATATGAGATTATACGCAACCAGGTACCAACTCCCCCCCAAGTGGGGGTTCCAGCCGTGTAATACGACGGAATGATAAACACGGCACTCCGTGATCAATCTTGACACGACCTGATGGTGCTATCTTCAAATCCAACTCATATCACCAAACAACAACGTCCCCCACCCCCGGGCTTATAGGGATGGGCTACCATGGCCCTCCACATCTCGCACCGCTGTTAGATGACTGCACCCGGTCCTTAAATGCGAACCTAGTGGCTACTGTGTCCTCCCACTATCACGGTTGGCAGGGGTGGTTGACCCCTCTGGTAATAGTGTTTGTGGTGTGCCTCCCTACGGTGGTATTTATTTGAATCTATTGAGTCAAACGGCCGAGAAAATCAAAACCCCTGTTTTTAAGCCTCTTGGTTGAACGGTTGGCGGTGGTTGGCCGGGGTGATTGACCCCACTGGTAATAGTGTTTGTGGTGTGCCACCCTATGGTGGTATTTATTTGAATCTATTGCGTCAAATGGCAGATAAAATCAAAACCCCCGTTTTTAAGCGTCTTGGTTGGACGGTTGGCGGTGGTTGGCCGGGGTGGTTGACCCCTCTGGTAATAGTGTTTGTGGTATGCCACCCTATGGTGGTATTTACTTGAATCTATTGCGTCAAACGGCCGAGAAAATCAAAACCCCTGTTTTTAAGCCCCTTGATTGGATGGTTGGCGGTGGTTGACCGGGGTGATTGACCCCTCTGGCAATACTGTTTGTAAGTTGCCACCCTATGGTGGTATTTATTTGAATGTATTGCGTCAAACGGACGCGAAAATCAAACCCCCTGTTTTAAGCCTCTTGGTTGGACGGTTGGCGGTGGTTGGAAGGGATGGTTGACCCCTCTGGTGATAGTGTCTGTGGTGTTCCACCCCACGGTGGTATTTATTTGAACCAATTGCGTCAAACGGCCGAGTAAATCAATCCCCTGTTTTTAAGCCTCTTGGTTGGACGAATGGTGGTGGTTGGCCGGGGTGGTTGACCCCTCTCGTAATAGTGTTTGTGGTGTGCCACCCTATGGTGGTATTTATTTGAGTCTATTGCGTCAAACGGCCGAGAAAATCAAACCCCTGTTTTTAAGCCTCTTGATTGGACGGTTGGCGGTGGTTGGCCGGGGTGATTGACCCCTCTGGCAATTGTGTTTGCAATGTGCCACCCTATGGTGGTATTTATTTGAATGTATTGCGTCAAACGGCCGCGAAAATCAAAACCCCTGCTTTTAAGCCTCTTGGTTGTAAGGTTGGGGGTGGTTGGAAGGGATGGTTGACCCCTCTGGTAATAGTGTCTGTGGTGTTCCACCCCACGGTGGTATTTATTTGAACCTATTGCGTCAAACAGCCGAGTAAATCAATCCCCTGTTTTTAAGCCTCTTGGTTGGACGGATGGTGGTGGTTGGCCGGGGTGGATGACCCCTCTCGTAATAGTGTTTGTGGTGTGCCACCCTATGGTGGTATTTATATGAGTCTATTGCGTCAAACGGCCGAGAAAATCAAACCCCTGTTTTTAAGCCTCTTGATTGGACGGTTGGCGGTGGTTGGCCGGGGTGATTAACCCCTCTGGCAATTGTGTTTGCGGTGTGCCACCCTATGGTGGTATTTATTTGAATGTATTGCGTCAAACGGCCGCGAAAATCAAAACCCTGCTTTTAAGCCTCTTGGTTGGACGGTTGGCGGTGGTTGGAAGGGATGGTTGACCCTCTGGTAATAGTGTTTGTGATGTTCCACCCCGCGGTGGTATTTATTTGAATCTGTTTCGTCAAACGGCCGAGTAAATCAATCCCCTGTTTTTAAGTCTCTTGGTTGGACGGATGGTGGTGGTTGGCTGGGGTGGTTGACCCCTCTCGTAATAGTGTTTGTGGTGTGCCACCCTATGGTGGTATTTATTTGAATCTATTTCGTCAAACATCCGAGAAAATCAAACCACTGTTTTTAAGCCTCTTTGTTGGACGGTTGGGGTGGATGGCAGTGGTGGTTGACACCTCTGGTAATAGTGTTTGTGGTGTGTCACCCTATGGTGGTATTTATTTGAATCTATTGCGTCAAACGGCCGAGGAAATCAACCCCCTGTTTTTAAGCCTCTTGGTTGGACAGATGGGAGTGGTTGGCCGGGGTGGTTGACCCTCGCGTAATAGTGTTTGTGGTGTGCCACCCTATGGTGGTATTTATTTGAATCTATTGCGTCAAACGGTCGAGAAAATCAAACCCCTGTTTTTAAGCCTCTTGGTTGGACGGATGGTGTGGTTGGCCGGGGTGGTTGACCCATCTGGTAATAATGTTTGTAGTGTGCCACCCTATGGTGGTATTTATTTAAATCTATTGCGTCAATCGGCCGAGAAACTCAAACCCCTGTTTTTAAGCCTCTTGGTTGGACAAATGATGGTGGTTGGCCGGGATGGTTGACCTCTCTCGTAATAGTGTTTGTGGTGTGCCATCCTATGGTGGCATTTATTTGAATCTATTGCGTCAAACGGCCGAGAAAATCAAACCCCTGTTTTTTAAGCCTCTTGGTTGGACGGTTGGCGGTGGTTGGAAGGGATGGTTGATCCCTCTGGTAATAGTGTTTGTGGTGTGCCACCCCAAGGTGGTATTTATTTGAATCTATTGCGTCAAACGGCCGAGTAAATCAAACCCCTGTTTTTAAGCCTCTTGGTTGGATGGATGGTGGTGGTTGGCCGGAGTGATTGAACCCTCTCGTAATAGTGTTTTTGGTGTGCCACTCTATGGTGGTATTTATTTGAATCTATTGCGTCAAACGGCCGAGAAAATCAAACCCCTGTTTTTTAAGCCTCTTGGTTGGACGGTTGGCAGTGGTTGGCCGTGGTGTTTGACCCCTCTGGTAATAGCGTTTGTGGTGCGCTACCCTTCGATGGTATTTATTTCAGTCTATTGCGTCAAACAGCCGAGAAAATGAAAACCCCTGTTTTTATTTGTTTTTAAGTCTCTTGGTTTTTAAGCTTTTTGGTTGGACGGTTGGCGGTGGTTGGCCGGGGTGATTGACCCCTCTGGTAATAGTGTTTGTGGTGTGTCACCCTATGGTGGTATTTATTTGAATCTATTGCGTCAAACGGCCGAGAAAATTAAAACCCCTGTTTTTATGCCTCTTGGTTGGATGGGTGGCGGTGGTTGGCCGGGGTGGTTGAACCCTCTGGTAATAGTGTTTGTGGTGTGTCACCCTATGGTGGTATTTATTTGAATCTATTGCGTCAAACGGCCGAGAAAATTAAAACCCCTGTTTTTAAGCCTCTTGGTTGGACGGTTGGCAGTGGTTGGCCGTGGTGTTTGACCCCTCTGGTAATAGCGTTTGTGGTGCGCTACCCTTCGATGGTATTTATTTCAGTCTATTGCGTCAAACAGCCGAGAAAATGAAAACCCCTGTTTTTATTTGTTTTTAAGTCTCTTGGTTTTTAAGCTTTTTGGTTGGACGGTTGGCGGTGGTTGGCCGGGGTGATTGACCCCTCTGGTAATAGTGTTTGTGGTGTGTCACCCTATGGTGGTATTTATTTGAATCTATTGCGTCAAACGGCCGAGAAAATTAAAACCCCTGTTTTTAAGCCTCTTGGTTGGATGGGTGGCGGTGGTTGGCCGGGGTGGTTGAACCCTCTGGTAATTAGTGTTTGTGGTGTGCCACCCTATGGTTGTATTTATTTGAATCTATTGAGTCAAATGGCCGAGAAAATCAAAACCCCTGTTTTTAAGCCTCTTGGGTGGACGGATTGCGGTGGTTGATCGGTTGGTTGACCCATCTGATAATAGTGTTTGTGGTGTGCCACCCTGTGGTGGTATTTATTTGAATCTATTGCATCAAACGGCGGTGAAAATCAAACCGCTGTTTTAAGCCTTTGGTTGGACGGTTTGCGGTGGTTGCCCGGTGCGGTTGACTCTTCTGGTAATAGTGTTTGTTGTGTGCCACCTTATGATGGTATTTATTTGAATCTATTGCGTCAAACTTTCGAGAAAATCAAAACCCCTGTTTTTAAGCCTCTTGGTTAGACGGTTGGCGGTGGTTGGCCGGGGTGATTGATACCTCTGGCAATAGTGTTTGTGGTGTGCCACCCTATGGTGGTATTTATTTGAATCTATTGCGTCTAACGGCCGAGAAAATCAAAACCCTTGTTTTTAAGCCTCTTGGTTGGCCGGTTGGCGGTGGTTGTCCCCTCTGGTAATAGTGTTTGTGGTGTGCCACCCTATGGTAGTATTTATTGGAATCTATTGCGTCAAACAGCCGAGAAACTCAAACCCCTGCTTTAGGCCTCTTGGTTGCACGGTTGGTGGTGGTTGGCCGGGGTGGTTGACCCCTCTGGTAATAGTGTTTATGATGTACCACCCTACGGTGTTATTTGTTTAATGCCTTTTGGCAGTTTACTGAATATCGAATAAGGAATAATGAGCTGGAGTCACCTCCGTGTTTTATAGAGAGAATGTAGAGTGCTGTGAAAGTTCTATCGTACCAAACGTCCCCAGGCAAAACACGCAAAATATTTCAATGTTTATAGAAAACATCTGTTAAAACTGCAGAACGGAATATACAATTTCTCATATATGTAGTCACAGTATTGTAAATTATTTCTACAAAGTTGTATAATATTCTCTGGTATGTCAATTATTTATATATTGATTGTGGTTTAACGACACTTTAACAGTCAAAGTTATATCGTTTCGGTGACAGTTTTACGAGTGGTGGAAGCCGGAGTATCGAGAGAACCACAGGGCAACGAAGAGCAGCTGTCAGCTTTAGAACATCGTAACTCCGCACTGCAGCACAGGCAGAATTAGATTGGTTGAAGACATGCGCACCGTCGACGTGCAGAACGCCTTAGTACACGGAGTCATCGTGCCCCCATGTGGACAATGGGGTTAAGTGCCCTGCTCAAGGACACAACGCGGGAGTTCGAATCGATCGCTCAGACGATCATCCATCCAAGGACTAACCGGGCTCGACGTTGCTTAACTTCAGTGATGTAACGAGAACCGGTTATAGCAACGCCACCGCGCCCCCGATATGTCAATTATTCCACTGCTGAACGTATTTGGAAGGCTAAGTTGTCAATATTCATTTATTATCAGTAAACTAATCTATGTTTTCACAGACAATTGGCGTCAACGGGGTTTAACCCAGATATCTGCCAAAACTGTGAATCGTTAACTACCTTCAGTCAGACATTCATTTGGTGACTGGAGATGCTATTGGAAGCATAGGATCTGAATGCTGATGACACCCTTTTAGTTCTTTTCGGATAAGCGTGCTTCAGATTATGAGCAAGTCCTGGTTGGATCACGTGATCGCGTGGTGCTTGCATCATCTCATGTCAGCGGATTTATTCACGTAGTACCTGTATACAAGAGCCACCCCATGCCCAGACCCATCCTACGCTTATCTTGTTTGAAGTCACATTTTTGTAGCACGACAGATCTTGACTGCCTTTATCAACCTATTGTCATATTAGTTATTGTACTTTCGCGATCGAGGACCTGTAATAGACTAACTGTATGTTAATCGATAGAGCTGTGTAAAAGCTCGGGGATTTGAGAATAATTATAGATTAATTGTATGTTAATAGATAGAGCTGTGGGACAGCTGGGGGAGCTGAATAAATATACAGAAAATGGTATGCCGAGATGTATTTTCTGAATGGTAATCCAGAGCAACTTGCTGAAGTTCGCTTACTTATAAGAACTGAGAACCGATTTTTTTTTCGAGCTGTACACCATATTTAAATTTCGTGTAAAACGGTCAAATTTTTCATTTTCGCGACGTTGACGTCCCATTGTCACTACAACCACAACAAACGGACAAATATGTCGTCGGCTGTATTTTTAGAAGTATTTTTAGATATTTTTTTCTTTGGAGGAGGAGGGGGTACGTTTGGAGGAGGAGGGGGTACATTTGGAGGAAGGGGCTACATTTGGAGGAGGAGGGGTACATTTGGAGGGAGAGGGGGTACATTTGGAGGAGGAGGAGGGGTACATTTGGAGGAGGAGGGGGTACATATGGAGGAGGGGTACATTTGGAGGGAGAGGGGGTACATTTGGTGGAGGAGGAAGGGTACATTTGGAGGAGGAGAGGGTACATTTGGAGGAGGAGGGGGTACATTTGGAGGAAGGGGCTACATTTGGAGGAGGAGGGGTACATTTGGAGGGAGAGGGGGACATTTGGAGGAGGAGGAGGAGGAGGAGGAGGGGGTACATTTGGAGGAGGAGGGGGTACATTTGGAGAAAGAGGGTACATTTGGAGGAGGAGGGGGTACATTTGGAGGAGGAGTACATTTGGAGGGGAAGGGGAAGGGGGTACATTTGGAGTAGGAGGAGGAGGAGGGGAGGAGGGGTATATTTGGAGGAGGAGGGGCTACATATGGAGGAGGAGGGGGTACATTTGGAGGAGAGGTACATTTGGAGGAGGAGAGGGTACATGTGCAAAATATTTAGAGTGATCATTCAATAACCTGGCAGTAATTATCTCTTTACCCGCTGAGTAATTCAGGATATTTTTCTTCAAATCTAGTCATGGCTGCTGTGTAGCAGCCATGAATAGATTTGATGAAAATTTGATTTAAATTTAATTCAAGAAATCATTGATCAAAAAATCTATTCAAATTACAGAGAGAAAATGTACTAAAATATGAACAAATTCTACTAATAATACTAATATCAAGATGGACAGTAATATAGGTGTGCTCAGTAATAAGAGAAACCCTGTGCTGGACAGTAATATCGGTGTGCTCAGTAATAAGAGAAACCCTGTGCTGGACAGTAATATCCGCCTACTCACTGACAAGGGAAACCCTGTGCTGGACAGTAATATCGGTGTGCTCAGTAATAAGAGAAACCCTGTGCTGGACATTAATATCGGCGTGCTCAATAATTAGAGAAACCCTGTGCTGGACAGTAATATCGGTGTGCTCAGTAATTAGAGAAACCCTGTGCTGGACAGTAATATCGGTGTGCTCAGTAATAAGAGAAACCCTGTGCTGGACAGTAATATCGGTGTGCTCAGTAATAAGAGAAACCCCGTGCTGGACAGTAATAGCAGTGTGCTCAGTAAAAAGAGAAACCCCGTGCTGGACAGTAATATATCGGTGTGCTCAGTAATGAGAGAAACCCTGTGCTGAACAGTAATATCCGCCTCCTCAGTGACAAGGGAACCCCTGTGCTGGACAGTAATATCGGTGTGCTCAGTAATAAGAGAAACCCTGTGCTGGACATTAATATAGGTGAGCTCAGTAATAAGAGAAACCCTGTGCTGGACAGTAATATCGGTGTGCTCAGTAATTAGAGAAACCCTGTGCTGGACAGTAATATCAGTGTGCTCAGTAATAAGAGAAACCCTGTGCTGGACTGTAATATCCGCCTACTCAGTGACAAGGGAAACCCCCCTGTGCTGGACAGTAGTATCGGTGTGCTCAGTAATAAGAGAAACCCTGTGCTGGACAGTAATATCGGTGTGCTCAGTAATAAGGGAAACCCTGTGCTGGACAGTAATATCGGTGTGCTCAGTAATAAGTGAAACCCTGTGCTGGACAGTAATATCGGTGTGCTCAGTAATAAGTGAAACCCTGTGCTGGACAGTAATATCGGTGTGCTCAGTAATAAGAGAACCCCTGCACTGGACAGTAATATCGGTGTGCTCAGTAATAAGAGAAACCCTGTGCTGGACAGTAATATCCGCCTACCCAGTGACAAGAGAAACCGTGTGCTGGGCAGTAATATCGGTCTGCTCAGTAATAAGAGAAACCCCGTGCTGGACATTAATACCGGTGTGTTCAGTAATAAGAGAAACCCTGTGCTGGACATTAATATCGGTGTTCTCAGTAACAAGAGAAACCCTGTGCTGGATATTAATATCGGTGTGCTCAGTAATAAGAGAAACCATGTGCTGGACATTAATATCCACCTACTCAGTGACAAGAGAAACCCTGTGCTGGACATTAATATCCGCCTACTCAGTGACAAGAGAAACCCTGTGCTGGATAGAAATATCCGCCTACTCAGAGACAAGAGAAACCCTCTGCTGGATAGAAATATCCGTCTGCTCAGTGACAAGAGAAACCCTGTGCTGGACATTAATATCCGCCTACTCAGTGACAAGGGAAACCCTGTGCTGGATAGAAATATATGCCTAATCAGAGACAAGAGAAACATGTGCTGGATAGAAATATCCGCCTACTCAATGACAAAACCCCTGTGCTGGACAGAAATATCCGCCTACTCAGTGACAAGAGAAACCATGTGCTGGATAGAAATATCCGCCTTCTCAGTGACAAGAGAACCCCTCTGCTGGATAGAAATATCCGCCTACTCAGTGACAAGAGAAACCCTGTGCTGTACAGAAATATCCGCCTACTCAGTGACAAGAGAAACCCTGTGCTGGACAGAAATATCCGCCTACTCAGTGACAATAGAAACCCTGTGCTGGACAGTAATATCCGCCCGCTCAGTGACAAGAGAAACCATGTGCTGGACAGAAATATACTCCAGCTCAGTGACAAGAGAAACCCTGTGCTGGACAGAAATATACGCCAGCTCAGCGACAAGAGAAACCCTGTGCTGGGCAGAAATATACGCTAGCTCAGTAATAAGGGAAACCATGTGCTGGACAGGAACATCCGCCAGCTCAATGACAATAGAAGCCTTGTCCTGGACAGGAATATCAGCCTGCTCAGTTACATGAGAAACCTGTGCTGGATAGAAATATCCGCGTGCTTAGTTACAATAGAAACCTGTGCTGGACAGAAATATCCGCGTGCTCAGGTACAAGAGAAACTTTGTACTGGACAGGAATATCCGCGTGCTCAGTGAAAAGTGAAACCCCGTGCTGGATAGGAATATACGCGTGCCCTGTGAAAAGAGAAACACTTTGCTGGACAGAATATCCGCCTGCTAAGCGACAAGAGAAACCCTGTGTTGGACAGAAATATCCGCCTGCAGCATGCAAAGTTTATAAAAAGACGTAAAATTAAAGCAGATTTGGATAAAGGTCGAAGTTTGAAATTCTTAAAGTTGTATTTAATAGTGTCGTTATACAATGAGAGAGCATGTGAAATTACTTAGCTATTTATTTATTGGTGTTTAATGACGCTTTCAACAGCTACGGTTACCTCATGTCGGATAGTTTTATGGGTGGAGGAAGCCGGAGTACCCGGAGAGAACCACTGAGCGATGGCGAGCAACTATCACCCCAGCCCCCCCCCCCCCCCCCCCCCCCGTCGCCCCACAACATACGAACTCCGCACAAGCAGGCTTCAGATTGGTTGAAGACAAGTTCACCATCGACGTGCAGTACAGCCTAGTAGACAGTGCCTCCGTGCCCCCACGTGGGGAATTGGGATTTTAAAAGTACTTTGCCCGAGGACACAACGCAGTGACCCCTGGCGGGGATCGGATCGTGGATCTTTCTGTTTGAAGTTCAATGCCATAACTACGGAGCAGCCGCGCTCACTACAGTTAAAACTAGAAGTCCTGTCACGAATAGTGCGCTTATCTAGGCTTAATTGCGCGTTGGAATTGCGCGCAATTGCCATATCGAACGGCATCCAAAGCACGGCAGGTTCTCCTGGTTACTCATAGCAAACACATGCAATGTTTCTGCCAATGGACCTCCGGGTTACCCGTCCATTGGCTGAAACATTGCCTGTGCACAGGCCATATGTACAGAATATGATAGCTTTAATTGGGCCATAACGCGCACATTAACGCGCATATCAACATGCTATTTGTGCGCATTTCATGACAGGACTTCTAGTTTTAACTGTATTTCATGGCTGTGTATAAAATTTTTGTGGAGCAGTATGTTTGCAAAAATAAGCGTTCTCATGGAACAATCTGAGAAATGACGCCATATTTTGAAATGACATAAAATGGTGAAAAATCGTGATAAATCGAGAAAGAACAAAACGTCTAACGTCTGTCTCTTAATTTGTTTTAGATCTACAACATACTAAAAGATCAGGGAAATAGGACAAGACTCATTTTTTTCGTAACGTTGACGTCAATTACGTCCCTTGAAAATTCGACCGTAATTATTTGGAATTTCCCAAGGTGGTACCTTATTTTCAGGTATTGTTTTTACTGGAGATGACCGTGCGTCAATATTAAAAGATCGAGAAAAACACGTTAATCGGGTATTGTTTTAGCTGAAGGAAGCAAATAAAAAATCTGTCTCCTCAACGTTCAAGCTCCAACATCCGTTATTATTTATGCCACATTCCCTGTGTGTAACTTGAAAATTGTGGCCGTGATTGTCTGAAGAACAGAAATAAATAAAAGAAGGCTGACGATTGTTGAACGACTTGACTCTTTGAACACTGGTGGTATCGTCCATTGTAAACCGAATGACAACAATTGGAAGAGTCCATGTTCATTCTTTCAGGGTAGACCAGTTAATAATTGAAACGTGCAAATATTCACTGGACTACATCACACCGAGTTCCATGAGCGCAAGACTGACAGTTGCACGCCATTGCTTGGTGGTTCTCTCCGCGTACTCCGACTTCCCCACCCGTGAAGCTGAACCGTGATCATGATTACCCATTGTGCTGAAATATGTGACCTTAAAACGCTAATAAATAAATAAATATTAGTTTTGATCGTTTAATCCTTTACCCAACGAATCGCCCGCATCCGCCTGCGTAATATGCAAGTAGTATGTCAGGGGCTTTTGAGGGAATATTTGGGGGACCTCGATGGGGGAACTCGGAAGTGACGTCATGTCACGTGACGTAGTGGCGCCATGTTGTGTTGTCATGGTTACCCGCGTGAGATACGTGTTGTTAGTGCGCATGCGCAGCGCGTGTTGTTAGGGTGATACGTGTTTCCGTCGTCCATTTTGTATACTGGAGGCCGCCATCTTGGTTTCTATGGTAGCACGTGGTTGCTATGTTACCCATTTTTTCTGCAATAAGACGAGGTATGTTCGGGGGTGGTTCCTTTGTAGACGAGTAAATCTGATTACCACAAACAACCCGACAAACCCTCCAAATCACCAAAATCCACCCGAAATCACCGAAATTGACTTTATTTCCCCATTTTATCGGTTTAGCACGTAGTGCTATAGTACTAAGGGGTACACGGGGGTGCATTCGATTGAATCGGAGTATTTTCTGAATTAGAATTCTCCCAGAATCCCTTTTTGGATCCCTATCCCATGACGTGTTATTTCCCAATAAGAATAGCACGTAGTGCTATAGGACAAATTTACCCAGAATTCTCTGCTTCTATCTATATATGCAATACTTTTCGTCTACCTGACCATGCTCCTTTATCCTGGAGTATTCTCCAATAGCGTAGAAGAGCCTATTAACTGGAACAGCTTTGCTTATTATTACTATATTTAGCTATTCTAGTCTATTCTTGTTAGTTCTGACCCTATTCCAAGTACTCTTGTTGTTTCATTTATCTAGATCATTTATATAAATTATAACTAACCAATTAGATTGCTTGATTTCCCATAACCTGTATGCAGAGTTATCTCCCTTCTGTACAACAAAAGCCAATATCATTCCCAAAGCCACTATCATTCCCAAGTTAAGTTATCGAGCAGTTACTGATAAGTCATTGCTCGAACGACTCGAAGCTCATCGAGCAAATGAGCCTTAGAGCAATTGCTCGATCGAGTGACTCGGCATATTGCTCGAATGACTCGAAGTCCGTCGAGCAAATGAGCTATCGAGTAATTGCTCGTTCGAGTGACTCCTCAGTATTTGAGGATACCTATGGCCCGGCATTGTATTATTTGAGGACACCTATCGAGGATACCTTTTATAGGATACTTATCTGAGGATACTATTACCTATATCACAAGGCATACCTATCCCAAATATCCCTTATAAGCTAAAGAGCAAGAGAGTAATTGCTCCATGAGCAATTGCTCGATCGACTCGAAGCTCATCGAGCAAATGAGCCTAAGAGCAATTGCTCCATGAGCAATTGCTCGAACGACTCGAAGCTCATCGAACAAATGAGCTATCGAGTAATTGCTCGTTCGAGTGACTCCTCGAACGACTCTTAGATTCATTTCAGAAAAAAGGGATTCCATTGCCATAGGCGTTTTCAAAAAAGGGATTCCACAAATGGGATTGCAAAAAGGGATTCCAAAAGTGGGATTCCGTCTTATGTCGAGTGACTCGCAACTATTGCTCGAATGACTCGAATCCCATCGAGCAAATGAGCCAACGAGCAATTGCTCGATCGAGTGACTCCTCGAACGACTCGACGACTCATTTCAGAAAACAGGGATTCCATAGCCACAGGCGTTTTCGAAAAAGGGATTCCACAAATGAGATTCCAAAAAAGGGATTCCACAAACGGGATTCCGTTTCCATCTTGTCGCCAAAGCTCCAAGCCCACTACAGGTCTATGGTCTATCTGTCCTATCATTAGCTTCTACAACTTGTTGTAGTCTTGTTCCGTTGCGGCCTTGTACCAGTACTATTGGCTTCTGTTATTCTGCCCCATATCTCACCCATTACTTCCTAGCTATACCTATCTCGGTCTCGACTATAACATTGATCAAGGTTGAATCAGATTTCCCCTGTATACATATAAAGCATTCCGTAATTGAGATTCTCAGCCGAGTCCATAAAATTTGGATTCCGTGTTTTAACATCAACACTCGAGGGTATGGAAAAGGATTAATAACCCCCAATTCAAGAATGACTACAAGACTCTGATTAGAGACAACCAACCAAATCCCTCGAACGAGCAATTACTCGATAGCTCATTTGCTCGACGGACTTCGAGTCATTCCAGCAATATGCCGAGTCACTCGATCGAGCAATTGCTCTAAGGCTCATTTGCTCGATGAGCTTCGAGTCGTTCGAGCAATGACTTATCAGCAACTGCTCGATAGCTTATTGGCTTTGGGAATGATAGTGGCTTTGGGAATGATATTGGCTTTTGTTGTACAGAAGGGAGATAACTCTGCATACAGGTTATGGGAAATCAAGCAATCTAATTGGTTAGTTATAATTTATATAAATGATCTAGATAAATGAAACAACAAGAGTACTTGGAATAGGGTCAGAACTAACAAGAATAGACTAGAATAGCTAAATATAGTAATAATAAGCAAAGCTGCTCCAGTTAATAGGCTCTTCTACGCTATTGGAGTATACTCCAGGATAAAGGAACATGGTCAGGTAGACGAAAAGTATTGCATATATAGATAGAAGCAGAGAATTCTGGGTAAATTTGTCCTATAGCACTACGTGCTATTCTTATTGGGAAATAACACGTCATGGGATAGGGATCCAAAAAGGGATTCTGGGAGAATTCTAATTCAGAAAATACTCCGATTCAATCGAATGCACCCCCGTGTAGCCGTTAGTACTATAGCACTACGTGCTAAACCGATAAAATGGGGAAATAAAGTCAATTTCGGTGATTTCGGGTGGATTTTGGTGATTTGGAGGGATTGTCGGGTTGTTTGTGGTAATCAGATTTACTCGTCTACAAAGGAACCACCCCCGAACATACCCCGTCTTATTGCAGAAAAATGGGTAACATAGCAATCACGTGCTACCATAGAAACCAAGATGGCGGCCTCCAGTATACAAAATGGACGACAGAAACACGTATCACCCTAACAACACGCGCTGCGCATGCGCACTAACAACACGTATCACTATGGAGATGACGTCACAACATGGCCGCTCACGCGGGTTACCATGACAACACAACATGGCGCCACTACGTCACGTGACATGACGTCACTTCCGAGGTCCTCCACCGAGGTCCCCCAAATATTCCCTCAAAAGCCCCTGACATACTACTTATGCAAATTCAGCAGCTGAAAAAATATTATTTTTCGAAAAATTTCAACAAAACCATATCATGTGACCCCTTTTTGGAACGAGCTCGTTGAGCTCGTTCCAAAGAGGAGTCACATGATATGGTTTTGCTGAAATTTTTGGAAAAAATTTAAAAAATGATATTTAAAATAATAAATTTTGAAATCGTCTGCGTTGGGTAAATGGTTAAATGAACCAGTACCTACGTTTTGGATGACGGTCAATCTAATATGCCATTGGGGGCACGGTGGCGTTGTGTACTAAGGCGTACTGCACGTCGATGGTGCACCTGTCTTCAACCAATGCTAAACCTGCGTGTGTGGGGTTGGTATGTTGGGGAGCTGACAGTTGCTCGCCGTTGTTCGGTGGTTCTCTCAGGGTACTCCTGCTTCCTCCACCCGTAAAACTGTCATGGTCATGATTAGTCATTGTGCAGAAATATGTGACCTTAAACACCAATAAATAAATAAATAAATAGATAAATAAATAAACAAACAAATAAATAAATAAATAAATAAATAAATAAATAAATAAATAAATACATAAATAATATGACAGTACTGATATATTGTGATCGTTATAACGACACTGACAACTGTAGTGTAAAATAATTTATCCTAACATGTCACTAAGATTTTTACATTTTTTGTCCCATCGACAGCAGTAAATTAATGCATAACTCTAACGATGTTGATAATGAAACTTGTCCTCTTCAGTGAAACACAATTCTGGAATCTATAAACAGTCTTCCACAGTAGTAGTATGTCAGGGGCTTTTGAGGTGGAGGTTGCAGGACCTCGGTGCAGGACCTCGGAAGTGACGTCATGTCACGTGACCTAGTGGCGCCATATTGTGTTGTCAAGGTAACCCACGTGAGCGGCCATGTTGTTACGTCATCTCCATAGTGATACGTGATGTGAGTGCGCATGCGCAGCGCGTGCTGTTAGGGTGATACGTGTTTCCGTCGTCCATTTTGTATACTAGAGGCCGCCATCTTGGTTTCTATGGTAGCACGTGATTGCTATGTTACCAATGGCTTCTAACAAGACAGGGGTATGTTCGGGGGTGTGTTCCTTTGTAGAAGAGTAAATCTGATTACCACAAACAACCCGACAATCCCTCCAAATCACCAAAATCCACCCAAAATCACCGAAATTGACTTTATTTCCCCAATTTATCGGCTTAGCACGTAGTGCTATGGTACTAAGGGGGTACAAAGGGGTGCGTTCGATTGAACAGGAGTAATGTTCTGACTTAGAATTCTCCCAGAATCCCTTTTTGGATCCTTATCCCATGACGTTTTTCCCTATATCCTTATCCCATGACGTTTATTTCCTTATTAAGAGTAGCACGTAGTGCTATAGGACAAATTTACCCAGAAATCCTCTGCTTCTATCTATATAAGCAACAGTTTTCGTCCATCTGGCCATGTTCCTTTGTTCTAGAGTATACTCCAGTAGCGTAGAAGAGCCTATTAGTTGGAACAGTTTTGCTTATTATTACTCTAATTAGCTATTCTAGTCTATTCTTGTTAGTTCTGACCCTATTCCAAGTACTCTCGTTGTTTCCTTTATCTAGATCATTTATATAAATTATAACTAACCAATCAGATTGCTTGATTTCCCATAACCTGTATGCAGAGTTATCTCCCCTATGTATAATAAAAGCCTATATCCAATGGCAATATCCCCGGGCACCCCAATTTAGGCACCCCTTTTTGAAAAACATATGACCTTCGGCACCCCTTTTTTGTCATATGTGCTTATGTGAAAAAGCACAATGTGACACAATGTGCCCTAGCACATAGGCACATGATTTATGTGCCGATATGTGCTTATGTGAAAAGGCACAATGTGACACAATGTGCCCTAGCACATAGGCACATACGGGTATTTGAGGATACCTATTGCCTGGTATTGTATTATTCGAGGATACCTACTAGAGAATCCCTTTTTTGTCATATATGCTTATGTGAAAAGTCACAATGTGACACAATATGCCATATCACATAGGCACATGCTTTATGTGCCGATATATGCTTATGTGAAAAGGCACAATGTGACACAATATGCCCTATCACATAGGCACATACGGGTATTTGAGGATACCTATAGCCTAGTATTGTATTATTTGAGGATACCTATCTAGGATACCTTCTAGAGAATCCCTTTTTGTCATATGTGCTTATGTGAAAAAGCACAATGTGACACAATGTGACCTAGCACATAAGCACATGCTTTATGTGCCGATATGTGCTTATGTGAAAAGGCACAATGTGACACAATGTGCCCTATCACATAGGCGCATACGACCAAAATGGGATTCCATAGCCACAGGCGTTTTCGAAAAAGGGATTCCACAAATGGGATTCCAAAAAGGGATTCCACAAATGGGATTCCGTTTCCATCTTGTCTCCAAAGCTCCAAGGCCACTACAGGTCTATGGTCGATCTGTCCTATCATTAGTTTCAACAACAGTCTTGTTCCATTGCGGCCTTGTACCAGTACTATTGGCTAAACTACCATCAATTACTTCCTAGCTATACCTTCGCTGAAGCTTTCAAAATGTTCCATCTGATTTCCCCTGTATACATATAAGGCATTCCGTAAGTGGCCGTAAAATTTGGATTCCGTGTTTTTACATCGACACTCGAGGGTATTCCCTTCCCTATTAGAAAAATTCAGTTCAATGGGCTGTAGTTCATTAAGTTTAAAAATTCGTTCAGTTCAAAAAGGTGTTAATACCTTCATTTAGGTTATGGTTCAAAAAATCATTCAGTTCAAGGGTGTTAACTATATATACATTCATTAGGGTTATAGTTCCTTCAAGCAGTTCAAAGGGTGTTAATATCTTCATTAGGGTTATAGTTCAGAACTTTGTTCAATTTGTTATGTTCACTTCGATCTTGGTTGTGTTGGATCTTTGTTCACTTTGTTTTGATCACTTCAATCTTAGTTGTGTTGGATCTTTGTTCACTTTGTTCTGTTAAGTCTGTCAAACTAGTTCGATCAATCCAACTAGTTTGACATTCTTTCACTTTGTTATGTTTACTTCGATCTTGGTTATGTTGGATCTGTACCTTTATTGTTTTGTAGTGGTTGGTTGTCTGTTCAGAGTCTTGTAGTCATTGTTGAATTGGGTGTTATCAAACCCTTTCCATACCCTCGAGTGTCGATGTAAAAACACGGAATCCAAATTTTACGGACTGGGCCACTTACGGAATGCCTTGTATGTATACAGGGGAAATCAGATGGAACATTTTGAAAGCTTCAGCGAAGGTATAGCTAGGAAGTAATTGATGGTAGTTTAGCCAATAGTACTAGTACAAGGCCGCAATGGAACAAGACTGTTGTTGAAGCTAATGATAGGACAGATCGACCATAGACCTGTAGTGGCCTTGGAGCTTTGGAGACAAGATGGAAACGGAATCCTATTTGTGGAATCCCTTTTTGGAATCCCATTTGTGGAATCCCTTTTTCGAAAACGCCTGTGGCTATGGAATCCCATTTTGGTCGTATGTGCCTATGTGATAGGGCACATTGTGTCACATTGTGCCTTTTCACATAAGCACATATCGGCACATAAAGCATGAGCTTATGTGCTAGGTCACATTGTGTCACATTGACCTTTTTCACATAAGCACATATGACAAAAAGGGATTCTCCAGAAGGTATCCTAGATAGGTATCCTCAAATAATACAATACTAGGCTATAGGTATCCTCAAATACCCGTATGTGCCTATGTGATAGGGCATATTGTGTCACATTGTGCCTTTTCACATAAGCATATATCGGCACATAAAGCATGTGCCTATGTGATAGGGCATATTGTGTCACATTGTGCCTTTTCACATAAGCACAAAGGCCATATTGTGTCACATTGTGCCTTTTCACATAAGCACATATGACAAAAAGGGATTCTCTATTAGGTATCCTCGAATAATACAATACCAGGCAATAGGTATCCTCAAATACCCGTATGTGCCTATGTGCTAGGGCACATTGTGTCACATTGTGCCTTTTCACATAAGCACATATGGGCACATAAATCGTGTGTCTATGTGCTAGGGCACATTGTGTCACATTGTGCTTTTTCACATAAGCACATATGACAAAAAAGGGGTGCCGAAGGTCATATGTTTTTCAAAAAGGGGTGCCTAAATTGGGGTGCCCGGGGATATTGCCATTGGATATAGGCTTTTATTATACACAGGGGAGATAACTCTGCATACAGGTTACGGGAAATCAAGCAATCTGATTGGTTAGTTATAATTTATATAAATGATCTAGATAAAGGAAACAACGAGAGTACTTGGAATAGGGTCAGAACTAACAAGAATAGATTAGAATAGCTAATTATAGTAATAATAAGCAAAACTGTTCCAACTAATAGGCTCTTCTACGCTACTGGAGTATACTCTAGAACAAAGGAACATGGCCAGATAGACGAAAACTGTTGCTTATATAGATAGAAGCAGAGGATTTCTGGGTAAATTTGTCCTATAGCACTACGTGCTACTCTTAATAAGGAAATAAACGTCATGGGATAGGATATAGGGAAAAACGTCATGGGATAAGGATCCAAAAAGGGATTCTGGGAGAATTCTAAGCCAGAACATTACTCCTGTTCAATCGAACGCACCCCTTTGTACCCCCTTAGTACAAAATAAAGTCAATTTATTTGGGAAAATAAAGTCAATTTCGGTGATTTTGGGTGGATTTTGGTGATTTGGAGGGATTGTCGGGTTGTTTGTGGTAATCAGATTTACTCTTCTACAAAGGAACACACCCCCGAACATACCCCTGTTTTGTTAGAAGCCATTGGTAACATAGCAATCACGTGCTACCATAGAAACCAAATTGGCGGCCTCTAGTATACAAAATGGACGACGGAAACACGTATCACCCTAACAACACGCCCTGCGCATGCGCACTCACATCACGTATCACTATGGAGATGACGTCACAACATGGCCGTTCACGTGGGTTACCATGACAATACAATATGGCGCCACTAGGTCACGTGACATGACGTCACTTCCGAGGTCCTGCACCGAGGTCCTGCAACCTCCACCTCAAAAGCCCCTGACATACTACTCACAGTACCAGTGGGCTATTTTGAGTTGAAAAAAAACTCAGAAGCAACACTACGAAAAGTCACTGATCCCATTTTCACCAGAATCGCAACTTTTAGTGTAAACATTTCATTTCTCTGTACACATACAACATTGTCAAATTTATTCTCCGTGTTATTTCTCTGTTTTAATCATTTTCGAAATAGAACCCTCGCATAACTTGACATCACAGCCATTTTCCAACAGCGAATATGATACACTGTAAGCAACCTCATTATCAAGTGAATCAAATATCTCAATTCCAACCAATTCAATGTCGTTATTTTGCCTTCAATTTCGATACCAACAACTTTTCATCAGTCGCTATTTTGACCCCCCGTCAAATCGTTTATAATCTGTCTTTGTCTTGGTGTAGTTTTGAAATTCAGTTCAACATCTAGGTTTGGGTTTAACATGTATCTCATGATTGCGATACTTTCATCTTTTGTAAGTATCTTCATGTCTAGTATTCTATTTGTAAAGTAATCTTTGTCCATCACTGGAAATCGAATTAAGTATATGAGTACATCCGATACAATCCGTAGGTGTTCTGTAGTTGCCTCTACATCTAGTTCAATGCACTTTTTATTTGCCCATCGTATCACTGCTTCGAAGATGTCCACTTCGTCTGCCAATAAATCATCGGAATCTACTATTGGCGTCAGAACACACATTCTTAGTGTTTCAAACTCTTCGGATTTTAAAATTATATCACCACAATCGAGTACTTGTTTTAATGCTTTACTTTCTAATTCTTTCTCATCAAAAAGATTTGCTTGATGGTATATAGTGAGGCATGTATATTCATTCAGTGATTCCTCCAGAAATCCTGTTACCATGTGAACAAGTTGTGTCACTAAGTACTTCTTAGCAATGTAGAGAAGACCCATAGCGTTTTGTTCAGAGATATTAACACTGTCTCCATACAGATACCTAAAACAACAAACACAAGAAATAAATAGACATTGCTTCGGAAGTCCGAAGAGGTGGACAGGCCATATGGTTCACATGGACAATTCCAGGTGGTCCCCGCCCTCTATTGGGGGGTCTCCCTGTGGCCCCAAAATTCATGCAGCCCAAGACGTATTGATGCAGGGAGTTTTGTGAATATGACCAACATACGAAATGGACCTGATTGTATAGGCTGTTAGTATACCGAAATGCTCTCTCTATCGACCGCTACTGGCAGTACAAATTAATTTTGTTATTCACATCTTTAACAATTGTTGTTATTCAACACATCAAACAACTAATTACAGAAATGTAATTCGTAACAAATCTAATCAACGTCGAAGTGAACGCGGACTATGTAGCATTATGAGTAACAGAATTAATTTTACTTTTGTTTTTTGAAGTCGTTTATTTCATTTACTCTGTACCAAACATGACTGGCAAGCGATATTTGCAACAAAATATATCCGGAATAATCATAAATTTCTAATTCCATCATATTGTAGCCCAACAGGGATTCTTTGACGTATCTTTACATATACAGATACATATAGAATATGACTTCACCCCCCAATGCACCCCCCTCCCCTCCCTCGGAACGATCTCGTTCCTGTGAGGGACCAAAAGCAATGCTATGTGATAAAAAGAATATCAAACTCGTCACGACTATATATGAAACTTCCGAACCTCGTGCAGCACACAAATCGAACAGAGCCTCAGTATCTTGTGAAATCGTCGTCACTCAATAGATATCATCTCTTTTCTAGAGTGTCGTCACTCAATAGATATCATCTGTTTTCTAGAGTTGAGTTTTCTACTAGTGTCGTCACTCAATAGATATCATCTGTTTTCTAGAGTTGAGTTTTCTACTAGTGTCGTCACTCAATAGATATCATCTGTTTTCTAGAGTTGAGTTTTCTACTAGTGTCGTCATTCAGTAGATATCATCTGTTTTCTAGGGTTGAGTTTTCTACTAGTGTCGTCACTCAATAGATATCATCTGCTTTCTAGAGTTGAGTTTTCTACTAGTGTCGTCACTCAGTAGATATCATCTATTTTCTAGAGTTGAGTTTTCTACTAGTGTCGTCACTCAGTAGATATCATCTGTTTTCTAGAGTTGAGTTCTCTACTAGTGTCGTCACTCAGTAGATATCATCTGTTTTCTAGAGTTGAGTTTTCTACTAGTGTCGTCACTCAATAGATATCATCTGTTTTCTAGAGTTGAGTTTTCTACTAGTGTCGTCACTCAGTAGATATCATCTGTTTTCTAGAGTTGAGTTTTCTACTAGTGTCGTCACTCAGTACAGTTAAAACTAGAAGTCCTGTCACGAATAGTGCGCTTATCTAGGCTTAATTGCGCGTTGGAATTGCGCGCAATTGCCATATCGAATGGCATCCAAAGCACGGCAGGTTCTCTTGGTTACTCATAGCAAACACATGCAATCATGTTTCTGCCAATGGACCTCCGGATTACCCGGAGGTCCATTGGCTGAAACATTGCTTGTGCACAGGCCATATGTACAGACTTTGATAGCTTTACTTGGGCCATAACGCGTACATTAACGCGCATATCAACGTGCTATTTGTGCGCATTTCATGACAGGACTTCTAGTTTTAACTGTAGATATCATCTGTTTCCTAGAGTTGAGTTTTCTACTAGTCTCGTCACTCAATAGATATCATCTGTTTTCTAGAGTTGAGTTTTCTACTGTGTCGTCACTCAATAGATATCATCTGTTTTCTAGAGTTGAGTTTTCTACTAGTGTCGTCACCCAGTAGATATCATCTGTTTTCTAGAGTTGAGTTTTCTACTAGTGTCGTCACTCAATAGATATCATCTGTTTTCTAGAGTTGAGTTTTCTACTAGTGTCGTCACTCAATAGATGTCATCTGTTTTCTAGAGTTGAGTTTTCTACTAGTGTCGTCACTCAATAGATATCATCTGTTTTCTAAAGTTGAGTTTTCTACTAGTGTCGTCACTCAATAGATATCATCTGTTTTCTAGAGTTGAGTTTTCTACTAGTGTCGTCATTCAGTAGATATCATCTGTTTTCTAGAGTTGAGTTTTCTACTAGTGTCGTCACTCCGTAGATATCATCTATTTTCAACTGTTGAGTTTTCTACTAGTGTCGTCACTCAGTAGATAACATCTGTTTTCTAGAGTTGAGTTTTCTACTAGTGTCGTCACTCAGTACAGTTAAAACTAGAAGTCCTGTCACGAATAGTGCGCTTATCTAGGCTTAACTGCGCGTTGGAATTGCTTGCAATTGCCATATCGAATGGCATCCAAAGCACGGCAGGTTCTCTTGGTTACTCATAGCAAACACATGCAATCATGTTTCTGCCAATGGACCTCCGGGTTACCCGGAGGTCCATTGGCTGAAACATTGCTTGTGCACAGGCCATATGTACAGAATTTGATAGCTTTACTTGGGCCATAACGCGTACATTAACGCGCATATCAACGTGCTATTTGTGCGCATTTCATGACAGGACTTCTAGTTTTAACTGTAGATATCATCTGTTTCCTAGAGTTGAGTTTTCTACTAGTGTCGTCACTCAATAGATATCATCTGTTTTCTAGAGTTGAGTTTTCTACTGTGTCGTCACTCAATAGATATCATCTGTTTTCTAGAGTTGAGTTTTCTACTAGTGTCGTCACTCAGTAGATATCATCTGTTTTCTAGAGTTGAGTTTTCTACTAGTGTCGTCACTCAATAGATATCATCTGTTTTCTAGAGTTGAGTTTTCTACTAGTGTCGTCACTCAATAGATATCATCTGTTTTCTAGAGTTGAGTTTTCTACTGCTGTCGTCATTCAGTAGATATCATCTGTTTTCTAGAGTTGAGTTTTCTACTAGTGTCGTCACTCAATAGATATCATCTGTTTTCTAGAGTTGAGTTTTCTACTAGTGTCGTCACTCAATAGATATCATCTGGTTTCTAGAGTTGAGTTTTCTACTAGTGTCGTCACTCAGTAGATATCATCTATTTTCTAGAGTTGAGTTTTCTACTAGTGTCGTCACTCAATAGATATCATCTGTTTTCTAGAGTTGAGTTTTCTACTAGTGTCGTCACTCAATAGATATCATCTGTTTTCTAGAGTTGAGTTTTCTACTAGTGTCGTCACTCAACAGATATCATCTGTTTTCTAGAGTTGAGTTTTCTACTAATGTCGTCACTCAGTAGATATCATCTGTTTTCTAGAGTTGAGTTTTCTACTAGTGTCGTCACTCAATAGATATTTGTTTTCTAGAGTTGAGTTTTCTACTAGTGTCGTCACTCAATAGATATCATCTGTTTTCTAGAGTTGAGTTTTCTACTGGTGTCGTCACTCAATAGATATCATCTGTTTTCTAGAGTTGAGTTTTCTACTAGTGTCGTCACTCAGTAGATATCATCTGTTTTCTAGACTTGAGTTTTCTACTAGTGTCGTCACTCAATAGATATCATCTGTTTTCTAGAGTTGAGTTTTCTACTAATGTCGTCACTCAGTAGATATCATCTGTTTTCTAGAGTTGAGTTTTCTACTAGTGTCGTCACTCAGTAGATAACATCTGTTTTCTAGAGTTTAGTTTTCTACTAGTGTCGTCACTCAGTAGATATCATCTGTTTTCTAGAGTTGAGTTTTCTACTAGTGTCGTCACTCAATAGATATCATCTGTTTTCTAGAGTTGAGTTTTCTACTAGTGTCGTCACTCAGTAGATAACATCTGTTTTCTAGAGTTGAGTTTTCTACAAGTGTCGTCACTCAGTAGATATCATCTGTTTTCTAGAGTTGAGTTTTCTACTAGTGTCGTTCCTCAATAGATATCATCTGTTTTCTAGAGTTGAGTTTTCTACTAGTGTCGTCACTCCGTAGATAACATCTGTTTTGTAGAGTTGAGTTTTCTACAAGTGTCGTCACTCAGTAGTTATCATCTATTTTCTAGAGTTGAGTTTTCTACTAGTGTCGTCACTCAATAGATATCATCTGTTTTCTAGAGTTGAGTTTTCTACTAGTGTCGTCACTCAATAGATATCATCTGTTTTCTAGAGTTGAGTTTTCTACTAGTGTCGTCACTCAGTAGATATCATCTGTTTTCTAGAGTTGAGTTTTCTACTAGTGTAGTCACTCGATAGATATCTGTTTTCTAGAGTTGAGTTTTCTACTAGTGTCGTCACTCGGTAGATATCATCTATTTTCTAGAGTTGAGTTTTCTACTAGTGTCGTCACTCAGTAGATATCATCTGTTTTCTAGAGTTGAGTTTTCTACTAGTGTCGTCACTCAGTAGATATCATCTGTTTTCTAGAGTTGAGTTTTCTACTAGTGTCGTCACTCAGTAGACATCATCTGTTTTCTAGAGTTGAGTTTTCTACCAATGTCGTCACTCAATAGATATCATTTGTTTTCTGGAGTTGAGTTTTCTACTAGTGTCGTCACTCAATAGATATCATCTGTTTTCTAGAGTTGAGTTTTCTACTAGTGTCGTCACTCAGTAGATATCATCTGTTTTCTGGAGTTGAGTTTTCTACTAGTGTCGTCACTCAATAGATATCTGTTTTCTAGAGTTGAGTTTTCTACTAGTGTCGTCACTCGGTAGATATCATCTATTTTCTAGAGTTGAGTTTTCTACTAGTGTCGTCACTCAATAGCTATCATCTGTTTTCTAGATTTGAGTTTTCTACTAGTGTCGTCACTCAGTAGATATCATCTGTTTTCTAGAGTTGAGTTTTCTACTAGTGTCGTCACTCAATAGATATCATCTGTTTTCTAGAGTTGAGTTTTCTACTAGTGTCATCACTCAGTAGATATCATCTGTTTTCTAGAGTTGAGTTTTCTACTAGTGTCGTCACTCAATAGATATCATCTGTTTTCTAGAGTTGAGTTTTCTACAAGTGTCGTCACTCAGTAGATATCATCTGTTTTCTAGAGTTGAGTTTTCTACTAGTGTCGTCACTCAATAGATATCATCTGTTTTCTAGAGTTGAGTTTTCTACTAGTGTCGTCACTCAATAGATATCATCTGTTTTCTAGAGTTGAGTTTTCTACAAGTGGATGTAATTGCCTGATACTGATTATTTATATTTAACCCTTTACCTAACATGAAAAGCAGACGACACTTGCAAACAAAATTCTTGAATAACTAATTTTTTCATTTTTTTGTCTCCAAAACATAGGTTATGACCCCTCTTTGGAACGAGCTCAGCGAGCTTGTTCCAAAGAGGGCCATTACCTATGTTTTTGAGACAAAACATGAACAAAAAATGAAAATTAATTGGCGATTTTTGTGAATAGCGCTGGCCGGTTTTGGCCGTTACGTTGGGTAAAGGGTTAAGAATAGAACCAGGACTGTTCGAAATCCACGAGTTGATGAAACAAATTGATGACATGCAATTTCCATAAACCGCAAAGCGGTTGACGGAAAGTTTGCGTGTGATCAATTTGTTTCACCACCGCGTGGATTTCGAACAGTCTTGGTTCTATTCTTATGTTTATTCGCGTCATAAACATAATTAGTTTATATTCGGACAGGATATCGAGTTGGCTTATCGACAAAGCCACCGTCTTGACTAACCATAAATCGGTCATGTTCTATTCCTAAATTGCAAACAAAACAACAAAAAGTTCCCGTTAACTGTCAATATAGTGCCTAAAATACAACTCACACTCGAGGTGGGGAAACCGCCTGTTTATAGAACATGAACAGAAATTACAGAATGTAAATATAGACTCTGGAAAATCCAGTGTGGTGCGTAATGTTAATGAACGAAATTTGAATGTCACGTGATCATCTACTATTCATGGGATAAATCACATTATCAAATGATTTCCGTGGGAAGATGACAAAACCTGAGATTTACTGTCAATGCAGTGTTCATTGAGGAAAATTTCAATTGTGATGTAAACTTTGAATTGCGAAACGTTTATTTCTATAATTTATACACATAGAGAGAAAACATAATTTTGTGAAATAAATTATAAAAAAAATTCTAGGACTGTCTCAGGACTTATACAGATGAAATAGGCAGTGTTTTTGTGATTTAAACCTGGATGCGATGTTTCGTAAACACAGTGTTGTGTTTCGCCAATATGTGTTAAGAACAAAGAGGGAAGTTTTTCAATGCACAAAGTTGAGCAAATAAGAGGCAGTAACCAACTCGTCACAACTCGTCACCGTGGACGAAAGGCTAGAATATAAAGTTAACAAATGTCTGTACAATAACCAACTCGTCACCCTGAACGAAAGAATAGAATACAAAATTAACAAATATCTATACAATAACCAACTCGTCACTGTGAACGAAAGACTATAATATAAAGTTAACAAATATCTATACAATAACCAACTCGTCACGTGAACGAAGGGCTAGAATATAAAGTTAACAAATATCTATAAAATAACCAACTCGTTACCGTGAACGAAAGGCTATAATATAAAGTTAACAAATATCTATACAATAACCAACTCCTCACAGTGAACGAAAGGCTATAATACAAAGTTAACAAATATCTATAAAATAACCAACTCGTCACTGTGAACGAAAGGCTATAATATAAAGTTAACAAATATCTATACAATAACCAACTCGTCTCCATGAACGAAAGGCTATAATATAAAGTTAACAAATATCTATACAATAAAGAACTCGTCACCGTGAACGAAAGGCAGTAATATAATATTATAATAATATATGTAGATGTGGTTGTGTCCATATCCAAACCAACGGAGTATTTTCGATTCAGTTGTCAAAAGTTAGCTCAAGTATCTATATTTTTCTTCCAGGTGTTCTGTAGATATATATATATATTGTTTTAGGGCTGTATAGATGTGAGTTTTAATAAAAGATAGTTATATTAGTGTTTTGTTTAGTTTCTTTATCGGATATCAGTGGCGTGTTCCCTATCTTCGCGCGGGTCATTTTCGGTGTTTTGTTTTTTGTTTTGTTTGATTTCGACCGGTTATCAAAATTCAAGCTTCTCATTATAATTTTGGCTATGGATGGTAAGTGTTTCGTGACGCGAGAGGTTCAGACCTGCAGGACAGAGACGGTTAGTATAGGTATTAGTACAGGTGTACAGGTGGTGGGAGTGGTTGAGGCCAGCACAGGGGGTGCCAGTGAGTTACCAACGGACGGCCAGCGCTCGGATGGGTGTAGACATTATAATATGGTGTATGTAGATGGGCGTGCGCTGGGGGAGTTGGGGATGTGTGCCATCTGCGTAGAGCTAATGCAGCTGCTAGAGGCATATGTAAAGTTGGAGGAAGAGGTGCAGGTGGTGAGGGGGAAAATGGGGAGAGCAGGAAAGTCTGGTGTTACCCCAGTTAGGTGGGCATTCGATGGGAATGGTAGGTGGTGGGTAGTAGGAAGCGGACTTTTGACGTGGATAGTGGGTCTTTTGGGAATAGGAAGGTGCGTCGGGTTGAGGGTAGGGGAGAAGTAGGGGCTAGAGTGTCAAATTCCCAGGCTTGTAGTGTGAGTCGGGGGGCGAAAAGGCGTATTTTTTTAGAATCGGATAGTGAGGGAGATAGCGATGACCATGTGGAGTCTGTCAGGGCAGGAGTCAGAGGGAAGGTTAGGAAGGTGGTAAACGAGGACAAGGTGGCTTGTAGTGGGAGTGGGCAGAAGGTGGAGTGCAGTGTCCAAAATAGATTCAGTGTGTTAGGTAATTTCGAGAATTCTGAGGGGCAGGTTGGGTCTGAAGAGGTGGAGGTGGAGGTAGGCATGGAGGTTAGTGTGGCGGAGTGCAAGATTGCGAGCCGGTCCAGTGGGAAGAGAGGTGGTAACAGGGGAAGTAGGACAGGAAAGGGGACAGGAAAGGACAGGAAGAGGCAGTTGGTGGTTGCAGGGAGTAGTATAGTGCGGGGGTTAGATAGGGTGGTGTGTGGGCCCGACAGTGTCAACAGGACCAATTTGTGCTTTCCGGGAGCTAGGGTGGAGGACCTAAGGAACAGAGTTGGTGGATTAGTAAAGGGGTCAGGCCCAGACCCAGTGGTTGTTGTACACGTGGGGACCAACAACATCAGGGAGAGAAAATCAGTTGAATGCCAAGAATGCACAGGTAGTGGTTTCGGGGCTTCTCCCAGTACTAGGTGGTGGTGGCGAGCGTAATTCGCGGATCATTGGGACCAACGAGGAATTGGGGGAGTATTGTAAGGAACTTGGGATACCCTTTGTAGACAATTGGGGATCGTTTTGGGGCAGAAATGACCTATATGGAAGGGATGGTCTCCATCTCAGCCCAAGGGATACAGAGGTTTTAGGAAGAAATATGTTGCAGGTGGTGGAGCCTTTTTTGGTATAAGGAGGGGAGGGGGGATCAGTGAAGGGGGAATAATCACAGGAAATGTGTCACGAACCATAGGTGTAAAAAATGGGACAAGGGAGATAAGGAAAAGGGACCAAAAATCCAAATCAATAGGAATAGCTTCCCAAGGAAAGCACAGGTACACAAAGTAGGATATACAAACATACAGGGACTAGATAATAATGGGACCAGTAGGCGGAAGTCAATGAACCTTGATACCCGGAAAGTGGGTTATAGCAACACCCAGAGTCTCCACCGGAAAGTGAAATTGCTACATTGATTGAGGCAGAGGAGTCTGACGTCATGGGCTTAAGCGAAACGTGGGTAAGACACGAGGAACGGGTAGACAAAGTAAGGGGGTGCGTATGGATAGGTGTATGGCGAACAGAAGGCCAGAAAAAAGGGGGTGGGGTACGCATGTACATTAAAGAGGATTTAAAACCGTCGCTGATCACAGACCTGGAAAACATCAGCACCCCGGCTGAGGTATCGAAAGAAATTGGATGGGTAAGGATCAGTATGAAAAACGAAGGTATTGCCCTTGGGGTTGTTATTGTGCGGTGGAGGGAAGCAAACCCGAATGGAATGATTCGATATACTCAACACTAAGGTCCAATATCACCGAACTACAAAACAAAGGGCTCGGTATAATTCTGATGGGTGATTTTAATGGCCACATAGGTAATGGTGAAGAAGGCATAGAGGGCGGGGATAATATAGTCAACAGGAATGGAAGGAAGCTGTTGAACTTCACAAACGAGCTCGGTCTGAAGTTTCTGAACAGGGACGCGAGGTGTAAGGGGAAATGGACCTGGGAGAGGAACGACAGAATATCAATAATCGACTACATCCTCACAGATATTAATTTATGGAGGGAGGTGATAGGGGTAGAAGTGGATGATGAGGGTAAAATGGAGGTGGATAGTGACCACAACTTGATTACAGTGACGATCAGGGCCAAAACTCTAGTAAAAAGCAAAGGAAGCTCTAAGGAGATTTGGGAACTCAAAAAAGATGCTGACTGGGCGAAGTTCAATGAAAAACTGAAACCAAAGCTTGCAACCGTACCCAGTGTCCAGAAGATGGCCGACGTCATAGTTGCGAGCCTGGTGGAGGCAGGAAAGGAAAGTGTAGGGTGCCAACACGGGAACTTGGGGACAGAGTGCATGAAGAACTGAAAAGGGCCACAAAGGGAAGAAAAGCCAAATGTGCTGCATACAGGAGAAGTAGAAAACTTAAGGGGGCGGAAAGCAATGTGGCCACAGTTGCTAAGGAAGAATACCACCAAGCACGAAATAAAGTAAATAAGATTAAAGACGATAATCGGAGAGTACGAAATAGCAGTCTAATTAGGACGATAAGAACGACAGGGGGGTCGAGTTCGAACGTATTTTGGAAATGGGTGAATAAACGTAACAAAGGAAGCAACCCACAGAGTATTAAGGTAGATTGCAGAGTTACAGACGAGCAAGATCAAGTCGCATCAGAACTAGTTAAGCACTGGGAAAAGGTAAACGATAAGCGATGGGGCATGAGAAGCCCACCAGAGTGTCCGAATCAAGTCGAGGAAAACCTATCGAAGTTCGTGTGCAGTGAAATTAAAACGGAGGTGGTGCGAAAGGTGATATCAAAATTAAGGGATGGAAAAGCGGGAGGAGTGGATGAAATTCCTAACGAGTTTATCAAAAAAGGGGGAGAGGAACTCGTGGAAAGTCTAACTGCCCTATTCAACCTGGCCATAGAAAATCAAGAGGTCACAAAGGAGTGGAGAGAAAGCAAAGTGACATTTATTCACGAAAAGGGGGAAAAAGACGTTTTGGATAACTATCGAAGGATCTCTGTCAGTAGCAACATTGGAAAGGTTTTCTGTAAAGTCCTGTATGGGAGACTAGAGGAGGTGATTGAGGAGAAGGGTTTTTTCGGAGAAATCCAGAATGGTTTCAGGAAGGGAAGGAGAGTTACTGACCATCTTTTCACACTATCCCAAATGATAGAATCCGCGAAAGCAAAAAAAGAGAAAGATGTTTATGGCCTTTTTGGATATCAAAAAGGCATACGATAGAGTATGGAGGGAAGGTATGTGGCGCAAGCTGGAGGCTATGGGCTTAGGAGGCGAGTTTGTTGGAATTATGAAAGCATTATATAAAGATGTACAGAGTGAACTTAGCCTGGGAAACATTACAACAAGACGTGTGCCTATGGAGATAGGCCTAAAACAGGGGTGTATCCTTTCGCCAATCCTGCTTGCATTGCACATCAAAGGTTTAGGAGATGAACTCCTGCGTAGCGAGTAGGGGGTAGCAGTTGGGGACTTGAAGATCCCAGGGCTATTTTTTGCAGACGATATGGTTCTAGTGTCAGAACACGAAGAGGGGCTAACGAAAATGCTGGGAATTGTTGGGAAATATGGGAGCAAATGGAGACTCGAACTTAATGAAAGAAAGAGCAAAGTTATACCTGTGGGCCGCAAAGTGGACCCCACTCGAAGGTGGAGAGTGGGGGAGTTCTGCATTCCGGAAGGGAGCAGCAAACTTCTCAGTGTAGGAGAGACGGGTGATTACGAGTATTTGGGGGTAAATATAAACATTACAGGAAGAGGCATCTACCGAAACCACACAAATAGATTGATTCTGAAGGGGAAGCGTATCCTTAACCAATTAAAACTTATAGAGAGAAACAGTTTCAATAAGGTTTTCGTGGAGAAAACCATGTGGGAAATGGTGGGGCTGCCAAGTATAACATACGGTACGAAAGTGGTAAACCTAAACCAGACGGCCGTAAAGAGCTTGGAAATCCTGCAGAACGATGCAGGCCGATGGATAACGGGGTCGAGTAATGCCGCAGCGCTAGAAGCAATCAGGGGTGAGCTTGGGTGGATGAGGATCAAGAACAGGATAGACCTGTTGAAACTCGTTTATCTTAATTATTTGGTAAATCTCCCCGACAGCCGATGGTGTAAAGTAATGTGCCTGAGAATTTTCAACTCAAATATCAAAACGGGGTGGATGGTCCAAGTGAGGGAGCTAGTAGAGAACTACTCATTGGAAATCTCGGACCTGGACGTTGGGGCAAACCAGGGTAAAAAAATCGTCAGAGAAAGGGTCATGGCGGATTGTAACCGTAATTGGAGAGAGGGAGTCAAATCAAAAAAGTCTTTGGGTGGCCTGCGTGATAAAGAGAAGCCAGGTTTTGAAGAGTACCTTGATGGCACCTTTGGGGGGTCACTGTTGTCCAAGCTGAGATCGCGATCCCTGGAGCTGAGGGGAAAAATTGGGAAAGACGGTGAAAGCGAGTCCCAGATGTGTCACTTGGTGGAGACTCTGGAACACTTTCTTCTAGAATGCCCAAAGTATCAGTCTAAAAGAATACGATTCACTGGGAGTATAATGGGGAAGTGGGATGGGAGAAAGAAGGGCATGTGGTTAGGGGTAGACTCAAAGGAGAGGGTTAATATGCTAATCGGAGAGATTGGGAAGAATGGGGCAAGGGATGTCATCAAGCAGTTCGTTTCCGAGTGTTGGGAGGAGAGGAGAAGCGTGGGAATGGGGAGGCAGTTGGGAGTACAGGGGTAACCATGGCCTTCTCGTCCGAGAACCGCGACAAATCAGCGGCTGGCCAAAGTGTTATTATTATAAAGTTAACAAATATCTATACAATAAAAAACTCGTCACCGTGAACGAAAGGCTATACTATAAAATTTACAAATATCTATACAATAACCAACTCGTCACCGTGAACGAAAGGCTATACTATAAAATTTACAAATATCTATACAATAACCAACTCGTCACCGTGAACGAAAGGCTATACTACAAAATTAACAAATAACTATACAATAAAGAACTCGTCGCCGTGAACGAAAGGCTGTAATATAAAGTTAACAAATATCTATACAATAACCAACTCGTCACCGTGAACGAAAGGCTATACTACAAAATTAACAAATAACTATACAATAAAGAACTCGTCGCCGTGAACGAAAGGCTGTAATATAAAATTAACAAATATCTACACAATAACCAACTCGTCACCGTGAACGAAAGGCTATTATATAAAGTTAAGAAATATCTACACAATAACCAACTCGTCACCGTGAACGAAAGCCTGTTATATAAAATTAACAAATATCTACACAATAACCAACTCGTCACATTGAACGAAAGGCTAGAATATAAAGTTAACAAATATCTATACAATAACCAACTCTTCACCGTGAACGAAAGGCTATAATATAAAATTAACAAATATCTATACAATAACCAACTCGTCGCCGCGAACGAAAGGCTAGAATATAAAGTTAACAAATATCTATACAATAACTACCTCGTCACCGTGAACGAAAGACTATAATATAAAGTTAACAAATATCTATACAATAAAGAACTCGTCACCGTGAACGAAAGGCTAGAATATATAGTTAACAAATATCTATACAATAACCAACTCCTCACAGTTAACGAAAGGCTATAATATAAAGTTAACAAATATCTATAAAATAACCAACTCGCCACCGCGAACGAAAGGCTATAATATAAAGTTAACAAATATCTATACTATAACCAACTCGTCACCGTGAATGAAAGGCTAGAATATAAAGTTAACAAATATCTAGAAAATAACTAACTCGTCACCGTGAAGGAAAGACTATAATATAAAGTTAACAAATATCTATACAATAAAGAACTCGTCACCGTGAACGAAAGGCTAGAATATAAAGTTAACAAATATCTATACAATAACCAACTCGTCACTGTGAACGAAAGGCTGTAATACACAATTAACAAATATCTACACAATAACCAACTCGTCACCGTGAACGAAAGGCTTTTATATAAAGTTAACAAATATCTATACAATAACCAACTCGTCACCGTGAACGAAAGGCTATTATATAAAGTTAACAAATATCTACACAATAACCAACTCGTCACCGTGAACGGAAGGCTATAATATAAAGTTAACAAATATCTATATAATAACCAACTCGTCACCGTGAACGAAAGGCTGTAATATAAAATTAGCAAATATCTACACAATAACCAACTCGTCACCGTGAACGAAAGGCTATCATATGAAATTAACAAATATCTATGCAATAACCAACTCGTCACCGTGAACGAAAGGCTATTATATAAAGTTAAGAAATATGTACACAATAACCAACTCGTCACCGTGAACGAAAGGCTGTTATATAAAATTAACAAATATCTACACAATAACCAACTCGTCACATTGAACAAAGGCTATAATATAAAATTAACAAATATCTATACAATAACCAACTCGTCGCCGCGAACGAAAGGCTATAATATAAAGTTAACAAATATCTATACAATAACCACCTCGTCACTGTGAACGAAAGGCTATAATATAAAGTTAACAAATATCTATACAATAACCACCTCGTCACTGTGAACGAAAGGCTATAATATAAAGTTAACAAATATCTATACAATAACCACCTCGTCACTGTGAACGAAAGGCTATAATATAAAGTTAACAAATATCTATACAATAACCAACTCGTCACTGTGAACGAAAGGCTATAATATAAAGTTAACAAATATCTATACAATAACCAACTCTTCACCGTGAACGAAAGGCTATAATATAAAGTTAGCAAATATCTATACAATAACCAACTCTTCACCGTGAACGAAAGGCTATAATATAAAGTTAACAAATATCTATACAATAACCAACTCGTCACTGTGAACGAAAGGCTATAATATAAAGTTAACAAATATCTATACAATAACCAACTCGTCACCGTGAACGAAAGGCTAGAATATAAAGTTAACAAATATCTATACAATAACCAACTCCTCACAGTGAACGAAAAGCTATAATATAAAGTTAACAAATATCTATAAAATAACCAACTCGTCACCGTGAACGAAAGGCTATAATATAATGTTAGCAAATATCTATACAATAACAAACTCGTCGCCGTGAATGAAAGGCCAGAACATAAAGTTAACAAATATCTATACAATAACTAGCGTAGGTCTGTAATTCCTAAACTATTAAGTATAGCTCACAACACTGAGGTTTGGAAAATAAACAACTGAGTATCCTTAAAATATTTGAAAATCCCTTTTAATAAATCTAGGAATTCTGTAAATAAGACAGCGCGTAGTGAAGATCCTTCGCAGATTCCAAGTGTTTTACATAACCAAAGTTTGAACGTTTCTTCCGACGGAAACTACAGAGAAATCAAAATGATTGACTTCAAGATTTGAGGGGAACATATTCCAACAATTCAAACTTTACTATTTCGTTTTCCAAAGGGTACAATTTCGCCCAGATGTATCGTTGTAGTCAGTGTGTTAAGTCAAAGTCTTGACAGACTTCCTTCATTTTCACGTCAGAATAAAACCACAGACAGAAAGCCTGTCACTTTATCCAATTCTGTTTTTTTTTCACACTTGACGACAAAACGAATTTCGTATAGCGAAATAATTAGGAGTTTTTCGCCCTTTCAGCCTTGGAAAGTCCATATTCAATATTTGGGGGTAGACTAAATAATATTTTCAACGTGCAGCCATGGGACTGCACTTTGAAAATATTAATTGGCCCACGCCACACACGCACTTAGCACCCAACCTACTTAATGGAATTATGACGTATCATGCTCCTGGTCCGAAAAAGGTCCTCTCGAGTTAAAGGTTTAATTTTATTATTTTCGCGTCTCATGAGGAGCAATTTTTGAAAACCTTTTGCATTAAAAAATAATGAAGTATAAGTTAGATGGATAATCTTTTATAATAATCTTTGGAAGGAACCTGAGCTTCGCCTTGGATCATCGATTCCGGTAGACTGTCGAGACTTTTCAACTGTCGAGAGCAATGCATCAAGGCGATATTAGACAGGCTCCGCGATGAGGTTGGTTTTACCAAAAGACTCAGAAACTCCAGATGTTATTTCATATAATCGTCATCTTAAGGGGTTCCAAAACGCCGAGGTACACAGACTGAAGTCGGTTAAATATATATATCCATGAGCATAAATTAAGCACCACCTGAATCCCAAGTCAATTTTGAAAAGTATAGTTCAAACAGGCGACCATAACCTACAGTTAAAACTAGAAGTCCTGTCACGAATAGTGCGCTTAACTAGGCTTAATTGCGCGTTGGAATTGCGCGCAATTGCCATATCGAATGGCATCCAAAGCACGGCAGGTTCTCTTGGTCACTCATAGCAAACACATGCAATGTTTCTGCCAATGGACCTCCGGGTTACCCGGAGGTCCATTGGCTGAAACATTGCTTGTGCACAGGCCATATGTACAGAATTTGATATCTTTACTTGGGCCATAACGCGTACATTAACGCGCATATCAACGTGCTATTTGTGCGCATTTCATGACAGGACTTCTAGTTTTAACTGTAGCACACTGAAATGTAAATGCAAAGCACGACTTTCACACAATATCTCAAAATTCATGTGCCGAACGCGGAGGTACTGCGAAGAGGCAAAGCACAGTGGGGTATAAATTTCAAATTGCAATAGCAGTGTGTGCATTACACATTGCTGTAATGATTTGTATGAGGACAGTGCTACAAACTAATTTCCTTTGCCATGCCAAAACGTAGAATATCTGAAAATACTAGATGGCAAATTATTGGCATGCATGACCCAGGGATGTCCTGGCCTGTCGCAACATTGGTGCTAACTTGAACATTAATCAGACGCTTATTAGTCGACCTGTGAGAAAGTACGCTGCCATTGGTCACGTAAAGGATCATCCCAGAACTGGAAGACCAAGGAAGACCGCTCGCCATGATTGCCGTGCTCTAATTCGCCAGGCATGACACAAGCCTACGACCAATGCCCAAGAACTTCGTGTGCAATGGAGAATGGGAGTTCATCTCTCCACCAGTACCAACAGGAGGAGGCTCCTGGCTGCAGGTCTGCATGCACGTCGTCCTATCAATGGAGAATGGGAGTTCATCTCTCCACCAGTACCAACAGGAGGAGGCTCCTGGCTGCAGGTCTGCATGCACGTCGTCCTATCAATGGAGAATGGGAGTTCATCTCTCCACCAGTACCAACAGGAGGAGGCTCCTGGCTGCAGGTCTGCATGCACGTCGTCCTACCAGACGTACACTTCTCACAGATATGCACAGACAGGAACGTCTGGCGTGGTGTAGGCTCAGGCAGGAACGTCTGACGTGGTGTAGGCTCAGACAGGAACGTCTGACGTGGTGTAGGCTCAGACGGGAGCATCTGGCGTGGTGTAGGCTCAGACAGGAACGTCTGGCGCGATGTAGGCACATACAGGAACGTCTGGCGTGGTGTAGACACAGACAGGAACGTCTGGCGTGGTGTAGGTTCAGAAAAAAACTGGAGCTCGAGGACGTGGCGCAGGGTTCAGTGGTCGGACGAGAGCCGCTTTCTCCTAAACGTTATTGGCGGTCATTGTCGTGTATGGAGACAACGTAGCGAGGCATATCAGCAGGATATGATCCATGCAACCGAACCCTTTGGTTGTGGCTTTGTGATGGTGTGGGTTGCACTTCCTACGACTACAAGTTGGTCCTCATTCCAGTACGTGGAACACTCAATGGTCAACGTTATCAACAGGAAGTAATGAAAACCGCTGTGCCACATTTTGCTAATCATCCCCTTACCAGTCCTCCGATATTTATGGATAACAATGCCAGACCCCACCGTTCTCGAGACGTCATCACCCACTTGCAGAACAACGCCATCGAGACATTGCCAGGGCCTGCAGGGAGCCCTGATCTCAATCCCATCGAACATCTTTGGGACTATCTTCGTCGCCAAGTGCAGGGATTGATGCAGGCACTCCATGAGGAATATGTTGCGAAGAAGACGTTTAATTGTCAGCATGAGGGGGAGACTTGCAGATGTTATCATTGTGAGAGGTGGATACTCCAGATACTGACGTGGCCGTCACGTGGTGGTTCAGAAAGTTACAACAACCATTATTTGAGAACTGTGTGACAATCAGATTGGTGTCGTAGTCATGGTGATCATACTTGCTCTCTACAGTTAAAACTAGAAGTCCTGTCACGAATAGTGCGCTTATCTAGGCTTAATTGCGCGTTGGAATTGTGCGCAATTGCCATATCGAATGGCATCCAAAGCACGGCAGGTTCTCTTGGTTACTCATAGCAAACACATGCAATGTTTCGGCCAATGGACCTCCGGGTTACCCGGAGGTCCATTGGCAGAAACATTGCTTGTGCACAGGCCATATGTACAAAATTTGATTGCTCTACTTGGGCCATAACGCGTACATTAACGCGCATATCAACGTGCTATTTGTGCGCATTTCATGACAGGACTTCTAGTTTTAACTGTAGATATGAAAGTGTAAACAGCTTGACGGACGGATGACACACAGACATGACACCAATGACCAAAATGAAAAAGTAGACACCATGACTGCAAATTTCTGGTCAACAACAACTAAGCTGTCCATAACTGCATATATTTGTCATGAATACAAGGCTCGGTGTTTAGGAAACGCTGTGCGCTACCTTAATGTTTTCGAAATCTTGCCGAAAATTCAAAACAAGTGCGAAATTAGGCTACATCAATAAATTTCTAAAAAGTTCCACTTATTTCCTTCCAGTTGTGCTGAGATATCACTTGATGAATGTTAACTACTACTAACAATTGCACACAAACCAGAAATAATGAAAAGTTTTTTTGAAAAATGGTGTATTTATAACTCAAACACAAATAAGGAACTTCCTGGTTCAAGAGTTGACATCGACGGCAGAATGCCGTTTAAGGTTCCGCTCCACAATTTTCCAGGCTTTTCCAAATATGACATGCCATACACTCTCTTCAAATGCAAATATTCTGTAACTTAGTTATCTAATCCATTACATGTATTACATTTCCCAAATCCACAAAAAACATGTAACAGTATCTGACTAAGTAGAAATGAACAATCTGAATGTGGGTGGAATTATTTATTGTCAAAGGCAAGACTTCAACCTGAAAAATTGCCTGAAAAAATACCGAAACCAGTCATTTTCAGCCACCTAGCTGCCTCAAAAGCAGAATTTTTCCACCAACCCCACTTACCCACCCCTGGAGCAGAGCATCCCCTGTTTATAAAATGCAAAATTTTTTTTATATGTTTCCGTCTCATTTTTTAGTTACCTGTCTGGTAACAAACCCGTGTAAAAATTACATTTGAAAAAAATAGTCAATTTTTCGAAGCCACTGTTTCCCACAATTCATCTGGTAATTTACCCCTATGTATCAGACTCTAACTTTGGGACCAAAACTTCAAATTCTCTTTTCCAACAAAAAACCTAATGTAATCATATATCTGATACTAAAAATATATCTCTATTTCACATGCCCTTAGTTTCAACATATGCCTAAGTTTAGAATTTCACCCCTGTGCAATAGTGCGAAACTGTAGAGCGAAACCTTAGAGATGTTACCAGAACACATTGGCATAGTTTATATGTTTCGAATTAAATACCCTAAGAGCCTTTCGATAAAAACTGATTTTCTAACGATATAAGTGGTTCCACTGGGGCAAAATAAAAATTCCGAAACCTTCATGCACATCTAGAGACGTTACCTGAACATATTAACATAATTTAAACGTTTCGAATTACATTCCCTAGGAGACATTCGATAAAAACTGATTTTCTGACGATAAAAGTGGTTCCATTGGAACCACCCGGGGCGTTCCACTGGAACCACCTGGGGCCAAATCAAACTTCCGAAACCTTCATGCACATCTAGAGTTGCTACCTGAACACCTTGGCATAGTTTAAACGTTTTGAATTGAATTCCCTAGGAGCCTTTCAGGCTGTGACGTGCGGAGATAATAATAATAATAATAATAATAATAATAATAAAAAAAATAATAATAATAAATAATAATAATAATAATAATAATAATAATAATAATAATAATAGATAATAATAATAATAAAAATAAATAGAAATATCACTGTTTGATACCTCCACTTCCGTCTTACCAGAATGCACCACTGGACTTTGAGCCTGAAATATCTGGTTAATAGTGTTTCAGATCAAAAAGTTTACAACATGCGCATGTTCACTTGCTAGTCATTATATTTGAGACATTTGATCAAAATTGGGTCATTAACGAAGAAAGAGTTGCACGCACAAAACCTCTCATAGTGCACACCCACGCAGTGGCGTGGGCGCACATAGGTAACCCCGGCACGTATCCATGATTTTATAATTTTTCTATATACCATGCAACAGAGTTTGGGGTGCCATCTGGCGGCGTGGCTCTCCCACTGGCAAAAAATCCAGAATCATTGTAAAGGAGATTTAATTGTTGTGGGCTTTTCAAAGGACATTATGTAAAATATATTGTCGCAGAATGCTGGGTACTATGTGAAATAATTAAGCAATGAAGTAAGTTTCGAAGTTAGGTGGTTGCTGGCGAGTTAGGTATTGTTTGAATGTTCGAAGTGCCAATGTCGTCCGTTGCCGGTTTCGTCAGATTCAAAAGCTAAGTTTCAATTTTAATTGAGAACGTACACTTCACAAATTGTTGACAACGAATTAAAAAATAAAACAAGTGATTTATTGACACTTTTAGTGGGCCTTTTTCATTTGTGGGGAACTTAGCCCTATTTCCTTAGAAACAGCTGGAGTTCGGATGAATTCAAGTTATGCTGACGTACGGTCTGGGGAAATCTTTGTTTTCAAAACACGGGCAAGCAGTCTTGTACTGAATTGTATAATAGTAAAATTTTACAGAAACAGACATGCACGCGAACAGCGATATTCGTTTATTTCCAAGATTTTTCTTCACAAATTCACTGGCCCTAGTCTATGAACTATTTTTACCAGTGATACAATACAATGACAGTTTAAGGGGACGTCCAACCTAACTTTGGTCAAATTTCATGTACTTTTCTTTCAAGTCTAAAAAAGGCCCAAAATGAATAACCCCAATAAATTATATACCAAAATGCTTGGAATGAAACATAGAACATGTGGAAACTGAAATTTGCCATGGAACTGCTGCCATGTGTAAATAGCACCACCTGAAAGTCTGCTATGGCATAAGTAAGAGAACAAAATTTTTACAATAAAATACCTCAAAATAAAATAACAGCTGTATTCTATGAACATTTAAGTACATACTCGAAGAAATCTTTTCCTAATTCATGAAAGTAATGAAGATTGAGACCAAATGTTATAAGTGGAGTGCTCACTGATTGAAGGCAGACATTTTCTTTTGTTTATGTTTTGATTTGGGGAGTTCAACAAAGGTCAACTTGAAGGAGTCCAGCAGAAGAAGTATGGAAGGACAAAAGAGTGTCTCCCAATATCAAGATGTATGTGTTACTGTAATGGTTTGGAAAGAAAATATGATATTCTCCTATGTAGAATGCACTGCAAAGTCATACATTGTAGTTGAATAAATATATTTACAAACCCCTTGCACTGTAACCCCTTTTATCCCATGCATCAATTTGATAGTGATTAAATTGTTACATTTGTCAGGTTTATCAATAAGTATAATAGCTTTGTTTAACTCTTGGACACCAATACACTCATGATATCTGTTGGAAAAGAAATAAGGGTAACTGTAACCTGTCACTGCAATAAACCATCTAATGTACTTAAAAGTACATTGTTATTCAAAACACATCAAATCAATCTTACATAACCAATATTGCATGTACTTTCCCCAAGGAGGCTTACTGACATATTGAGATCAGAAGGGCACATCCAGAGGGTCTCACATATTTTTTTCAAGAACGCAGTACACAAAGCAATCCCCAAAGGATGACAAGTGAGCCCCATTTGACACAGAAAATTTCGGGGGGGGGGGGGGGCTCTCTTCCTTGTATGACTCTACCTCCGGCACTCAAGGCATATGCCTTTTTCCTCAAAGTTTAACTCTTTTTTCTTTTTGAAGGTCCTGGCCACACATGTTCCAAACACTATCAGACAGGTAAACCTCCAAATAAGTGTATCTGCAAAAATCATGTTACATTGAAAAACATTCTTTTTAGACTTTTAGTTCTGGACCTTTCATGCTTCTTACTTCCAACGATAACACTTAATTTATCGATTAATGGGTGAATAGAAAAGTCCTGCCATAATCAACATTTTGAGTTCCATAAGCCTTCAAAACAGCTCCAATAAAAGTGTCAAACATCAGATTGGTGGCTTTATACAGAATATTCATTAGGTTGTTGCTTGATAAGTAATAGGAACATAATCTTCACAAGAAAATTTTGTAGCAATACAATTGAGGATATTAGCAGGCACTCTGCAACAAATTGTAACAAATCAACTAGTTATAAACAAAATTTTCTAACTCAAAAGAGTGAAAAAGTACCACAACTCTGAAAAAATGTGGGAAGAAACACATGCTACAGCAGCTACACAGGCATTGTTTCTCCATGATGCTCGATCACAAAACCAAATATCCTTCAAATTGGAGTAGCAATGGTTGAGATACAAGGGGGAATGTTGGTACATGCAATGATGAATGGGTAAGACTAAGATTAAGAGGACAGGGGGTCACCACTGCACGGCCCTAGATGCACCTTTGATTTTCCAACTTCCACTAAGTTGCAGGTCTGGGGCATAATAATCGCAACACACCCAACTTATCAGTTCATAATTTCAGTTAAATAAAAGAAATTATCAATTTGAATTAAATAATAGATGATGTAAAAATATTTGGCTTCCTTCGCCTTCTCGTACTATTTAATTACCACAAACAATATCAGTTTGATGCCGACAAACGAAACTGAACGCATGTGGTTTGATTAAAAAGTAACTCGGCATGAATAATGAAGAAATTGCGAATATTTCGTGTATTTCATTTATTTAAAAGCCAATTGCAGCTAATATTGACCGTGCATTCGATAATTCGTTTCGGTTTTGACCACACGGCCACGCTGACACTTCGTGACAGCGGTTATGTTTATTGTGATATGCAAATTGAGGGATGGTTTCCGGTGAAGGAGATTTGTCACATTTGTCAGTGTAAAACGATCATAAAAGACACTGATCGACGCTTGTATTACTATGGTTGGTTGGAAGAAAAAACTAAATTCTCAGCATCGTCCAAGCGCCCCTTATTTAAAAGCACGAATGCATCATTTTCAACCCATCTTCAATCGGTCCTTTGCAGACATCAAACATACCCGCCTTCTAATTCCATGGTTACTAGGACGTAAATAACTTCGCAGCGACGGGGGAAATTAACACGCTCAATATAGTTCCAGGTCACTTGGAATATACTTCGTGAAAAAGTGATTTCTGAAGTATTCTGCTTACTTTGTTAAGAATATTGCCTTATCTTATGTGTATCGTCCCGATTTTATACACTCGGTTATTTTTTTTACAAGTGGTTCATGTTGTCTTTCTAGTGCGCAATAATTCAGATTTTTTGTCAACAAAAAAGTTCAGACGGCCTGTAAACACGAGAGGGAATTTCGAACCATATTTTGCAGTTATGACATTAACAGCTCAAGTACTTGTTGTCACCTGTTTGCAAATACGCTCATACATTGTCTCGAACAAATAAAGGGCGTGATCACGTCCTTGCATTCTTACGATTGCCCAAATTGAGTATTTCTGCAAGAACCACATCGTAATCACATGACCGGAAAAACATCGTTGAAACATGGCCACATCCGGAATATCAAAAATTTGTGTTGATGTTATTACATTCAAACGTCAAAACCCACCAGAGTGTGTGTCCAAAAAATGCTTTCTCCGAGTCTGTAGTATGTTATCATTATATTGAGGACAAGGCTTTCGAATTACCGATTATTTTGTGGTTTTACCGGTTCGTTACTTATGCCATTTGCAAATTAATCTTCTTCAAAATCATAAAATTCACTTTTTTTCATGAAAAAAATTATATGTACCTTTTCTATGCACTTTACTCATTATTTTGATATATAATTTGCCTTTCCTTACTTCTCTTATCTGTTTCTGAGGCATTGCGAAAAATCTCAAAAAATTGACCAAAGTTAGGTTGGACGACCCCTTAAGACTGTCAGAATTACAGTGTAGCGGCCAGCCAATTTTGTGATCCGCCGTGTTCTCCTAAAGGCTAAATACCAGAACCACTCACAACTCCCATTTAAATTACAGTTCCTCTGTGTTTTGGTAAACAATGTTTTAATTCCCAGATGCTTGAGGCTTTGCAACCAGAATAGAACTGAATTCATCCTCAAACTAATCAATGTCGTCGCCCTCCTCGTCTGACCAACATCTGGAGGTGGGGATTCTGATAATTAGTACATGTCTGTTTCTCCAAAAATGGCAAAAAACGTTTAAAAAGCCTAAATACCAACCAATAATTGTGGTATGAATCGTCCAGGGGGCAAGTTGTTCAAGAACCGCCCATCACAGACAGCAATTCTTTGCTTTTCATTTGCCCGGTTGTACATGTACATTTTCAGTAACTGGCTTCTGACTATTTTTCACATTGTAACCCCTCCACCTTACACACACACGCATATACAAATATATTAAACATTAAAGAGCAGTATCTTTTTTGAATATCTGATTCATCCTCTCTGGAAAACATACATGTACATTGTATTTTTCTTAATTTTACTCTTTTTATCAAAATATGTCACGAGTGTCTGCAGGGATTAAATCCAAGGTTGTGAAAGTGCCTTTTTGGGTATTTGCAGTATAAGCACTGCACTACAGAAGCAATATTTGATGGTTTTAGGCATTTTAATGCTGCTGTGAGATACCACATGAGCTGCACTGTCGTGCTGTTGGAAAAAATCAATGTGTAATGTTTTGTTAGAGACCTACCAATGACTCTAGGTGCCTTAATTAAAAAATTTGAGGGATTTTAAAAAAAACAACTTTTTTACAAAAATTGGAAAATATTCATCAAACACATTGTGAAATATCTTCAGAAGCCAGAATGTGATTTAAAAACTATCACAAATGAGAAATTTAATATCATAAGAGGTTTGTTTTGTGTCAACATCAATTAATTTATGAATTATATCATAATTTTGGATGACAGTGGGTATGCTGGGGGTCTAGGTGGCACATTCAGGGCTATATTTTCCCACAACAATATGTAGGAGAAAATATGACATCATTTGTTAGGATAAAATGGCTACTGATATTGGTGATTTATATAGCTACAACACCAGTTTTTAAAACAAAATTGATATTCATTTTCTTTTGTGTGGAGTGGAATGAGACAGATTTTTCCCCAAACTATTGTCTGCTCAGTGCTGATGCAGATTTTATTTTGGGATTGGGGTAGTTTTCAAAGAAAGCAGTGAATTCACAAGCAGAAATGACTCTTTTATCAAATGAAAGAGGTAAAATGTATCTTTGGAAGGATTAGAATGTTGGTTAAAATCCCTCCCAATCATTTTTACACACCTAGCAAAATCCCCCCTACAGCTTTTGAGGGTAGTACCACAATCTCCCTCATTATTTTAAGAGCAGTACAAAAATCCTCCTCCCGGCCTTTTACATCAAAAGGTTAAAAGGCAGGGATTTAAAAACTTATGTATTTAATTTATAAATTACATAAACACTCATTTACAAGAAAACATGCACCAGTAACTATTTATCAGGACAGTTATTTATTTATTTATTGGAGTTTAAGGAAGTGCTCGGCCTCGAGCGGTAAAAAGATTTGGACATTTTTGTATGGCTTTAAATATACTTCTAACAAATTAGTGGGGGGGGGGGGGGGGGGGTGGGGGTGGAGAAGTTTGGTTCACCAGAAATTATGGAGGGAGGAATTTTCAGGGAAAAGTTTTGTACGTTACCCTTTGGAAGGTTTAAGGTTGATTATAGGAAATACATACATGTAAATGTACATGTATTTTGGCTTCCAACACTGATTTAATTATTATTATTTGGATATTACACGTATTTCACATTTAAATGTTTATTCAAGAAACACAGACCGAATAATACTGTTTTATTTTTTGAAAAGTTATATTTTTGTCACAGTCAGTAATAAAGGTCATATATTGCCAAAAATAATGCAGTTAAATGCATCTTGAGCAAGTGTGGCATCCGGAACTGAGTAGCACACTATAACCTCTGGCAAATACCAAATACACATGTAACCACCTATTTTACCTATTAACACATTTAATTAACCCATGGTTTCCCCTCATAGTGCTTGTTATAGAGGGGATTCCAAATATATTCCAATCCTCTCCCAAATCACCATCCAAACACTCGGCCAGAAAACCCCAATTTCACTTGTATTCACTGGTATAATAGAAGTTTTCTCCATATTATAACCCTTTACCTTACATGTACATGAAAAGAAGATACCACTTTTGAATTACTAATTTCTTTTCATTTTTGGGTCAAAAACACAGCTATGACCCCCCCCCCCCCCCCCCCTTCACTGGAATGAGCTGAACAAGCTCATTCCAATGAGGAGGTCATAAGCTATGTTTTTGATGCCAAAAAATGCAAAAATAATTAACATTGAATGGCAATTTTGGTGAATGGTGCTAGCCGGTTTTGGCCATTACTTTGAGTGAATGATTAATAAAAACGTTCTCTATATTATGATGTTAACCCTTTACCCTGTATATAAAAAGAAGATACCACTTTTGAATAACTAATTTCTTTTCATTTTTTTCTGTCAAAAACATCTATGACACCTCCCCACTGGAATGAGCTGAACGAGCTCATTCCAATGAAGGAGTCATAAGCTATGTTTTTGATGCCAAAAAATGCAAAAATAATTAACATTGAATGGCAATTTTGGTGAATGGTGCTAGCCAGTTTTGGCCATTACATTGAGTGAATGATTAATAGAAGCTTTCTCCATATTATGATGTTAACCCTTTACCTTACATGAAAAGAAGATAGCACTTTTGAATAACTAATTTCTTTTTATTTTTTGCGTCAAAAACATAGCTATGACACCACCCCCTCCACTGGAATGAGCTGAACGAGCTCATTCCAATGAGGGTTCATAAGCAATGTTTTTGATGCAAAAATAATGAACATTGAATGGCAGTTTTGGTGAATGGTGCCACTAAGCCCGATTTGGCCATTACAATGTGTGAGTGATTAAAAATGTTAAAAAACAATTTCTTCATTCACAGAGTATTTTGGAACATAAATTTGGGGAAAGGGGATGGGGGTACATTGGGAAAAGTAACAAAGTTGCAAATGTGAATGAATGGCTTTTGTGCACATACCAATATAGTAGTCTGATACTAGTGTTGTCAGTGTCCCCATGTTATAGCACAAAACTACATTAACAATTGTCCCCCTACCACCCATACTGAACCCCTCAGCTGATGAGAAAGTAAACAGCATACACTCTCAGTTTCCTATGATTTGCTTTAGTACTGCAGCTCTCAGGGTCCATTGAGTTTTTTTTCTATTTGACAACCCTGTCCTGTCTCTTCTCACTATATTTTTCATTGTATGTCAGTCAGTATTCCTATGTACATGCAGACTGTCACTTTCAAAATATGTGATTGCATGTCTGTCTGTCCATCACAACATTCCTCTGTACATGTAGCCTGTCACTTTCAAGATATGTGATTGCATATCTGTCTGTCCATCATACAAAGTGTTGGTTTGTTTTTCATTTGCACGGTTCTACATTTTCAATAACTGGCAATTGACCCTCCCTCCTCCCTCCTCCCTCCCATACACACACATACACAAATATACATTAAAGAGCACTACATTCCTGAAGCAAATATCTGAGTCATCTTCACTGGGTACTATGCATGCATGTATTTTCCCTAATTTCACTCTTTTTATCAGAATGGGTGCCTGTAGGGATTAAATCGAAGGTTGTAAACGAGCCCTTGTGGGTACATGTGCTTGCGGGACACACACATCACTACAGAATCAATATTTGATGGTTTTAGGCATTTTAACAGTGCTATGCTATAACATAGGAGCAGTGCTCAGCTGGTCATACTGTTGGAAAAATCGTGTTTAATGTTTTGTCAGTGCCATACCAATGACTCTAGGTCCCTTAACTGAGAAAGTGAGGCTTTTTTCACAAGAATGGCAAAATATTCATCAAATGCATTGTGACATATCTTCAGAAGCCAGAATGTGATTTAAAAACTATCACAAATGGGAAATTTAATATCACAGGAGGTTTGTTATGTGTCAACATCAATTAATTTATGAATTTTATCCTAGTTTTTTATAAAAAGGGGCATACTAGGGGGACAGACACCTTCAGGGCTGTATTTTGCCACATCCGTATGTACATGTAGAAGAAAACTTGACATCAGTTGTTAGGATAAAATGGTACTGTCTATTGATATTGGTGAATTATACAGCTGCAACCCCAATTTTTGAATCAAAATTGACATTCATATTGTTTCGTGGGGTTGGAACACCACTCTTTGTCTTGCTATATGATTAAATGAGACAAATTTTTCCTCAAAGTATTACATGCTGATGCAGATTTTAGTTTTATTTTGGGATTAGGTTAGTTTTCAAAGAAAAGCTGCATGAATTCCTAACCTCTCAGCTTATTCATTAGGTAACAGAGTAGAAAAATGTACTGGAGGCAACAGCAGTTTTTAATCCATTTGACACAGTTTGGACAGTTTTCTTAAAAACAACAAATTTCCCATGTTTTTAACTCATTGGAAGCCAAAAGTTGAATTCTCATGCAGAAATGACCCTTTTGTCACATGAAAGAGGTAAAATGTATCTTTGATAGGATTGGGATTGATTAAGGAAATACATAATTTGACTTCCGAACCTGATTTAATTATTATTTTGAGAGATTATTTCACATTTAAAAATTCATTGGGGTACCACACACCTTACAGTACCTTTTTATTGTTTTGAAAAGTATGTTTTTGTCAGTAAGGGCTATATATTGCAAGCGAATTCACATCTTGAGCAAGTGTAGCCTCCAGGGGCACACTACAGCCTCCAGCAAATGCCAAATAACAACCAATTTTACCCTACATGTACACATGTATTAACAAATGTAATCAAACCATGGTTCCTCATCATAGTACTAGGGGCAGTGTGGGGGGGGGGGGGGGTCCAATCTTCCAACCCCCTTCCAAATCACCATTCAAACCCACAGCCAGAAAGCCCATATAGCACTTTTATTTACTGGTATTTAGATGTTTGTCTGAATTATGCCGTTAACCCTTTACTTAACATGAACAGCTGATTACCTTTGCCCACAAACTTATTGACTCACTAATTTTTTGTGTCAAAAACATGACTTTTTACACCATTGGAATGACCTCATTCCAATGAGGGGTCATAAGCTCTCTTTTTGACACAAAAAACGAGAAAATAATGAACATGGAATGGCAACACTTGTGAATTGCACCAGCAACTTTTGACCGTTATATTTGGTAAAGGGTTGAAAAATGTTAGAAAATAATTTCTTCATTGAAAGAGTATTTTGGAACACAAATTTGGGGATGGGGTATAGTGGAAAAAATAACACAGTAAAGTTGCAAATGTGAATGAATGTCATTTGTGCACAGCAACCAATAAAGTAGTCTTGTACTAATAAAGTAGTCTAGTACTAAATTTTTCCTCTTATATGATGCACGACCCTCTTTTTTAGGTCGGAACAAGTTCTCTGAGGGCTATTTTGACAAAGATGTTTGACGTTTGTTGAAATATCGCGCCATCAAGCTCAAAATTAGTAGATTTTAACAAAGGGCCATAACTCTTGAGAAAAAGCGCAGACACGCCCTATTTTGCGTCATTGGGTGTTGCACGTGCATATCAAGCGACATACCAAATATCAATACCCGTCCAGAAATAACTAATTTTTTCACCAAAAAGGGCCGGCGACCGGCCCTCGCCATACCAATAGTCAAGGTTTTTTGTTGTTGAAAAATTCGACTAAAAATAGGAAACTAAATGAATAGAATTAAATAAGTATGTCTAATGATATCACGGAACACCGGCGACGTTTTTTTCTCGAGTCTGGCAAATAACTGACAACATTGGTGTCATTAAATTGAGATAGGTCGGATATCACAGATAAATCTGCTATTACGCACTCCCCCCCCCCCCCCCCTCCCCCTTCCCTTATACATCCTGCAAGTATAAATATCTCCATAATAAAATTTCTTGCCTAATGTTCCCTACATGGGGTAACTTGGAGGGGAGGGGGGGGGGGAGGGGCGTATGGATGATTTTTAGCTCACCGAAGGGAGCTTAACTTATCACTTGCCGTCCGTCGACGTCCGTCGTGAACTTTACATTATCGACTTCTCCTCCCAAACTACTGGACCAAATTGAACCAAATTTGGTCTGCATGTTCCTTATCATATGTCAATTCAAGTTTGTACAATTAGCCTTGCCGTGCCCACAATGGGCACCACAAGGGGCATTACTCTGATAGCACCCATGCATTTTTTTTTTAAAAAATTAAAAAAATCTACTCCAGAACCATATCATTTAGAATATTTTGATATTTGGTAACATCTCTAGGGGTTATATACCAGTCAGATTCAAGTTTATTCAAATCGAGTCCACGGGTTAATAATCGGGCTCCCAATAGGAGCCCGAATTTTAACTTAGTGAAATATGAGGAAATTTCTTTAAAAAGCTTTCATATTTGGTATGAATGCTTTCGTATTTGGTATACAACATCTCTAAGAGGGTCAGATTCAAGTTTGTACAAATCGGGTGCCTCAGTTAGTATTTGGGCTCTCTATTGGAGCCCAAAGATTCTTTTCTTTAAAAACCTCCTTCTTCAGCTCCACCGGTCAGAATTGTTTCATATTTGGTAGATAACATCTCAAGGGGGGATCAGGTTCAAGTTTGTTGAATTTGAGCCCTGGCTTATTATTTGGGCTCTCTACGGGCAGGGGTGGGAGTGGCATGGGGAGCATGTTAGGTTCAGGTTTGTTCAAATCGATTCCTTAGTGCTTTTCCATAAAATTTGCCTCTCATGCATTCATTCCTTTGTAGTGTTGATGAACCATGCATAACTGAATGTGACCCCAAATACTTCTTTGAACCACGTTGGCAGGTGAGCGATTACGGCCCCTTGGGGCCTCTTGTTTAGTCAAGTTGTGACGAAGTCCGGCTGGTCTTATAGTTTGGTGAATGGCGGGCGGGCGTAAACAATTGGTTTCCGGATGATAACTTGATAATGGTTCGTCCCACGTTCATGAAACTCAATAGGTAGGTTGGCATCGGTGAGTGGAAGAATCCTATTTATTTTGGACATGCTTGGTCAAAGGTCATGGTCACAGTGACTATGAACATAGTAAATTGTAAACAATTGGTTTCCGAATGATAACTTGTCCCACATTCATGAAACTTCATAGGATGGTTGGCATCGGAGAGAGGAAGAACCGTATTTATTTTGGACTCGCTAGGTGAAAGGTCAAGGTCACAGTTACCTTCTACATAGTAAATCGTAAACAATTGGTTTCTGGATGATAACTTGACTACGCTTGAACCCACATTCACGAAACTTCATAGGTAGGTTGGCCTAGGTGAGTGGAAGACCCCTATTTATCTTGGACACGCTAGGTCAAAGGTCAAGGTCGCATTGACCTTGAACGTAATAAATCGTAAACAATTGGTTTCCAGATGATAATTTGACAATGGTTCCACCCAAAGTCATGAAACTTCATAGGTAGGTTGTCGTTGTTGCAAGAAGGAGCCCTATTTATTTTGGAATCATTAGGTCTAAGGTCAAGGTCACAGTGACCCTTCACATAGTAAATTGTAAACAATTGGTTTCCGGACGATAAGTTGATAATGATTAAACCCACTTTTGTACCGTCACAACTCGACATTGGATTGGTGATCCTATCGGAATTATTTTTTTTTTTGGAGGGGGGGGGGTGTGCCCCCAGAACACCCCATGGCTGCGCCACTGTGCCCCCACTTGGGAAATCGTGATTAAGTGCCTTGCCCAATGACACAACGCAGTTACCCCTGCTGGGGATCGAACCGTGTATCTCTCGGCTTGATGTTAGTAGTAAATCATGTACCCGATCGACCCACATTAGCCGGATCTCATGTGAGATGGCCCAGTTACTTCATTTTTGGTTGTCATGGTAGCCCGCGTGACTGCCATCTTGTGACAACATCCCCATAGTGATACGTGGTCCTAGTGTACATGCGCCGCGCGTTTTTGTTGAGGTGAGACGAGTGTATGTCGCCCATTTTGTATATCTGAGACCGCCATCTTGGTTTCTATGGCAGCACATGGTTTCTATGTGACCCAAAACCTTCTGATAGGAAAGGGGTGTGTTCGGAGGGTGTGTTCGATTGAATAGGAGTAAATTTAATTACAACAAAAAAACTGACAATCCCTCTAAATAATCCAAAACTACCAAAACTACCAAACCCCGATCTAGGGCTTATAATAGTAGCACGTAGAGCTAAATGAATGATGAGAGGTCTCATGTGGATAAATTTTACGTGAACTGGAATAAATCGAATTACCATGAACATCCAGACAAATCCTCTAAACCATCAAAACAACTTTATTTGGCACGGATTCCTCAATTTTGGGCTTAAAAGAGTAGCATGCAGTGCTTTAAGTTGAGGTGCGTTTCCTGGTATGAGCAATTGTATATGTTCGAATACTTTGTAAAATTACCCAAATAAATCCAACAGTTCTTTTACTAGTGCGGATTTCCCACTAAATATTCGGTTTCTATCTGTTGTCCCCTAGAATTCTTCTTTTTGTAACTTTATTGTTTCGAATGTGCACCATAGTCTCTGTATTTTATCTATCCCGGTATATTCTGTGGTTTATACTTCTATTTCCTGACCTGTTTTGCCTTTTACTGGGCCCATTTCTGCCTATCCCAACAGTCTATTTTGTCTTGGACGTCTCAGTTTTTGCCTTCCCTGTGTATAATCCTCAAACCCAAAATACAATCAAGCAGGGATAGGTATTATTCGAACGACTCTAATCTTATCGAGCAAATAAGCTTTTGACCAATTACTGAAAAAGTAATTGCTCGAACGACTCAAATCCCATTGAGCAAATGAGTATCGAAAGAGCAATTTCTTTTACGACTCTTAATGCTCATCGGGGTATAGGAGGATACCTATGACATGATGACGTAGTACTATATATACTTGATGATAATTTAGCTCCTAGCATCTGCCCAGTTCTAGACCTTTCCATGATCTTCATATCTCCGATACCACTATTACTGATTTTCCCAATATTGCCATCGTCTGTCCTATGATTAGCTTTTACAGTAGTCACCAAAACCTGTAGTCTTCTTCCACTCTTGCAGCCTTGTACCATTACTAGCACTAGTACAGGCTTCCTAACCATCTCAGATTGCTCGAACGACCAGAATCGAACAAATGAGCCATAGAGTAATTGCCTGAACGAGTGACTCCACATACGACTCTTTTGCTCGTCTAGGTATTGAAGGATGGGAAGGATCTTGGGAACTGACAACGTGATATAATAACCATAGTTATTGAGATTGACGTACAATCCAGCTCATAATATAGTCTTGGTTTTTGAAAGTGTTGTTAAACTCTAATGAACCAATTTGCCATTGAATTGTGATCTTTTGTCAGTTTAAAAAATGAAGGTTTGTTTTACTATAGCTTGTCTCGAGTTTTATCCTTCCGCAATCTTTCAAAATTTCCCGATTGCCATATTTGTCGCCACATTAACATATGAACATACATGTGTGGTTCTGTGTTTATTTGCATGTCGCTCTACAACACGTTTTGGCAAATTGTTATATTTCACATAACTGCTGCTATTTCTGCGATATATACCATCTCTTTCCTGAAAAATCTTGCATAGGGCCTGCAATATTTACCGAAATTAACAATATTTGGTGTGCACCATTACGTGTCACGTATTTTCATATTACACAAATCTATATATTAAATGTTCTAAGGTGAAGGGGAGATAACCTGATAAAATTATCGCAGATGGAAAATTTGGAAAAAAGCAGATAATCACTCATTAGTCGCCAAGTTTCAAAGACATCGGTTCATTATTGTAGAATCTCATTTGAAAATCCATAATAAATTTAAGTTCAGGGGGAGATAAAACCTCGTTAAAATTGTGGCAGATATAAATCAATAGAATATGCGCATGGTCACTTGCTAATCATAATGTTTGAGATGTTTTATTAAAATCGGTTAAAAGATGTAGTAGGTGCAAATACAAGAATGTTTGGATGGACGGACGAACGGACGAACAGACGGACACGCAATATAACGGAAGTTGCGAGGTTTTTGTGTCCGGAGATGCATTATGAACTTACCAAAATATTCTGAGCTTATTTAACCCTTTACCTAACACGACACTTGCAAAAACAATTCTTGAATAACTAATGTTTTTTATTTTTTGTTTCAAAAACATAGGTTATGACCCTCGTTGGAACGAGCTCGACGAGCTCGTTCCAACGACGGGTCATAACCTATGTTTTTGAGACAAAAAAATGAAAAAATAATGAAAATTAATTGGCATTTTTTGATAACAGCGCTGTCCGGTTTTGAACGTTACGTTGGGTAAAGGGTTAATATATTATGAGCTTAATTACTAAAATATGAGACGTATGAGGCAAACTGAGAATTTCGGGGTTATAAAAAGGGTTAGGGTCAGTTCAGGGTTGGGGTTAGGGATAGTGTCTCTTCACGTTTAGGGTGGAGGATATAAACCAGTCTATACTCCCCGAAATTTTAAAAAAAACAAGGTTTCAACGTTGTTCGAAAAAATTAAAATGATCAATTTTTACGTATTTTTCAAGCCCACAACTCCCGTTTTAAGATCTTCTTAAAAATTGGAAGAAATTACAGAAAAAATAGATCATTTTAATTCGTTCGGACAACGGTTAAAACCTTGTTTTTTTTTTAAATAATTTTAAGAATTCTTAAAAATGGGAGTTGTGGGCTTAAAACGTTACGGAAAAATTGAGCATTTTAAATTAACTCGACGAGCTCGTTCCAAACAGGGGCCACATCATATGGTTTTGCCGAATTTTTTTGAAAAATAGTATTTTTTCAGCTGCTGAATTTGCATATTACGCGGGTGGTTTTTGTCTCACGTTTCTGTCAAATCTGCACAATATTTGTTTGTGGCATTCGTCGCTTGCGAAACGCCGCAAATCAAAACTTGAATATGTATATAGAGTTTTAGTTTCATTATTGAATTCATTTTCACAGATTATCGACAACATGAGCAAGTCGTTATTGTCCTCACTTGAACGTAAATATATCCAATGTTTCCATTGCGAGATAAGCGGGTACCTAAAGAATGAATGACCCATTACATGTACACGCAAAAGCCCAGTTTCTAACGCCCGTGTGATCGATCCTACATGTTGTCCGTGTACATGTACAGTTAAAACTAGAAGTCCTGTCATGAAATGCGCACAAATAGCACGTTGATATGCGCTTTAATGTGCGCGTTATGGCCCAATTAAAGATATCATATGTACATATGGCCTGTGCACAGGCAATGTTTCAGCCAATGGACCTCCGGGTAACCCGGAGGTACATTGGCAGAAACATTTCATGTGTTTGCTATGAGTAACCAGGAGAAGCTGCCGTGCTTTGGATGCCATTCGATATGGCAATTGCGCGCAATTCCTATGCGCAATTAAGCCTAGATAAGCGCACAGTTCGTGACAGGACTTCTAGTTTTAACTGTACTACTTGTACACGTTAACGTTCGGAAATCACATCCTCCTAAACCTTTGAAAACTGGTGGCATCTTCCATGTCGGTTCAATAATAATAATAATAATAATAATAATAATAATAATAATAATAATAATAATAATATTGTTTATAGCCGTGAATCCACCTAGGTGCTCTCAGACTTTACACTGATAAATGAACAAATGTGTTGTGTAAGCTGTCGATTAGTTATATACAGGAGATCTTGTAAAGAGGTGGGTCTTTAGTGACGATTTAAATTTCGTAAGAGATTGAGGTGCCTGCATAGCCCAAGAACATTAGGTTTCACTAGGGAAAAAAATCGGAGAAAGCTGATTTTCTCAGGGAATGTCGAGTACATGTCACTGAACGATTAGACAAAAGTCCCCTAAAATCCCAGTTGAGCTTTTTTTTCTACAGCCTTTTTTCGAAAACGCGTTTGAAAAAAATCAAAAAAAATCGCACGAACTTTGTAACCTCGAATTGATCCATCTGTATTTTTTGTTTACGCGTATTTCGAGCTACATAATGTCTAATATACATTTACCTAGAGGAAAATGTGCATTCTGTGACAATTTCTGCGAAACATTATTGAAAATTCACAAAAAAGTATCGGATTTACGCAAAAAATGACGATTTTCCTAACGGATTTGCCCAAAGGGTCGTAGTACAGAACGGGATGTTAGTGGGACAGGCGATAAAAAATCCACCACCATTTGAAGACTTTTATCATTGCTTACAAAATAGACATTATGGAAGACCCCCTCTGCTTCTGGCCGAGTTCCCCTTTTGGCATAAAATTCGTCAGCATGAGAACTCAACTATTTTCGGGCTTGGGACCGAACAGACACGTCTGTGTCTGGCAGCATTAGATCAATAAATAATATTTACAGAATGTACAAAAATCAATAAATAATATTTACAGAATGTACAAAGCAATCAACATGGATTAAGTTACATTGACTATTATCAACGCTATATACAGAAATGACATGACCTATATACATATTATTCATCGAACTAAGAAATTTCCGACAGGACAGTGTTTCTGTGGTTGTTACAAGAATCCGAACTGCAATTACACAAACCTGAGCAAGAGAGTCCTGCCTTCTTACACCCACACCTTTTTGTACAAGCACTCTTGCAACCACAACTGATCAGATTCAGTAGGTTATCGGGGGCACATGGCTTTGTGGCTGCAGTCGGTACAGGAAGTCCATTGTCTAGCGACCACCCCCAATCCGTCGGAGGAAGCGAAGTACCCAGCCATTGTTGGACCTGGAGATAACATCTGTAGACATGTTGTTGTGCAGCATCGCTGCTTGGTGGGAGTGAGGCTAGGTCGATGGGTTTATTCCGTTTAGATTTTGCTACATAACGCTTGTAAGTGACATATCTATATTGGTCGAGAGAGGAAACAGTTTTACTCCCGTATAAGATCAGGAGAAGTTGTTCCCCGGCAGCGGCTACTGCACTTGGTGTACTGTCATCCGCCAAAATTGTGTTGACATACTGTTGTGAGTCGCTAGTAACATCGGAGACAATTGTACTGAATACTTTCTTCTTACCAACTCGAAAGAGAGCAGAAGTAGTGTCACAACCACTTATAAAATGTGCTACAAGGAGGTTGCTTCTATGCTCACCCATTTTGGTTGCTATTTCACTAACTGAAACTAGTAAGTTTGGGGTAATGGAATACATCATGTGAATATTACATCCCGGTTGAACTCGAGAGGTAAGAATGACTAACAAGTCTGTGTCTGTTCCCACATCGACAACATTGTTGTCATCTTGGGCGATGTCAAGTGCAGTTTCGGCTATCAGTACATCAGCATCAGCCTCGGCCTGCTTGGACTGAATATTGATAGCAGATAGCTCGTGCATTAGAAGATCGATCAGTTGGGTTTTGTTCTTGGCATTTGCAAGGAAATCGGATTGGGGTGTGGTGGCTGGTAACTCGGGTGAGATATTGATATCAATGGAATACCTGTCTTTAGATCTACGGGCTTGTTCCATGCCCTTTGTCGACATTGTACAAGCATAACCATCAAAAACAACCACGACGTTCGCCACAAAATGTCTCACTAGATAATTGGAATATGATGTACATATGTCCTTATATGACGACTGTTTAGGCCATACAACTGCCCTCAATAAAAATCCACCATCTACAACAAACAGAGAATGTTCTGGGATTTTAGTTTGCTCGGAACCGTATGTTTTGAGGATCTTACCGAGCGTGCTTTTCTGTGTCTTCCTCATTCCAGCAGAATCAAACAATGCTGGTGGTTTCGGGGCGAGTTCATATTTGAGATACTCTTCCATCTCTGCTTGTGACTGAATAACACATGTGATGCGGTTGAACAGAATTGTGGGGTCAATCACTACCTTACTTCCACGGACTTTGATGCTATTTGCCATCGATGCGAAAGACTTCACAGTGTCAACACGTCGTAGTTTGATGCTGTTGAACGTTTTGCTTACAACATTCGATACGCAACATTCACCAATTTTGCGAACTTGGTCACAGTTCACAGTTTCGTCGGCCACAAGCCCGGTCGCTATAGAGACTAATTGTAGTGGATCTCTATTCTGAAAGGGGGAATGCTCTCTGAGCCAGTTCAATAATTTGGTGATATCATTGGCATCAGTCAATTGTGAACTTTGACGGAGATCCCGATGTTGTTCGCCATGACCAGTGTGAACATGAACAATATTTTCGAGAGCATTACATATCGGAAGGCAAAGAGGTAGTCCATGTACCCATTTCGCAACAGTGCTATCGGTTATTCCCCTGCCATGTGTGAGACCACCAGGGAGCTTGAACATTCTCATTAAACACTGCTCTATGGTCTGATCAGAATATATCCCGTCCCAGAATTTATCTGAGCGCCTTATGGTAAAGTAACCTTTCTCAGTGAACAACTTCAAATCACCCTGTTGTATTATTTCTGTTAGCTCATTCATCTGCTGCAAATAGAGATGAGAACTTTTTGCGTATGCAAAATGACCACCTGCGTGAAATACTGGAATCATATTGCGAACACAATATGTGTGGAGTTCCCAGTCGCCTGTGCGCTCTGCTCTCAAGAACAACTGGAGAAGACCTATTTGCTCGTAGTATTGCATCCAAAGCTTTCCTGTGCGTCCTACGGACGCATTCTGGAGCAGTTCGTGTAATTTTGACAGTAGATGGTTGACACTTTCTTGATTGACACATGGAAATTGAAACAATGATGCTATAATACGGTATTTGAATGAGAAAAGTCGATGCCGTTTGAATTTGAGTTTAGGGGGTATGGTTAATATTTCACACGTTTCACCAGTTCATTATGGAATAAATGACTATTGTTATATATCATTATAAAGCCACTGCTTTTCTGCAATTTTTGATATATAATTTAACTCCCAAAGTAGTCGTAGATTTGATTTAATGGACGCTGTGTACCGTTGTGGGTATGAAAACAATACATTTTTTTTCGTAATTTTGTACATTTTCGTGAATATTTCACCATTGAGTGTGAGGATTGTTACTAAGTTGGCATTTTCTGTTGGGGATATGTATTCTCAATATAATTCAGCACGATATTTATGATTCTCACCCTACTAAGGCGAATAAGAATGAGAAATATGGAGCTGGGTCGAATTTTTTAAAAAAAATTTTTTTTTCATCAAAAAAACGCTATAACTAAAAAAGCTCAACTCGGATTCGCGGGGACTTTTCACACTTTATCCGCAATGTGTGTCCCGGAAACATAAAAAAAATCAGCTTTCTCCGATTTTTTTTCCTTACTTTCTCATTTTTATGTCTAATGTGCCTGGACTACAGTGGCAATTCAAGCAGCACGGGGGTTATGTGGCAGAATTTTTTTCGTCGTGTGACTATCGTTGCTGCGCAATTCTGAATAAGTAGCAATTGAGAGAGTTGAGCTTATTATTTTGGGTAGATCAATAAGTATTTTCATCTTGCAGCCTTGGGGCTGCACGTTGAACATATTGATTGCCCTATTCCACACATTCACACAGCGGCCATCATACTAAATGAAATTATGACGTAATAAATTGCCATCTCGGTTTCAATGGGTTAAAACAGTAAACATGTAATCGCAGAAGATAATTTAAAATCATCAACACGGCGGCGAACGAGAATATTTAAGCCTTTACCCAACGCAGACGATATCAAAATTTATTATTTTAAATATTATTTTTCAAATTTTTCCAAAACATTTCAACAAAACCATATCATGTTACCCCTCTTTGGAACGAGCTCGACGAGCTCGTTCCAAAGAGGGGTCACATGTTATGGTTTTGTTGAAGTTTTTCGAAAAATAATATTTTTTCACCTGCTGAATTTGCATATTACGCCGGCGGATACGGGCAATTCGTTGGGTAAAGGGTTAAGACACACTCTGCCATTCACTTTAAATATAATGCCTAATTAATTAAACATCGCGTTTGAAACTGTCTATTGCATGTTGATGTTTCAACACCATGCATCCGTTTTCTCAGGAGGTGAGGACATGATTCGTATGGGGTGGGGGGGGGGGGTGGGGGGTGGGGGGGGAGTGCTCCTTCGAATCGTTCGAACAATGTCTGTGCCTATCATTGCTCATTATCCTTAGGAACCACACATACCCTCGTTGAACCCAAGGGAGATAACTCTGGAAAAAGACGATACCTTTTGGAAATCTCTCGGTCCTATATCACTAAGAGGTAGTCGAGATAGGAATATAAAAAAGGAGGATACTGGAATAAGTTGAGCTAAATAACGTCCGTGGCGATTTTCAATCGTTTTGGGAGATTTTAGGTAGTTATCGAGTTGTTTGTGGTCATTAGATCTTCCCACCCATACAGGGAGGTATTATCTCTATGCTAACAAAACTATAACATTCTGAAAAACACCCTATACTTTTATTCCTATCAAACACACCATCCGAGCATATCCCGTGTTGTTGAAAGTCTCACAGATTCATGGCAATAACGTGTTACAAAAAAAAAAACATGATGGCGGCATCCTCCAATGGACGACGGAAAACCCTGTCACTCTCACAACACGGGTAGCGCATGCGCATCGGCACAGTCTATCACGATGGTGATGAGTTTAGAAATTGAATTGACCGCTCTGGCTGGTTCCTATGACGTAGTCTGGTCAAGTTACAATGATGTTACTTACGAATTGCGGAGCGAACTCCGGTAAATTGGTTGATGAAGCCCACCTCACCTTTCACATATTACAAATACTGAATCGGTTACGATTCGGTTGTTGGATATTATCGGTTACGTTTCTGTTTTGCAACCATCCAAAATCGGTCTCAAACTAGATTTCCAACATGCAGATTAGGTGTGCACTGCAAAAAAAATATAGGTTCTCTTTAGAAGCAAAACTGGTTCTAATCTTGTCCCTGAGATGGAACCAGTTCAGTTTAAACAGTATTTATTTCAAATCAAATAAATTTATAAAGATTAACATTAAATATTAACAGAATTAAACATAAATTGAGGGGGTTTCAGCCGTAAGTTTAGAGCTTATACGAGGTTGTCTCAAATCATTATTAAGCAAAGGAGATATGGACAGTTAGCATATCGAACCAGTTTTGGTTCTATACAGAACCAAAACTGGTTCGATATGCCAACTGTTCATATCTCCTTTGTTTCAAAATGTTTGGCGACTGATTTGAATAAGCTCCAAGTTTACTGCTGAATCTACTTCAGTTCATGTAATATTCTGTTAAAATTGAATGCTAATCTTGGCAAATTTATTTGATTTGAAATAAATACTGTTTAAAGAGAATTGGTTTCATCTCAGGGACAAGATTAGAACCAGTTTTGGTTCTAAAGAGAAACTATATTTTTTCAATGTAGGGGTGGGGGGGGGGGGGGGGGGGGTGGGGGCGAAACCAAACAAGGTCGGGCATGTTGATTAGTTTTTTGGTACGAGGCCGAGATGGTTTGTGAGCATGCAGATTAGCTTTATGTGGGCGATGTCGGCACCTTTGACATGGTAGTCCTATCCTGTTTGTCGGCAGATCCCGTTAACTGCACAGTTGATCCGTAGAGCTTATTCATCTGTTACTTTGTCTGTTTGTCGGCAGATCCCGTTAAGGGTACCGTTGATCCGTAGAGCTTATTCATCTTTTACTTTGCGGTTACAACAATTACTTAGACTCATAGATACAGTTAAAACTAGAAGTCCTGTCACGAACTGTGCGCTTATCTAGGCTTAATTGCGCGTAGGAATTGCGCGCAATTGCCATATCGAATGGCACCCAAAGCATGACAGGTTCTCCTTGTTACCCATAGCAAACACAAGCAATGTTCCTGCTGCCAATGGACCCCCAGGTTACCCGGAGGTCCATTGGCTAAAACTTTGCTTGTGCACAGGCCGTATGTGCAGAATTTGATAGCCTTACCATCGTCATAACGCGTAGATTAACGCGCAAATCGACGTGCTATTTGTGTGCATTTCAGGACAGGACTTCTGGTTTTAACTGTACCTTGACCCACATAATTTTGTAAGGTGTGTTTTATACATTTTACAGACATTAACTTTAAATTTGTCAAATCGAAAAATAAACATTCTCAGTAGTAGTAATTTTTGGATCAGAAGGCAATGCGTCGTCACTGCTGTAGTAATTAAAAATGTACACAAAATACTTACTCCTCAATCAGCCATTATTACTTAGTACATTTAAAGAAAACAACACAATCCCTAAAATCTTTCTTCAGTGTAGATTTGCAAATTTTGCAGATGTAAGTCAAGTGTTTCACTACATAATGACTTACGAATTACCAATGTAAGTCAAGTGTTTCACTCCATAATGACTTACGAATTACCTGTGTTAGTCAAGTGTATCACTACATAATGACTTATGAATTACCAATGTAAGTCAAGTGTATCACTACATAATGACTTACGAATTAGCTGTGTTAGTCAAGTGTTTCACTACATAATGACTTACGAATTACCAATGTAAGTCAAGTGTTTCACTATATAATGACTTACGAATTAGCTGTGAAAGTCAAGTGTATCACTACATAATGACTTACGAAATAGATGTGTAAGTCAAGTATATCACTACATAATGACTTACGAATTAGCTGTGTAAGTCAAGTGTATCACTACATAATGACTTAAGAATTAGCTGTGTAAGTCAAGTGTTTCTCTACATAATGACTTACGAATTACCTGTGTAAGTCAAGTGTATCACTACATAATGACTTAAGAATTAGCTGTGTAAGTCAAGTGTTTCTCTACATAATGACTTATGAATTACCTGTGTAAGTCAAGTGTATCACTACATAATGACTTACGAATGTAAGTCAAATGTATCACTACATAATGACTTACGAATTAGCTGTGTAAGTCAAGTGTATCACTACATAATGACTTACGAATTAGCTGTGTAAGTCAAGTGTATCACTACATAATGACTTACGAATTAGCTGTGTAAGTCAAGTGTATCACTACATAATGACTTACGAATTAGCTGTGTAAGTCAAGTGTATCACTACATAATGACTTACGAATTAGCTGTGTAAGTCAAGTGTATCACTACATAATGACTTACGAATTAGCTGTGTAAGTCAAGTGTTTCTCTACATAATGACTTATGAATTACCTGTGTAAGTCAAGTGTATCACTACATAATGACTTACGAATGTAAGTCAAATGTATCACTACATAATGACTTACGAATTAGCTGTGTAAGTCAAGTGTATCACTACATAATGACTTACGAATTAGCTGTGTTAGTCAAGTGTATCACTACATAATGACTTAAGAATTAGCTGTGTTAGTCAAGTGTTTCTCTACATAATGACTTATGAATTACCTGTGTAAGTCAAGTGTATCACTACATAATGACTTACGAATGTAAGTCAAATGTATCACTACATAATGACTTACGAATTAGCTGTGTAAGTCAAGTGTATCACTACATAATGACTTACGAATTAGCTGTGTTAGTCAAGTGTATCACTACATAATGACTTAAGAATTAGCTGTGTTAGTCAAGTGTATCACTACATAATGACTTACGAATTACCTGTGTATTTGAATATATTTGCCATTTAAAAAAAATCATCTGTTCTTCTGCTCTTATTCATTCTGAAATAGCAAAATGACATGATTACAAAAGTAAAAGAAATGCAACAACCATCAAGTAACTCATTACAGAAGTAGCGTTCAGAATACGTCTAATAGACGCGTGACGTTAGAAGTCAACGTTAACGTTAAAATATTGTCAGTTCCGCATCTCCGCACCTACCTAGGATGGTGACGCTGGGGATAATTGTCAATATGCGACTAATGAACTGCCCAGCAGCCCAGCTGTGTAGATATCAGGGATCCATTACCAACACCTGCTCTGGTGAGAAATGTACAGTGGTAGACAGAATAATGTTGTTCATATGGAGAAGCCAGCTAGCCTTGTTGGGAACGGTGCCTGTAGCTAGCAGACCAGATGGTAGTATTTCGACCCGATGATTTTTGTGTATGCGTATATGGGGGTGGGAGGGGTGGGGGAGGGGGAGAGTCCTCAGCAACAAACGGCTGAAGTGGGTGGTAAAACCTACCGAAATTTACGTGGGAGATTGCCGCAAAAATTCTTTACGCTTGGGCAGATTTTTGAGATGGAGCAGGTCTACGAGAAATAGTTTACCAGAACAACAACAAACTGGGGTGTTCGACTGGAGGGTTTCAGTATAGGTGGGGGGGGGGGGATCCTTGGGAACATACCGCTGTTGCGAGCAAATATATAGTCTCCATTCTACTGGGAGAAGGTTAGCTTAAAGACGAAGCGACTCTCTTGTCCAGTTCCCCTATCTTCTTACCATTCCTCTTCCGAACCTTCACCACACTTCCCCATCCTCCAAGGATGGTGTATGTTAACGATACAAGCATCCCACCTAACGGTTTGGGGAGTGAAAATTTTATTATTTGTCCATTTTCTGACTGTGTTATAATGTATGATGTGATACTAAGATAGAAGGGATTTTCTGACTGTGTTTTAATGTATGATGTGATACTAAGATAGAAGGGATTTTCTGACTGTGTTTTAATGTATGATGTGATACTAAGATAGAAGGGATTTTCTGACTGTGTTTTAATGTATGATGTGATACTAAGATAGAAGGGATTTTCTGACTGTGTTTTAATGTATGATGTGATACTAAGATAGAAGGGATTTTCTGACTGTGTTTTAATGTATGATGTGATACGAAGATAGAAGGGATTTTCTGACTGTGTTTTAATGTATGATGTGATACTAAGATAGAAGGGATTTTCTGACTGTGTTTTAATGTATGATGTGATACTAAGATAGAAGGGATTTTCTGACTGTGTTTTAATATATGATATGATACTAAGATAGAAGGGATTTTCTGACTGTGTTTTAATGTATGATGTGATACTAAGATAGAATGGATTTTCTGACTGTGTTTTAATGTATGATGTGATACTAAGATGGAAGGGATTTTCTGACTGTGTTTTAATGTATGATGTGATACTAAGATAGAAGGGATTTTCTGACTGTGTTTTAATGTATGATGTGGTAATAAGATAGAAGGGATTTTCTGACTGTGTTTAATGTATGATGTGATACTAAGATAGAGGGGATTTTCTGACTGTGTTTTAATGTATGATGTGATACTAAGATAGAAGGAATTTTCTGACTGTGTTTTAATGTATGATGTGATACTAAGATAGAAGGGATTTTCTGACTGTGTTTTAATGTATGATGTGATACTAAGATAGAAGGGATTTTCTGACTGTGGTTTAATGTATGATGTGATACTAAGATAGAAGGGATTTTTTGACTGTGTTTTAATGTATGATGTGATACTAAGATAGAAGGGATTTTCTGACTGTGTTTCAATGTATGATGTGGTACTAAGATAGAAGGGATTTTCTGACTGTGTTTTAATGTATGATGTGATACTAAGATAGAAGGGATTTTTTGACTGTGTTTTAATGTATGATGTGGTACTAAGATAGAAGGGATTTTCTGACTGTGTTTTAATGTATGATGCGATACTAAGATAGAAGGGATTTTCTGACTGTGTTTTAATGTATGATGTGATACTAAGATAGAAGGGATTTTCTGACTGTGTTTTAATGTATGATGTGATACTAAGATAGAAGGAATTTTCTGACTGTGTTTTAATGTATAATGTGATACTAAGATAGAAGGGATTTTCTGACTGTGGTTTAATGTATGATGTGATACTAAGATAGAAGGGATTTTCTGACTGTGTTTTAATGTATGATGTGATACTAAGATAGAAGGGATTTTCTGACTGTGTTTTAATGTATGATGTGATACTAAGATAGAAGGGATTTTCTGACTGTGTTTTAATGTATGATGTGATACTAAGATAGAAGGGATTTTCTGACTGTGTTTTAATATATGATATGATACTAAGATAGAAGGGACTTTCTGACTGTGTTTTAATGTATGATGTAATACTAAGATAGAAGGGATTTTCTGACTGTGTTTTAATGTATGATGTGATACTAAGATAGAAGGGATTTTTTGACTGTGTTTTAATGTATGATGTGATACTAAGATAGAAGGGATTTTCTGACTGTGTTTTAATGTATGATGTGGTACTAAGATAGAAGGGATTTTCTTACTGTGTTTTAATGTATGATGTGATACTAAGATAGTAGGGATTTTCTGACTGTGTTTTAATATATGATATGATACTAAGATAGAAGGGATTTTCTGACTGTGTTTTAATGTATGATGTGATACTAAGATAGAGGGGATTTTCTGACTGTGTTTTAATGTATGATGTGATACTAAGATAGAAGGAATTTTCTGACTGTTTTAATGTATGATGTGATACTAAGATAGAAGGGATTTTCTGACTGTGTTTTAATGTAGGATGTGATACTAAGATAGAAGGGATTTTCTGACTGTGGTTTAATGTATGAGGTGATACTAAGATGGAAGGGATTTTTTGACTGTGTTTTAATGTATGATGTGATACTAAGTTAGAAGGGATTTTCTGACTGTGTTTTAATGTATGATGTGATACTAAGATAGAAGGGATTTTCTGACTGTGTTTTAATGTATGATGTGATACTAAGATAGAAGGGATTTTCTGACTGTGTTTTAATGTATGATGTGATACTAAGATAGAAGGGATTTTCTGACTGTGTTTTAATGTATGATGTGATACTAAGATAGAAGGGATTTTCTGACTGTGTTTTAATGTATGATGTGATACTAAGATAGAAGGGATTTTCTGACTGTGTTTTAATGTATGATGTGATACTAAGATAGAAGGGATTTTCTGACTGTTTTAATATATGATATGATACTAAGATAGAAGGGATTTTCTGACTGTGTTTTAATGTATGATGTGATACTAAGATAGAAGGGATTTTCTGACTGTGTTTTAATGTATGATGTGATACTAAGATAGAAGGGATTTTCTGACTGTGTTTTAATGTATGATGTGATACTAAGATAGAAGGGATTTTCTGACTGTGTTTTAATGTATGATGTGATACTAAGATAGAAGGGATTTTCTGACTGTGTTTTAATGTAGGATGTGATACTAAGATAGAAGGGATTTTCTGACTGTGTTTTAATGTATGATGTGATACTAAGATAGAAGGGATTTTCTGACTGTGTTTTAATGTATGATGTGATACTAAGATAGAAGGGATTTTCTGACTGTGTTTTAATGTATGATGTGATACTAAGATAGAAGGGATTTTCTGACTGTGTTTTAATGTATGATGTGATACTAAGATAGAAGGGATTTTCTGACTGTGTTTTAATGTATGATGTGATACTAAGATAGAAGGGATTTTCTGACTGTGTTTTTAATGTATGATGTGATACTAAGATAGAAGGGATTTTCTGACTGTGTTTTAATGTATGATGTGATACTAAGATAGAAGGGATTTTCTGACTGTGTTTTAATGTATGATGTGATACTAAGATAGAAGGAATTTTCTGACCGTGTTTTAATGTATGATGTGATACTAAGATAGAAGGGATTTTCTGACTGTGTTTTAATGTATGATGTGGTACTAAGATAGAAGGGATTTTCTGACTGTGTTTTAATGTATGATGCGATACTAAGATAGAAGGGATTTTCTGACTGTGTTTTAATGTATGATGTGATACTAAGATAGAAGGGATTGTGATTTTTCAAGAGCTTTAACCCTTTAAGCATATACCCAACATAACGGCCAAAACTGGCCAGCGCTATTCTCAAAAATCGTCAATTAATTTTCATTATTTTTTTCATTTTTTGTCTCAAAAACATAGGTTATGACCCCTCGTTGGAACGAGCTCGTCGAGTGTTGTCCAAGGGTACACAGTGAATCTGTGTGGTAGACTAATCATGATTTCCAAAGTGTTGTCCAAGGGTACACAGTGAATCTGTGTGGTAGACTAATCATGATTTCCAAAGTGTTGTTCAAGGGTACACAGTGAATCTGTGTGATAGACTACTCATGATTTCCAAAGTGTTGTCCAAGGGTACACAGTGAATCTGTGTGGTAGACTAATCAGAATTTCCAAAGTGTTGTCCAAGGCTGCACAGTGAATCTGTGTGGTAGACTAATCATGATTTCCAAAGTGTTGTCCAATGGTACACAGTGAATCTGTGTGGTAGACTAATCATAATTTCCAAAGTGTTGTCCAAAGGTACACAGTGAATCTGTGTGGTAGACTAATCATGATTTCCAAAGTGTTGTCCAAGAGTACACAGTTAATCTGTGTGGTAGACTAATCATGATTTCCAAAGTGTTGTCCAAGGGTACACAGTGAATCTGTGTGGTAGACTAATCATGATTTCAAAAGTGTTGTCCAAGGCTGTACAGTGAATCTGTGTGGTAGACTAATCATGATTTCCAAAGTGTTGTCCAATGGTACACAGTGAATCTGTGTGGTAGATTAATCATGATTTCCAAAGTGTTGTCCAATGGTACACAGTGAATCTGTGTGGTAGACTAATCATAATTTCCAAAGTGTTGTCCAAAGGTACACAGTGAATCTCTGTGGTAGACTAATCATGATTTCCAAAGTGTTGTCCAAGAGTACACAGTGAATCTGTGTGGTAGACTAATCATGATTTCCAAAGTGTTGTCCAAGGGTACACGGTGAATCTGTGTGGTAGACTAATCATGATTTCCAAAGTGTTGTCCAAGGGTACACAGTGAATCTGTGTGGTAGACTAATCATGATTTCCAAAGTGTTGTCCAAGGGTACACAGTGGATCTGTGTGGTAGACTAATCATGATTTCCAAAGTGTTGTCCAAGGGTACACAGTGAATCTGTGTGGAAGACTAATCACGATTTCCAAAGTGTTGTGCAAGGGTACACAGTGAATCTGTGTGGTAGACTAATCATGATTTCCAAAGTGTTGTCCAAGAGTACACAGTTTATCTGTGTGGTAGACTAATCATGATTTCCAAAGTGTTGCCCAAGGGTACACAGTGAATCTGTGTGGTAGACTAATCATGATTTCCAAAGTGTTGTCCAAGAGTACACAGTGAATCTGTGTGGTAGACTAATCATGATTTCCAAAGTGTTGTCCAAGGCTGCACAGTGAATCTGTGTGGTAGACTAATCAGAATTTCCAAAGTGTTGTCCAAGGCTGCACAGTGAATCTGTGTGGTAGACTAATCAAGATTTCCAAAGTGTTGTCCAAGGCTGCACAGTGAATCTGTGTGGTAGACTAATCAGAATTTCCAAAGTGTTGTCCAAGGCTGCACAGTGAATCTGTGTGGTAGACTAATCAAGATTTCCAAAGTGTTGTCCAAAGGGACACAGTGAATCTGTGTGGTAGACTAATCATGATTTCCAAAGTGTTGTCCAATGGTACACAGTGAATCTGTGTGGTAGACTAATCATGATTTCCAAAGTGTTGTCCAAGAGTACACAGTGAATCTGTGTGGTAGACTAATCATGATTTCCAAAGTGTTGTCCAAGGCTGCACAGTGAATCTGTGTGGTAGACTAATCAGAATTTCCAAAGTGTTGTCCAAGGCTGCACAGTGAATCTGTGTGGTAGACTAATCAAGATTTCCAAAGTGTTGTCCAAGGCTGCACAGTGAATCTGTGTGGTAGACTAATCAGAATTTCCAAAGTGATGTCCAAGGCTGCACGGTTAATCTGTGTGGTAGACTAATCAAGATTTCCAAAGTGTTGTCCAAGGCTGCACAGTGAATCTGTGTGGTAGACTAATCATGATTTCCAAAGTGATGTCCGAGGCTGCACAGAGAATCTGTGTGGTAGACCAATCAAGATTTCCAAAGTGTTGTCCAAAGGTACACAGTGAATCTGTGTGGTAGACTAATCATGATTTCCAAAGTGTTGTCCAAGGGTACACAGTGAATCTGTGTGGTAGACTAATCATGATTTCCAAAGTGTTGTCCAAGAGTACACAGTGAATCTGTGTGGTAGACTAATCATGATTTCCAAAGTGTTGTCCAAGGGTACACAGTGAATCTGTGTGGTAGACTAATTATGATTTCCAAACTGTTGTCCAAGGCTGTACAGTGAATCTGTGTGGTAGACTAATCATGATTTCCAAAGTGTTGTCCAAGGGTACACAGTGAATCTGTGTGGTAGACTAATCAAGATTTCCAAAGTGTTGTCCAAGGCTGCACAATGAATCTGTGTGGTAGACCAATCAAGATTTCCAAAGTGACGTCCGAGGCTGCACAGAGAATTTGTGTGGTAGACCAATCAAGATTTCCAAAGTGCTGTCCAAAGGTACACAGTGAATCTGTGTGGTAGACTAATCGTGATGTCCAAAGTGTTGTCCAAGGGTACACAGTGATTCTGTGTCGTAGACGAATCAAGATTTCCAAAGTGTTGTCCAAGGCAGCACAGTGAATCTGTGTGTTAGACGAATCAAGATTTCTAAAGTGTTGTCCAAGGCTGCACAGTGAATCTGTGTGGTAGACGAATCATGATTTCCAAAGTGTTGTCCAAGGCTGCACAGGGAATATGTGTGGTAGACGAATCAAGATTTCCAAAGTGTTGTCCAAGGCTGCACAGTGAATCTGTGTGGTAGACTAATCAAGATTCCGAAAGTGTTGTCCAAGGCTGCACAGTGAATCTGTGTGGTAGACTAATCAAGATTTCCAAAGTGTTGTCCAGGGCTGCACAGTGACCAAGAGTACACAGTGAATCTTTGTGGTAGACTAATCATGATTTCCAAAGTGTTGTCCAAGGGTACATAGTGAATCTGTGTGGTAGACTAATCATGATTTCCAAAGTGTTATCCAAGGCTGTACAGAGAATCTGTGTGGTAGACTAATCATGATTTCCAAAGTGTTGTCCAAGGGTACAGAGTGAATCTGTGTGGTAGACTAATCATGATTTCCAAAGTGTTGTCCAAGGGTACACAGTGAATCTGTGTGGTAGACTAATCAAGATTTCCAAAGTGTTGTCCAAGGCTGTACAGTGACTCTGTGTGGTATACTAATCATGATTTCCAGTGTTGTCCAAGGGTACACAGTGAATATGTGTGGTAGACTAATCATAATTTCCAAAGTGTTGTCCAAAGGTACACAGTGAATCTGTGTGGTAGACTAATCATGATTTCCAAAGTGTTGTCCAAGAGTACACAGTTAATCTGTGTGGTAGACTAATCATGATTTCCAAAGTGTTGTCCAAGGGTACACAGTGAATCTGCGTGGTAGACTAATCATGATTTTCAAAGTGTTGTCCAAGGCTGTACAGTGAATCTGTGTGGTAGACTAATCAGGACTTTCAAAGTGTTGTCCAAGGCTGTACAGTGAATCTGTGTGGTAGACTAATCATGATTTCCAAAGTGTTGTCCAAGGCTGCACAGTTAATCTGTGTGGTAGACCAATCAAGATTTCCAAAGTGTTGTCCGAGGCTGCACAGAGAATCTGTGTGGTAGACCAATCAAGATTTCCAAAGTGTTGTCCAAGGGTACACAGTGAATCTGTGTGGTAGACTAATCAAGATTTCCAAAGTGTTGTCCAAGGGTACACAGTGAATCTGTGTGGTAGACTAATCATGATTTCCAAAGTGTTGTCCAAGGGTACACAGTGAATCTGTGTGGTAGACTAAGCAAGATTTCTAAAGTGTTGTTCAAGGGTACACAGTGAATCTGTGTGGTAGACTAATCATGAATTCAAAAGTGTTGTCCAAGGCTACAAAGTGAATCTGTGTGGAAGACTAATCATGATTTCCAACGTGTTGTCCAAGGGTACACAGTAAATCTGTGTGGTAGACTAATCATGATTTCCAAAGTGTTGTCCATGGGTACACAGTGAATCTGTGTGGTAGACTAATCAAGATTTCAAAAGTGTTGACCAAGGGTACACAGTGAATCTGTGTGGTAGACTAATCATGATTTCCAAAGTGTTGTCCAAGGCTGTACAGTGAATCTGTGTGGTAGACTAATCCTGATTTCCAAAGTGTTGTCCAAGGGTACACAGTGAATCTGTGTGGAAGACTAATCACGATTTCCAAAGTGTTGTGCAAGGGTACACAGTGAATCTGTGTGGTAGACTAATCATGATTTCCAAAGTGTTGTCCAAGAGTACACAGTTTATCTGTGTGGTAGACTAATCATGATTTCCAAAGTGTTGCCCAAGGGTACACAGTGAATCTGTGTGGTAGACTAATCATGATTTCCAAAGTGTTGTCCAAGAGTACACAGTGAATCTGTGTGGTAGACTAATCATGATTTCCAAAGTGTTGTCCAAGGCTGCACAGTGAATCTGTGTGGTAGACTAATCAGAATTTCCAAAGTGTTGTCCAAGGCTGCACAGTGAATCTGTGTGGTAGACTAATCAAGATTTCCAAAGTGTTGTCCAAGGCTGCACAGTGAATCTGTGTGGTAGACTAATCAGAATTTCCAAAGTGTTGTCCAAGGCTGCACAGTGAATCTGTGTGGTAGACTAATCAAGATTTCCAAAGTGTTGTCCAAAGGGACACAGTGAATCTGTGTGGTAGACTAATCATGATTTCCAAAGTGTTGTCCAATGGTACACAGTGAATCTGTGTGGTAGACTAATCATGATTTCCAAAGTGTTGTCCAAGAGTACACAGTGAATCTGTGTGGTAGACTAATCATGATTTCCAAAGTGTTGTCCAAGGCTGCACAGTGAATCTGTGTGGTAGACTAATCAGAATTTCCAAAGTGTTGTCCAAGGCTGCACAGTGAATCTGTGTGGTAGACTAATCAAGATTTCCAAAGTGTTGTCCAAGGCTGCACAGTTAATCTGTGTGGTAGACTAATCAGAATTTCCAAAGTGATGTCCAAGGCTGCACGGTTAATCTGTGTGGTAGACTAATCAAGATTTCCAAAGTGTTGTCCAAGGCTGCACAGTGAATCTGTGTGGTAGACTAATCATGATTTCCAAAGTGATGTCCGAGGCTGCACAGAGAATCTGTGTGGTAGACCAATCAAGATTTCCAAAGTGTTGTCCAAAGGTACACAGTGAATCTGTGTGGTAGACTAATCATGATTTCCAAAGTGTTGTCCAAGGGTACACAGTGAATCTGTGTGGTAGACTAATCATGATTTCCAAAGTGTTGTCCAAGAGTACACAGTGAATCTGTGTGGTAGACTAATCATGATTTCCAAAGTGTTGTCCAAGGGTACACAGTGAATCTGTGTGGTAGACTAATTATGATTTCCAAACTGTTGTCCAAGGCTGTACAGTGAATCTGTGTGGTAGACTAATCATGATTTCCAAAGTGTTGTCCAAGGGTACACAGTGAATCTGTGTGGTAGACTAATCAAGATTTCCAAAGTGTTGTCCAAGGCTGCACAATGAATCTGTGTGGTAGACCAATCAAGATTTCCAAAGTGACGTCCGAGGCTGCACAGAGAATTTGTGTGGTAGACCAATCAAGATTTCCAAAGTGCTGTCCCAAGGTACACAGTGAATCTGTGTGGTAGACTAATCGTGATGTCCAAAGTGTTGTCCAAGGGTACACAGTGATTCTGTGTCGTAGACGAATCAAGATTTCCAAAGTGTTGTCCAAGGCAGCACAGTGAATCTGTGTGTTAGACGAATCAAGATTTCTAAAGTGTTGTCCAAGGCTGCACAGTGAATCTGTGTGGTAGACGAATCATGATTTCCAAAGTGTTGTCCAAGGCTGCACAGGGAATATGTGTGGTAGACGAATCAAGATTTCCAAAGTGTTGTCCAAGGCTGCACAGTGAATCTGTGTGGTAGACTAATCAAGATTCCGAAAGTGTTGTCCAAGGCTGCACAGTGAATCTGTGTGGTAGACTAATCAAGATTTCCAAAGTGTTGTCCAGGGCTGCACAGTGACCAAGAGTACACAGTGAATCTTTGTGGTAGACTAATCATGATTTCCAAAGTGTTGTCCAAGGGTACATAGTGAATCTGTGTGGTAGACTAATCATGATTTCCAAAGTGTTATCCAAGGCTGTACAGAGAATCTGTGTGGTAGACTAATCATGATTTCCAAAGTGTTGTCCAAGGGTACAGAGTGAATCTGTGTGGTAGACTAATCATGATTTCCAAAGTGTTGTCCAAGGGTACACAGTGAATCTGTGTGGTAGACTAATCAAGATTTCCAAAGTGTTGTCCAAGGCTGTACAGTGACTCTGTGTGGTATACTAATCATGATTTCCAGTGTTGTCCAAGGGTACACAGTGAATATGTGTGGTAGACTAATCATAATTTCCAAAGTGTTGTCCAAAGGTACACAGTGAATCTGTGTGGTAGACTAATCATGATTTCCAAAGTGTTGTCCAAGAGTACACAGTTAATCTGTGTGGTAGACTAATCATGATTTCCAAAGTGTTGTCCAAGGGTACACAGTGAATCTGCGTGGTAGACTAATCATGATTTTCAAAGTGTTGTCCAAGGCTGTACAGTGAATCTGTGTGGTAGACTAATCAGGACTTTCAAAGTGTTGTCCAAGGCTGTACAGTGAATCTGTGTGGTAGACTAATCATGATTTCCAAAGTGTTGTCCAAGGCTGCACAGTTAATCTGTGTGGTAGACCAATCAAGATTTCCAAAGTGTTGTCCGAGGCTGCACAGAGAATCTGTGTGGTAGACCAATCAAGATTTCCAAAGTGTTGTCCAAGGGTACACAGTGAATCTGTGTGGTAGACTAATCAAGATTTCCAAAGTGTTGTCCAAGGGTACACAGTGAATCTGTGTGGTAGACTAATCATGATTTCCAAAGTGTTGTCCAAGGGTACACAGTGAATCTGTGTGGTAGACTAAGCAAGATTTCTAAAGTGTTGTTCAAGGGTACACAGTGAATCTGTGTGGTAGACTAATCATGAATTCAAAAGTGTTGTCCAAGGCTACAAAGTGAATCTGTGTGGAAGACTAATCATGATTTCCAACGTGTTGTCCAAGGGTACACAGTAAATCTGTGTGGTAGACTAATCATGATTTCCAAAGTGTTGTCCATGGGTACACAGTGAATCTGTGTGGTAGACTAATCAAGATTTCAAAAGTGTTGACCAAGGGTACACAGTGAATCTGTGTGGTAGACTAATCATGATTTCCAAAGTGTTGTCCAAGGCTGTACAGTGAATCTGTGTGGTAGACTAATCCTGATTTCCAAAGTGTTGTCCAAGGGTACACAGTGAATCTGTGTGGAAGACTAATCACGATTTCCAAAGTGTTGTGCAAGGGTACACAGTGAATCTGTGTGGTAGACTAATCATGATTTCCAAAGTGTTGTCCAAGAGTACACAGTTTATCTGTGTGGTAGACTAATCATGATTTCCAAAGTGTTGCCCAAGGGTACACAGTGAATCTGTGTGGTAGACTAATCATGATTTCCAAAGTGTTGTCCAAGAGTACACAGTGAATCTGTGTGGTAGACTAATCAAGATTTCCAAAGTGTTGTCCAAGGCTGCACAGTGAATCTGTGTGGTAGACTAATCAGAATTTCCAAAGTGTTGTCCAAGGCTGCACAGTGAATCTGTGTGGTAGACTAATCAAGATTTCCAAAGTGTTGTCCAAAGGGACACAGTGAATCTGTGTGGTAGACTAATCATGATTTCCAAAGTGTTGTCCAATGGTACACAGTGAATCTGTGTGGTAGACTAATCATGATTTCCAAAGTGTTGTCCAAGAGTACACAGTGAATCTGTGTGGTAGACTAATCATGATTTCCAAAGTGTTGTCCAAGGCTGCACAGTGAATCTGTGTGGTAGACTAATCAGAATTTCCAAAGTGTTGTCCAAGGCTGCACAGTGAATCTGTGTGGTAGACTAATCAAGATTTCCAAAGTGTTGTCCAAGGCTGCACAGTGAATCTGTGTGGTAGACTAATCAGAATTTCCAAAGTGATGTCCAAGGCTGCACGGTTAATCTGTGTGGTAGACTAATCAAGATTTCCAAAGTGTTGTCCAAGGCTGCACAGTGAATCTGTGTGGTAGACTAATCATGATTTCCAAAGTGATGTCCGAGGCTGCACAGAGAATCTGTGTGGTAGACCAATCAAGATTTCCAAAGTGTTGTCCAAAGGTACACAGTGAATCTGTGTGGTAGACTAATCATGATTTCCAAAGTGTTGTCCAAGGGTACACAGTGAATCTGTGTGGTAGACTAATCATGATTTCCAAAGTGTTGTCCAAGAGTACACAGTGAATCTGTGTGGTAGACTAATCATGATTTCCAAAGTGTTGTCCAAGGGTACACAGTGAATCTGTGTGGTAGACTAATTATGATTTCCAAACTGTTGTCCAAGGCTGTACAGTGAATCTGTGTGGTAGACTAATCATGATTTCCAAAGTGTTGTCCAAGGGTACACAGTGAATCTGTGTGGTAGACTAATCAAGATTTCCAAAGTGTTGTCCAAGGCTGCACAATGAATCTGTGTGGTAGACCAATCAAGATTTCCAAAGTGACGTCCGAGGCTGCACAGAGAATTTGTGTGGTAGACCAATCAAGATTTCCAAAGTGCTGTCCAAAGGTACACAGTGAATCTGTGTGGTAGACTAATCGTGATGTCCAAAGTGTTGTCCAAGGGTACACAGTGATTCTGTGTCGTAGACGAATCAAGATTTCCAAAGTGTTGTCCAAGGCAGCACAGTGAATCTGTGTGTTAGACGAATCAAGATTTCTAAAGTGTTGTCCAAGGCTGCACAGTGAATCTGTGTGGTAGACGAATCATGATTTCCAAAGTGTTGTCCAAGGCTGCACAGGGAATATGTGTGGTAGACGAATCAAGATTTCCAAAGTGTTGTCCAAGGCTGCACAGTGAATCTGTGTGGTAGACTAATCAAGATTCCGAAAGTGTTGTCCAAGGCTGCACAGTGAATCTGTGTGGTAGACTAATCAAGATTTCCAAAGTGTTGTCCAGGGCTGCACAGTGACCAAGAGTACACAGTGAATCTTTGTGGTAGACTAATCATGATTTCCAAAGTGTTGTCCAAGGGTACATAGTGAATCTGTGTGGTAGACTAATCATGATTTCCAAAGTGTTATCCAAGGCTGTACAGAGAATCTGTGTGGTAGACTAATCATGATTTCCAAAGTGTTGTCCAAGGGTACAGAGTGAATCTGTGTGGTAGACTAATCATGATTTCCAAAGTGTTGTCCAAGGGTACACAGTGAATCTGTGTGGTAGACTAATCAAGATTTCCAAAGTGTTGTCCAAGGCTGTACAGTGACTCTGTGTGGTATACTAATCATGATTTCCAGTGTTGTCCAAGGGTACACAGTGAATATGTGTGGTAGACTAATCATAATTTCCAAAGTGTTGTCCAAAGGTACACAGTGAATCTGTGTGGTAGACTAATCATGATTTCCAAAGTGTTGTCCAAGAGTACACAGTTAATCTGTGTGGTAGACTAATCATGATTTCCAAAGTGTTGTCCAAGGGTACACAGTGAATCTGCGTGGTAGACTAATCATGATTTTCAAAGTGTTGTCCAAGGCTGTACAGTGAATCTGTGTGGTAGACTAATCAGGACTTTCAAAGTGTTGTCCAAGGCTGTACAGTGAATCTGTGTGGTAGACTAATCATGATTTCCAAAGTGTTGTCCAAGGCTGCACAGTTAATCTGTGTGGTAGACCAATCAAGATTTCCAAAGTGTTGTCCGAGGCTGCACAGAGAATCTGTGTGGTAGACCAATCAAGATTTCCAAAGTGTTGTCCAAGGGTACACAGTGAATCTGTGTGGTAGACTAATCAAGATTTCCAAAGTGTTGTCCAAGGGTACACAGTGAATCTGTGTGGTAGACTAATCATGATTTCCAAAGTGTTGTCCAAGGGTACACAGTGAATCTGTGTGGTAGACTAAGCAAGATTTCTAAAGTGTTGTTCAAGGGTACACAGTGAATCTGTGTGGTAGACTAATCATGAATTCAAAAGTGTTGTCCAAGGCTACAAAGTGAATCTGTGTGGAAGACTAATCATGATTTCCAACGTGTTGTCCAAGGGTACACAGTAAATCTGTGTGGTAGACTAATCATGATTTCCAAAGTGTTGTCCATGGGTACACAGTGAATCTGTGTGGTAGACTAATCAAGATTTCAAAAGTGTTGACCAAGGGTCCACAGTGAATCTGTGTGGTAGACTAATCATGATTTCCAAAGTGTTGTCCAAGGCTGTACAGTGAATCTGTGTGGTAGACTAATCCTGATTTCCAAAGTGTTGTCCAAGGGTACACAGTGAATCTGTGTGGTAGACTAATCATGATTTCCAATGTGTTGTCCAAGGGTACACAGTGATTCTGTGTGGTAGACTAATCATGATTTCCAAAGTGTTGTCCAAGGGTACACAGTGGATCTGTGTGGTAGACTAATCATGATTTCCAAAGTGTTGTCCAAGGGTACACAGTGAATCTGTGTGATAGACTACTCATGATTTCCAAAGTGTTGTCCAAGGGTACACAGTGAATCTGTGTGGTAGACTAATCAGAATTTCCAAAGTGTTGTCCAAGGCTGCACAGTGAATCTGTGTGGTAGACTAATCATGATTTCCAAAGTGTTGTCCAATGGTACACAGTGAATCTGTGTGGTAGACTAATCATAATTTCCAAAGTGTTGTCCAAAGGTACACAGTGAATCTGTGTGGTAGACTAATCATGATTTCCAAAGTGTTGTCCAAGAGTACACAGTTAATCTGTGTGGTAGACTAATCATGATTTCCAAAGTGTTGTCCAAGGGTACACAGTGAATCTGTGTGGTAGACTAATCATGATTTCGAAAGTGTTGTCCAAGGCTGTACAGTGAATCTGTGTGGTAGACTAATCATGATTTCCAAAGTGTTGTCCAATGGTACACAGTGAATCTGTGTGGTAGATTAATCGTGATTTCCAAAGTGTTGTCCAATGGTACACAGTGAATCTGTGTGGTAGACTAATCATAATTTCCAAAGTGTTGTCCAAAGGTACACAGTGAATCTCTGTGGTAGACTAATCATGATTTCCAAAGTGTTGTCCAAGAGTACACAGTGAATCTGTGTGGTAGACTAATCATGATTTCCAAAGTGTTGTCCAAGGGTACACGGTGAATCTGTGTGGTAGACTAATCATGATTTCCAAAGTGTTGTCCAAGGGTACACAGTGAATCTGTGTGGTAGACTAATCATGATTTCCAAAGTGTTGTCCAAGGGTACACAGTGAATCTGTGTGGTAGACTAATCATGATTTCCAAAGTGTTGTCCAAGGGTACACAGTGAATCTGTGTGGTAGACTAATCATGATTTCCAAAGTGTTGTCCATGGGTACACAGTGAATCTGTGTGGTAGACTAATCACGATTTCCAAAGTGTTGTCCAAGGGTACACAGTGAATCTGTGTGGTAGACTAATCATTATTTCCAAAGTGTTGTCCATAGGTACACAGTGAATCTGTGTGGTAGACTAATCATGATTTCCAAAGTGTTGTCCAAGGGTACACAGTGAATCTGTGTGGTAGACTAATCATGATTTCCAAAGTGTTGTCCAAGGGTACACAGTGAATCTGTGTGGTAGACTAATCATGATTTCCAAAGTGTTGTCCAAGGGTACACAGTGAATCTGTGTGGTAGACTAATCATGATTTCCAAAGTGTTGTCCATGGGTACACAGTGAATCTGTGTGGTAGACTAATCACGATTTCCAAAGTGTTGTCCAAGGGTACACAGTGAATCTGTGTGGTAGACTAATCATTATTTCCAAAGTGTTGTCCAAGAGTACACAGTGTATCGGTGTGGTAGACTAATCATGATTTCCAAAGGGTTCTCCAAGGGTACACAGTGAATCTGTGTGGTAGACTACGCAAGATTTCTCTAGTGTTGTCCAAGGGTACACAGTGAATCTGTGTGGTAGACTAATCATGATTTCAAAAGTGTTGTCCAAGGCTGCGCAGTGAATCTGTGTGGTAGACTAATCATGATTTCCAAAGTGTTGTCCAAGGGTACCCAGTGAATCTGTGTGGTAGACTAATCATGATTTCCAAAGTGTTGTCCATGGGTACACAGTGAATCTGTGTGGTAGACTAATCACGATTTCCAAAGTGTTGTCCAAGGGTACACAGTGAATCTGTGTGGTAGACTAATCATGATTTCCAAAGTGTTGTCCAAGAGTACACAGTTTATCTGTGTGGTAGACTAATCATGATTTCCAAAGGGTTGTCCAAGGGTACACAGTGAATCTGTGTGGTAGACTAATCAAGATTTCTAAAGTGTTGTCCAAGGCTGCACAGTGAATCTGTGTGGTAGACTAATCAAGATTTCCAAAGTGTTGTCCAAGGCTGCATAGTGAATCTGTGTGGTAGACTAATCAAGATTTCCAAAGTGTTGTCCAAGGCTGCACAGTGAATCTGTGTGGTAGACTAATCAGAATTTCCAAAGTGATGTCCAATGCTGCACAGTGAATCTGTGTGGTAGACTAATCAAGATTTTCAAATTGTTGTCCAAAGGTACACAGTGAATCTGTGTGGTAGACTAATCATGATTTCCAAAGTGTTGCCCAAGAGTACACAGTGAATCTGTGTGGTAGACTAATCATGATTGCCAAAGTGTTGTCCCAGGGTACACAGTGAATCTGTGTGGTAGACTAATCATGATTTCCAAAGTGTTGTCCAAGGGTACACAGTGAATCTGTGCGGTAGACTAATCATGATTTCCAAAGTGTTGTCCAAGGGTACACAGTGAATCTGCGTGGTAGACTAATCATGATTTCAAAGTGTTGTCCAAGGCTGTACAGTGAATCTGTGTGGTACATTAATCATGATTTTCAAAGTGTTGTCCAAGGCTGTACAGTGAATCTGTGTGGTAGACTAATCATGATTTCCAAAGTGTTGTCCAAGGCTGCACAGTGAATCTGTGTGGTAGACTAATCAGAATTTCCAAAGTGATGTCCAAGGTTGCACAGTGATTCTGTGTGGTAGACTAATCAAGATTTCCAAAGTGTTGTCCAAGGCTGCACAGTGAATCTGTGTGGTAGACTAATCATGATTTCCAAAGTGATGTCCGAGGCTGCACAGAGAATCTGTGTGGTAGACCAATCAAGATTTCCAAAGTGTTGTCATAAGGTACACAGTGAATCTGTGTGGTAGACTAATTGTGATTTCCAAAGTGTTGTCCAAGGGTACACAGTGAATCTGTGTGGTAGACTAATCATGATTTCCAAAGTGTTGTCCAAGAGAACACAGTGAATCTGTGTGGTAGACTAATCATGATTTCCAAAGTGTTGTCCAAGGGTACACAGTGAATCTGTGTGGTAGACTAATCATGATTTCCAAAGTGTTGTCCAAGGCTGTGAAGTGAACCTGTGTGGTATACTAATCATGATTTCCAAAGTGTTGTCCAAGGGTACACAGTGAATATGTGTGGTAGACTAAGCAAGATTTCTAAAGTGTTGTCCAAGGGTACACAGTGAATCTGTGTGGTAGACTAATCATGATTTCCAAAGTGTTGTCCAAGGGTACACAGTGAATCTGCGTGGTAGACTAATCATGATTTTCAAAGTGTTGTCCAAGGCTGTACAGTGAATCTGTGTGGTAGACTAATCATGACTTTCAAAGTGTTGTCCAAGGCTGTACAGTGAATCTGTGTGGTAGACTAATCATGATTTCCAAAGTGTTGTCCAAGGCTGCACAGTTAATCTGTGTGGTAGACCAATCAAGATTTCCAAAGTGTTGTCCGAGGCTGCACAGAGAATCTGTGTGGTAGACCAATCAAGATTTCCAAAGTGTTGTCCAAGGGTACACAGTGAATCTGTGTGGTAGACTAATCATGATTTCCAAAGTGTTGTCCAAGGGTACACAGTGAATCTGTGTGGTAGACTAATCATGATTTCCAAAGTGTTGTCCAAGGGTACACAGTGAATCTGTGTGGTAGACTAAGCAAGATTTCTAAAGTGTTGTTCAAGGGTACACAGTGAATCTGTGTGGTAGACTAATCATGAATTCAAAAGTGTTGTCCAAGGCTACAAAGTGAATCTGTGTGGAAGACTAATCATGATTTCCAAAGTGTTGTCCAAGGGTACACAGTAAATCTGTGTGGTAGACTAATCATGATTTCCAAAGTGTTGTCCATGGGTACACAGTGAATCTGTGTGGTAGACTAATCAAGATTTCTAAAGTGTTGACCAAGGGTACACAGTGAATCTGTGTGGTAGACTAATCATGATTTCCAAAGTGTTGTCCAAGGCTGTACAGTGAATCTGTGTGGTAGACTAATCCTGATTTCCAAAGTGTTGTCCAAGGGTACACAGTGAATCTGTGTGGTAGACTAATCGTGATTTCCAATGTGTTGTCCAAGGGTACACAGTGAATCTGTGTGGTAGACTAATCATGATTTCCAAAGTGTTGTCCAAGGGTACACAGTGGATCTGTGTGATAGACTAATCATGATTTCCAAAGTGTTGTCCAAGGGTACACAGTGAATCGGTGTGGTAGACTAATCACGATTTCCAAAGTGTTGTCCAAGGGTACACAGTGAATCTGTGTGGTAGACTAATCATGATTTCCAAAGTGTTGTCCAAGAGTACACAGTGTATCTGTGTGGTAGACTAATCATGATTTCCAAAGGGTTCTCCAAGGGTACACAGTGAATCTGTGTGGTAGACTACGCAAGATTTCTCTAGTGTTGTCCAAGGGTACACAGTGAATCTGTGTGGTAGACTAATCATGATTTCAAAAGTGTTGTCCAAGGCTGCGCAGTGAATCTGTGTGGTAGACTAATCATGATTTCCAAAGTGTTGTCCAAGGGTACCCAGTGAATCTGTGTGGTAGACTAATCATGATTTCCAAAGTGTTGTCCATGGGTACACAGTGAATCTGTGTGGTAGACTAATCACGATTTCCAAAGTGTTGTCCAAGGGTACACAGTGAATCTGTGTGGTAGACTAATCATGATTTCCAAAGTGTTGTCCAAGAGTACACAGTTTATCTGTGTGGTAGACTAATAATGATTTCCAAAGGGTTGTCCAAGGGTACACAGTGAATCTGTGTGGTAGACTAATCAAGATTTCTAAAGTGTTGTCCAAGGCTGCACAGTGAATCTGTGTGGTAGACTAATCAAGATTTCCAAAGTGTTGTCCAAGGCTGCATAGTGAATCTGTGTGGTAGACTAATCAAGATTTCCAAAGTGTTGTCCAAGGCTGCACAGTGAATCTGTGTGGTAGACTAATCAGAATTTCCAAAGTGATGTCCAAGGCTGCACAGTGAATCTGTGTGGTAGACTAATCAAGATTTTCAAAGTGTTGTCCAAAGGTACACAGTGAATCTGTGTGGTAGACTAATCATGATTTCCAAAGTGTTGTCCAATGGTACACAGTGAATCTGTGTGGTAGACTAATCATGATTTCCAAAGTGTTGTCCAAGGGTACACAGTGAATCTGTGTGGTAGACTAATCATGATTTCCAAAGTGTTGCCCAAGAGTACACAGTGAATCTGTGTGGTAGACTAATCATGATTGCCAAAGTGTTGTCCCAGGGTACACAGTGAATCTGTGTGGTAGACTAATCATGATTTCCAAAGTGTTGCCCAAGAGTACACAGTGAATCTGTGTGGTAGACTAATCATGATTGCCAAAGTGTTGTCCCAGGGTACACAGTGAATCTGTGTGGTAGACTAATCATGATTTCCAAAGTGTTGTCCAAGGGTACACAGTGAATCTGTGCGGTAGACTAATCATGATTTCCAAAGTGTTGTCCAATGGTACACAGTGAATCTGTGTGGTAGACTAATCATGATTTCCAAAGTGTTGTCCAAGGGTACACAGTGAATCTGTGTGGTAGACTAATCATGATTTCCAAAGTGTTGCCCAAGAGTACACAGTGAATCTGTGTGGTAGACTAATCATGATTGCCAAAGTGTTGTCCCAGGGTACACAGTGAATCTGTGTGGTAGACTAATCATGATTTCCAAAGTGTTGTCCAAGGGTACACAGTGAATCTGTGCGGTAGACTAAGCAAGATTTCCAAAGTGTTGTCCAAGGCTGTACAGTGACTCTGTGTGGTATACTAATCATGATTTCCAGTGTTGTCCAAGGGTACACAGTGAATATGTGTGGTAGACTAATCATGATTTCAAAGTGTTGTCCAAGGCTGTACAGTGAATCTGTGTGGTAGATTAATCATGATTTTCAAAGTGTTGTCCAAGGCTGTACAGTGAATCTGTGTGGTAGACTAATCATGATTTCCAAAGTGTTGTCCAAGGGTACACAGTTTATCTGTGTGGTAGACTAATCATGACTTCCAAAGTGTTGTCCAAGGGTACACAGTGAATATGCGTGGTAGACTAATCATGATTTCAAAGTGTTGTCCAAGGCTGTACAGTGAATCTGTGTGGTAGATTAATCATGATTTTCAAAGTGTTGTCCAAGGCTGTACAGTGAATCTGTGTGGTAGACTAATCATGATTTCCAAAGTGTTGTCCAAGGCTGCACAGTGAATCTGTGTGGTAGACCAATCAAGATTTCCAAAGTGTTGTCCGAGGCTGCACAGAGAATCTGTGTGGTAGACCAATCAAGATTTCCAGAGTGTTGTCCAAGGGTACACAGTGAATCTGTGTGGTAGACTAATCATGATTTTCAAAGTGTTGTCCAAGGGTACACAGTGAATCTGTGTGGCAGACTAAGCAAGATTTCTAAAGTGTTGTCCAAGGGTACACAGTGAATCTGTGTGGTAGACTAATCATGAATTCAAAAGTGTTGTCCAAGGCTACACAGTGAATCTGTGTGATAGACTAATCATGATTTCCAAAGTGTTGTCCAAGGGTACACAGTAGATCTGTGTGGTAGACTAATCATGATTTCCAAAGTTTTGTCCATGGGTACATAGTGAATCTGTGTGGTAGACTAATCAAGATTTCTAAAGTGTTGTCCAAGGGTACACAGTGAATCTGTGTGGTAGACTAATCATGATTTCCAAAGTGTTGTCCAAGGCTGCACAGTGAATCTGTGTGGTAGACTAATCAGAATTTCCAAAGTGTTGTCCAAGGCTGCACAGTGAATCTGTGTGGTAGACTAATCAAGATTTCCAAAGTGTTGTCCAAGGCTGCATAGTGAATCTGTGTGGTAGACTAATCAAGATTTCCAAAGTGTTGTCCAAGGCTGCACAGTGAATCTGTGTGGTAGACTAATCAGAATTTCCAAAGTGATGTCCAAGGTTGCACAGTGATTCTGTGTGGTAGACTAATCAAGATTTCCAAAGTGTTGTCCAAGGCTGCACAGTGAATCTGTGTGGTAGACTAATCATGATTTCCAAAGTGATGTCCGAGGCTGCACAGAGAATCTGTGTGGTAGACCAATCAAGATTTCCAAAGTGTTGTCATAAGGTACACAGTGAATCTGTGTGGTAGACTAATTGTGATTTCCAAAGTGTTGTCCAAGGGTACACAGTGAATCTGTGTGGTAGACTAATCATGATTTCCAAAGTGTTGTCCAAGAGAACACAGTGAATCTGTGTGGTAGACTAATCATGATTTCCAAAGTGTTGTCCAAGGGTACACAGTGAATCTGTGTGGTAGACTAATCATGATTTCCAAAGTGTTGTCCAAGGCTGTACAGTGAATCTGTGTGGTATACTAATCATGATTTCCAAAGTGTTGTCCAAGGGTACACAGTGAATATGTGTGGTAGACTAAGCAAGATTTCTAAAGTGTTGTCCAAGGGTACACAGTGAATCTGGGTGGTAGACTAATCAAAATTTCCAAAGTGTTGCCCAAGGCTGCACAGTGAATTTGTGTGGTAGACTAATCAAGATTTCCAAAGTGTTGTCCAAGGCTGCACAGTGATTCTGTGTGGTAGACTAATCAAGATTTCCAAAGTGTTGTCCAAGAGTACACAGTGAATGTGTGTGGTAGACTAATCATGATTTCCAAAGTGTTGTCCAGGGGTACACAGTGAATCTGTGTGGTAGACTAATCATGATTTCCAAAGTGTTGTCCAAGGCTGTACAGTGAATCTGTGTGGTATACTAATCATGATTTCCAAAGTGTTGTCCAAGGGTACACAGTGAATCTGTGTGGTAGACTAAGCAAGATTTCTAAAGTGTTGCCCAAGGGTACACAGTGAATCTGTGTGGTAGACTAATCATGATTTCCAAAGTGTTGTCCAAGGCTGCGCAGTGAATCTGTGTGGTAGACCAATCAAGATTTCCAAAGTGTTGTCCAAGGCTGCACAGTGAATCTGTGTGGTAGACTAATCAAAATTTCCAAAGTGTTGTCCAAGGCTGCACAGTGAATCTGTGTGGTAGACTAATCAAAATTTCCAAAGTGTTGTCCAAGGCTGCACAGTGAATTTGTGTGGTAGATCAATCAAGATTTCCAAAAATGTTGTCCAAGGCTGCACATTAAAAATATTGATTGGTCTTTCCAAAGTAACAACTAACGCCTCTACCTGTTGATGACTCCGAACTGGTATGGAATTTTCTGTCAGGGATCAAAGAGTTAAAAATGTTTCCTCCGTTGGTCGTTTCATTTAAGTATCAAATATTTGGTTGTATCCTTCAGATAAATCGGGGCAGTTGTTTTATACAGCGGAGGAACGTCGACAAAGGACTGAACCAACTTTAGAACTTTTGGTTGATTTTATGGTGATGCCTGTAACGTAGCCAACTCCATCAGTTTTTAGGACAACTAACTTGTAGTCCGCCTCTGAATCATTCAAAGGACTGTTGTGCGACCTTTTGGTGTGATTAAAAATAATAGAAACGGCTGACAGTAGGTAATACATGAGAGTTCGAGCTCACCTGTACATGTACGTGTACGTGTACATGTACACCTCCATAGGATTTAGTGTTAAAATCGTGTACGTGTACAAGATTTTAACGGTTTTTTGGGTGAGCTCGAATTTTTTTAACACTGAATTGTATCCTAGACGCGCGTAGTTTTACGTACACGTACATGTATCGTTTTGATTGAAATCTGCAGATGAGTTTTCCCCATAGGATTCACTGTTAAATTGCGAGCAAAAAAAACGTTTTGAGAGTTCGAACTCGTTGTCTTGTCGATTCTAACAATCCGCGTCCGTACACGATTTTAACACTGAAACCCTATGGAGAGTGTTAAATTGCGAGCAAAAAAACGTTTTGAGAATTCGAACTCATCATCTTGCCGATTCTAACAATCCGCGTCCGCACACGAATTTAACACTGAAACCCTATGGAGGCGTACACGGAGTTCCACTTGCAGATTTTAGGTTGGAAATCAACTCGCGTGAAGAGGTGATGTTTGAATCCGCAAACCCACTGTAGCATTTCTCGAAGTGAGACTGGTGCACGTTATTGCGAGGTGATCTCAACGAGCACTTGATGGAAATGTTTTGAACGAAGAGTGTTGTCATCGGTGTGTTGGAAATCCGCGAGCCCGCTGTCACGTTTTTGATTGATATATATACAGGGGAGAAAAAAAAATATAAATAAATAGTTATTTAAAAAAAATAAATATATCAAATCGAATAGATAATAAAAACGTAAATCATGAGCGATTCTCAGGATATTAGAGTAAGGTTTCTTTTAAAAATGCTGATGAGAGCCTACGCATTCTGTGTGAACGAACAACTAGGTCGTCTCTTGTTAGAACGATGTGTCGGATGTCGGGATCACCTAGACTTCAATCACGAGAATCATTCGTGTCTGTGGATGGAAAGGGAAGATATGGTCGTCAAGTATTTCGAACCGGCGTTCGAACGCATTCAAATCAATGAAGTGATCGCGTTTTGGAAGAAATTACTCTACTGTAAGAATCGAAGCAAGCCCACAGATTCGGAAGAACAGAAATTGGCGCGTAAAAGTCTGACTTTACGAGATAAGGGATGCATCTTGAAATTATTGTTCAACGAAGCATACGTCTAAGTTTTCTCGTTGATATAAAATAAGGGAGAATAGAAAATAAAAATAAATACACACATAAATTTTTTATCTAATATTAGAAAGAACAAAACAAAAATGAGAACCAGAAATAAATTGTATCCGACGTTAGTGGATGACGAGGACGAGAAGCCGAACGGCGTTTTGCCGACGGCGCCGTCGCTAGAAGAAAGAGAAAAAAGAGAGAGGTATCGCATCGGTCAAATCAATGGAATCCAAGAGTATCTAATTCGAGAGAGAGATTCTCGTCGTTCCCTCAAGAAGAAGTATTCGCGTTTCATGACAGTCGTCAACGCGGTCGACACGACACTCATCACGATTTCCCTGGGTTTACACATGGCCTGCATCAGATTTTTGTCGACCGCAGTCGGCATTCCGATCGTGTTGACCGTAGAAGGAGTGGCTCTCGCCGCCGGATTGTTTAGCATGCTCGGAAACTTTTTGAGTAGGAAATTATATCTGAAGGCGAGGAAACACGACAAGATTCACGTCTTGGCCAACTCCAAGATCGACACAATATCCGAAATGATCTCTATGGTGTTGAAAGACGGTAGGATATCGGACGGAGAATACTTCGCGATATTGAGCGAGAAAACGAAATACAATGCCATGAAAGAAGCCATGAGAATCAAGACTCGTCAGATCATCAAGGAAGAGATGAAGGATTCTCTTGTGGAAAGGGGGAGGAAAGAGGCCAGGGAGGAATTCAGTAAGATGATAGAGCTCAAGAGCAGCGATTGAAAAAAAAAATATATAATAAGAACAGAATTTTAAAAAAAAAATATTAAATTTATATATAAAATAAAAAACGAAATTAATTTAAATAACTCTTAAAAAAATGTATTGCGTAAAGTGTAAGAGAGTTACCGAGACGAGTAATTCTCAAAGTGCAAACTAAAAACGACAGACGGATGCTTCGCGGAATTTGCGATGTGTGTGGTTCTGTCAAGACGCGATTCGTCAAAAAAAAGAACACGAGCAAAGGTAAAGGCATCGTGAATAAAATGATCAATAATCTACCTTTCGAAATGCATCTGCCCGGTCACAGTTTCATGGGACCCGGAACGAAATTGAACAAGAGACTCAACGCCGATCTGACACCCAAATCTTGGAGCAAACCTGTGAATAGGGTGGACGCGGCCGCGTATGATCACGATTTGTGCTACGCCGGACATCCCGACACCAAGACTCGCAACGACGTCTGCAACAAAAACATGTTGGGGAAATGAGAGGCATATCGAATCCGACCAGGAGAGAGAAGATGGAACGTTCGCTGGTCGGCAATCTGATCGGTGCGAAACGTCGATTCGGATGGGACGTTCAAAAAAAAAAAGCGCATCTGAAAAGAAGAAGAAACGATTATTGACGAGCGAATTGGCCGAGGAGTTACACAAACCCATAGTGCGTAAATTTCGAAAGAGAAGGGTGTTCGTGAAGGGTCTGGATGATATTTGGTCTGCCGACTTGGTCGACATGAGATCGTTTTCGAGGTGGAACGAGGGCGTCAAATATCTATTGACGGTAATCGACGCGTTTTCCAAATACGGTTGGATCAGAGCTTTGAAGGATAAATTGGGACCTTGCGTCGCCGAGGCTCTGAAGAGCGTGTTCGACTCGTCTTCTCGAAAACCGAGTAAATTGTGGGTGGATAAGGGAAAGGAATTCTACAACAAGCACGTTCGTCGATTGGTAGACCTCTACTCGATCGAAAACGAAGAGAAAGCCAGTGTGGTGGAACGTTGGAATCGACCGATGAAGGAAAAGATGCACAGATACTTCACGGCGAATTCGACCAAGAAATACATATATGCTCTGAACGGTCTGGTCAAAGATTACAACAACACGCGACACAGATCGATCAAGATGACTCCCGCGGAAGCTAGCAATCCTCGAAACGAAAAACGGGTCTACACGAATCTATATCCCGAGAGATCTAAGATCAGGAAGAAGTCTAGAACGCCAAAATTTGCGGTCGGCGATCGAGTGAGAATTTACTCTTATAAGAAGCACTTCGAAAAGAGTTATACTCCTCGATGGACCTCGGAAATCTTCGTGATAATCAAAATATTTCACACCGATCCGGTGACTTACGAAATCGAAGCTTTGGATGGAGAAGAGATCATCGGAAAGTTTTACAAACAACAATTACAGAAGACGAAGTTTTGATGAAGAAGACAAAAAATTTTTTTATTTACTCTCTTTAACATTTTCGTGTTTACACACATATATATAAGAGAGAAAAAAATAATAAAAAATAATTAAAAACTATTTTTAGATAAATAAAGCAAGTTAATTAATAAACAAAAAATTAAAAATCCTTTAAAATGACAAATATACTAGATATAGCACAAAGCATAGTGAAAGATGAAAGTATTCAAGAATATGAGGATCACGAATACGAACCGGTAACCGGAACAAGTTTGAACAATGCGGGAGAGATAAGAATCAACGTCGAAACTCAAGATCTATTCGTACATCCTAGCGAGAGTTACATAGTGGTGCAGGGACGTCTCACCAAGGAAGATGGGAGCGACTACGCCGACGACGACACGGTTACTCTTGCCAATAATGGCATCATGCATCTATTCAGTAACATAAAATACATGCTATCCGGACAAGAGATAGAATCTGTGTTTCATCCTGGTCAGGCCACCACGATGTTCGGACTCTTGACGTATCCTGATGATTTTTCAAAATCCAGAGGACTTAATCAGTTGTGGGTGAAAGACACCGTCGGCCCTGCTAGCGCAGGCGCCACCTTGATATTCGACTACATCATCAAGACGTCCAGACCTAAAGGAACGTTTTCGTTCAGGATACCTTTGAAACACATCTTCGGATTTGCGGACGATTACAACAAGATCATGTACGGATTCAAACACAATCTGACGTTGATTCGAAAAGGAAATGACGACGCAATAGTGAGACTCACTGCGACCGATGCGGGTAAGATAACTCTACACAAGATATCGTGGTTCGTTCCGCACGTGGAGCCTTCGATCGTGGAGAAAGTGCAGCTCTACAAGATCATAGAATCCAAGAGTAAATTACCCGTGGGATTTAGAATGAGACAGTGCGACACGGCTAGCATTCCTCCCTCCACGAATCACTTCGATTGGAGATTGACGGTGAAATCCGCTTCCGAGAGACCGTGTTTCATCGTGGTTGCATGTCAGACTGATAGGGACGGGTCTCAGGAAAAGAATGCGTCACTGTTCGATCACTGCCATTTGAGAAACATGCAAGTGTTTCTGAACACGACGAGATATCCAGCAATCGATTACAACGCGTCATTCGACAAGGACGATTTCTGCAGACTGTACGGCGACGCCACTGATTTTAGAAAGAAGTATCATGGTCTAGACGAATTGATGAGCAACCCTAACATGTCTCCCGGCGAATACAAGTCGATGTATCCCATGTTCGTATTCGATGTCAGTAAACAGAGTGAACGACTCAAGAGTAGCGTGTTAGACATTAAGATCAAGATGCAATTCGATAGGAACGTGCCGAGAAAAACCGAAGCCTTCGCCCTGGTCCTGTCGGACAGAGAATTACAATTCGAATCGGATGGAAATAAGATGTCGATCATTCAATGAGAGACGAGTGTGAAAAAAAAATAAAAAAACAAAAAAAAAAAAATAAAAAGTAATGAGTAATTATTAAAAACAAAAAAAAAACAAAAAAAAAATAAATAAAGTAATGTGATCTAGAGAGATTGAACATCTTTCTAAATCTCATTACTTTTTTTTTTTGTTTTTTTTTGTTTTTAATAATCACACATTATTTTTTTTAATTCATTATTTTCCACGCGTTCACTATTTGTTCAAAGAATCTAGTTCGATCAGTAGACTCACCACGGAAGTGGTGGCTTCGGGATTATTGGTTTTCGTGATGAAATTAATCCTGTCTCCGGCGTTCACTTTGAGAGGCATGCCGAACATGCCGTCATTCGCATGTTGATTCTCAGTCTTTTCGACGCTGTATCTCTTATTGCTCTCCACACCATTCACCATGAGATTGACGACCGCTCTGTTATTCAAATCCGAGGAAGCCAGACTCATTCGAAAGATTTCACCTCCCAGCGGCATGGGATATCCCACCTGACCATGTTTCGATCCCCTACCTCCATTTCCGAAAGACCACTCAGCTTTTCCTTCATCTAAGGTGCCGGCCTCTTCGGCCCACACGGTGATCAATTGTCTAGCATATTTGACTTTCTCCACCACTGAAATCAGGGTGCAGGCATCCGTCATGTTCACGGGATCCGGTAGATTCTTGAGCGCGTGTCCACCCATGTCTAGTTTACCTTCCATCATGTCGCCCTTTCTCCAGACCGAGTTGTCGTCCACGTACTTTCTGCTGACCGCGCTGGAATCGAATTCGGGATCGTGACTGAGTCCGAATAAATTGTGACCGTTCATGTCGATGCCACCCTCCATGGTTCCGCCAAATTGTTTGTTCAGGTAGAGATCATCCACTTGCGATTCTAGGTATTCTTGTGATTGTATCACGGAAGAATCTACGTAGCCCTTGTTGACCGCGGTTGAGTCTGCATCCGTGTCGTTGATCTCTGACAGATTCAATATCTTGTGGAATCCTGCATTCAGATCCGATTTCATTTCTCGTCCGTCAGACTTTCTCTGTTCCAGATCTAAGTAGTGTTTGGTCGCCACGTCCTTGGGATTCGTGGGAGTGGCCACGTTCGTTATCTTGTTATAATTGGCGTTCAATTCCGAGTGCATCGTTTTCGTAACGTATCTATTTCTCAGGTGTTCGCTGAATCTCGCTTGAGAGTCGTCCGCATATTTCTTGGTCGCGGCATCGGTGGGATCTATGGGATTCGCGACGTTCACCAAACGTTTGGATTTCAGATCCAGATCGTCGGTCACGGTTTTATCCACGTAATTATCTAGCAGGATTCGTTCGAAATTGGCGTTCCCCTGTCGACGTATTTTTTAGTCGCAGCATCTGTGAGATCTATCGGCTCGGGAAGATTGTAGAGCTTCTTATCATTCATGTTCAAAGGTTCTTCTCGAGGTTTGTATCTCCGAACGTAACGTTCGTCCAAGTTAGCAATGTCGTAACCATCCTCGACTTCGAACGTCTTCCTCTTCTTTCTTGGGTTGACTTTTTCATCGTCACTTCTACCAAATTTATCGACTGGCATGTTGTTGTGGGATTTTTTGTTTTTTAGAAAAATATGTTCAAACGCAGTTTATTAAAAATGAACTATGTTATTTTATTTTTCAGTTTTATTCGATTAAAATTTTTTTAAAATAATTTTTTATCTTTATATACTATAAAAAAAAAAAGCTCTCTCTAATGTAATGAGAATGTCTTGAAATCGATCTCCTTCAGACCATCTCTTGAGAACGTAGAGACACAGGTGACCACAAAACACTTGATGTGGTGATTGCACTTGTTCCGTGTTGTAACAAACCATCGATTTGATGAAATAGTTCTTTATTTCTTTTGGCGGCGAGATACTGTAGCTGTCGAAATAATAATTTTTCTTCTTCCCGTTCTTCATCCACGCCACCCAGTGAGTGCCTTCACCCGATGAATCATCTAGATTTAAAATTCAGCATTCCGATTGTCGAGGTCTTCTCTTCGGCAAGGCATCTCTGGAAAACACTCCTAGAAAATCTTCGATTTTCAAATCTTTTGCCGCATTCAACAGATCGATGTTGGATAGGGGTTCGTTGGGTAAGACGACACCTTCTACGGATATCTTTATTTTCTTATTCATAAATGCGTATATATATTTTTTATTTATTTATTTTATTATAATTCACTAAAAATGACGTTATTTTTTTTTTGTTTTTTTCTCTTTTTTTTTTAAACTAACATTCTCAATGTCTCTATCGTTTTCTATAATTTTGATTTCATCTAATTCCTCTTGATTTTCTGGACTCTCGATATCTCTATCGTATTCTATAATTTTGAATCCATCTAATTCTTCTTGATTTTCTGGACTCTCGATGTTACTATTGATTTCTATAATTTTGAATCCGTCTAATTCCTCTTGATTTTCTGAAATCCTATCATCCACAATCATATCTGGAATCTTATCATCCACAATCGTATCTAGAATCCAATCATCCATATTCATATCGTCTCTAATTAGATCCGCAGTCCAATATCCGAGTGCCAAAGTGCTTATTTTATCGTCTAACACGAATCTCTTATCGTCGTCGGCCGTCAGCGAAATCTTGTTGACTATTTTGGTATACAAGTCGTGATTTTCGCTTCGAATCGATTTCATAGTCTTATACACCGGACCACTTCCTAACAGAAAATCTTTATACTCTTGGAAAGAGATGTTTTTCTTCACCACGCACGCTTTAACTCCTTTGCACTTCTTAATCTCTTCATCATCTTCTAGACGATAAGCATACAGTTTGGGTCTCAAGCCCACGAATTCGACGATTTGTTTACCGCCGCTCTCGTCCTTAAATTTACCCAACACCTTCTTGTTGTCGTTCGATTGAATGTTGGACGGGTGATTGACGGGATAATTGCTTGTGTTGAACCACTCGGCCACGTCCTGAGATATATCTCGGTAGACGTCTTTCGTCTCTATCTCGTAAACTAAACTGTCCATGTCGGTGAACAGTAGTTTGGCTTTATCACCAAATTTTCGTTTGACGTAATCGTAGTGAAACTCGTACATCAATCGCTTGCTGATATCTAAGATGATCGGTCTGAGATAATATGGTTTGTCGAACTTCAGATGCGTCTTTTGTATGTGAACGGCCATTAGATTTTCGTCGAATATGGTTCAGTGTTTGTAATTGGGTTTCGCCACTAATGTTTTAGCTCTTTTCTCAGACGTGACAAGTCGAACGTCGGTTCTCTTCCTGATGTTTTCCATCGATTTACCATACACGCAGTTGTTCATGAGTTTGAAGAAATCTTTTTCGAAATTGTTCGATTTATGTTGACTAATTTCATCCTGTAATCGACGTACTGTTTCAAATTCTCGCTGTAGACGACGTAGTTACGTTTGTTAAATAAATTGGGAATGAGTTTTTCCTCGTCTCCCTCGTTCAGTTCCATTCATTCAGCAGCCAGCGGATAATCGTTGTGTAGATCATGTAATTCTTTTGGATATTTCAAATCGACTTCTAAAATGCAAGGATAATCTCTCCATTTTTGCATCTCTTCTGGTTCCTTCACCCTTTCAAAATTTCCAATCGGTAAAGGATGACTCATAGCCCAACCATACAGATTATTAGCGTCCCAATACTGTATATATTTAGTCGATCATTTCGAATCGAAACCTTCTTTCATGTAGGGATTGTTAGCCTCAGAATGTCTGTGGGAGGTCATCGAGACGCCACCTCTCGCAGCGCTTTCGAACATGAGCAACATGTCCACGTTGGATAATAATTCCAATTGGACTTCGGTGGTCTTCAATAGAGCGTTCCACGCCAAACCAAGTGCGGTGAAATACCAAGCAGGATCCAGATCGTAATTTTCGACAACAGACGTCTCGAAAATTTTCAAACACGTCTGCCAAGAGTAGAACGTCGGTCTTCAGATAGAGATCGTGATAATCTCTCATGGTTTTCATATCGAATGACTTCCACACGTTTTTAGCGTGTTCGTAATTCTCGTCGGAAATGTCGGATTCGTATAATTTCGAATAAAAATCTTCTTTCGAAGGTAGTGCGGTGTCTTCGAATCTCTTTAGATCATTCATGTAATCGTAAGGATAGACTCCTTTCCTCAACATGTCATCTACTCGTTCTTCGAAATGTTCGCTCATGATTTTAAATTTATCCTTGCTCATGTTATCGACTAATTTTTCCAGAGCGGTCGACATGAATTTAAAACTGTCGATGAAACGTATGCATCTAAGAATGAATTTCGTTTTTTCTTCCAATGCCTCTCCGTCGATTACTCTTTTCTCCTCCATGAGCTTCCATTTCGTGAAGGAAATGTATCTTTCTTTGCTGTTCGCGATGTAATTTAATTCTTCGTGTGAGGTGCCGAGATTTTTCACGAACAGATGACTGTCGTAACCTGAGAGATTGTGAAACATCACCGGATAGAAAGCGGCATCTCGATATTTTAAATTACACTTGCTGTGAGCCGGACCATGATACAGACCTGTGTAATGATCATCATGGTCTCTGACCTTCCTATTTTCTGTCGAATTCTCGTCGAATGATTGTCTGCATATGTGACATTCGGTGGCTCTGTTATTTTCATCCTGTTGCTCTCGCGTGATGATCATTTTTGCCGGAGTTTTGAATTTGTCATATAACATTTGAATTTTCGATTCTAACTCTTCCACGAACCTTTGAGCCACATCGTCATCTTCATACTGTTTCGTGTAGGTGAAGGGACCCATGTCATGTTGCGGGTCGAAAGCGCATTTCACGTAAATGCAATAGCCCGAAGGTATGTGTTTTTGATATCTTTTGACGTAACTTTGAAGAGTGTTGGGTTGACAGTAACTCATTTTCGCGGTGAAACATTTGAAATCAGCGTACACAACGAATGGTACTTTTAACCTTCTATTGTGATTTTCAACCTTCACGATGGTGTTGGGTTTGGGCATTTCGACGGTGACACCTTGATTTTCGTTGCAATATTCCTGATGTTTCGCCAACGAGTCTTCGCTGTGAAACACGTTCATGCAATTGTAACATAAAGATATCTTTCCGTTATGATTATTATTTTGTTTTGACAGTAATCGACTTGGATGTTTAACCCAACAGTAATGACGATTGTCACCATTCAAAATCAATAATAAAATATCGTCTTTTCTCTTCCGAGATACAAAGTCAGTCTGAGAGGATGGATCTTTCATTTTTTGTCGTCGTATCCCAAGACGTTCACTGCAACGTTCACCGCAACGGTGGGATTTTGAGCCTTGAAACATTCGATGTGTTTTAACTGGGTTGGAAAAGTCACTCCGGTCCAATCGAGATTTTTACAAGTTTCCTCGTACTGAGAAACTCTATCAGAGTTTATTTTGCCAGGGTATAAAGCGGATGTGACTGCCCATTTAAAACACTGATCATTGTTATTTTTCACGTTGATCACGGCGTATTTCTTAGCGAGGAAATACAGTAATTTCACGTAGGAAGACCCTTTCAACAAATCATTTTTAGTTATGTGAATTTCGAGTTTCAACACCTCATCGAACGTCCAATTACTACCTTCATGTTGATAATTCGCGAGAGACGTCAACATCTTGTCTTTCATCTTTTCGAAAACGTCTGATAAATCTGAACCTCGAAATTCGGGTTCGACATTAGATCTGAAATATGCATTTTTCACGATGCTCTCGCCGGACTTCACATCGATTTTATTCATCACGCAATGGAGTATCATCTTAATTTTTAGTCCCATGTTCATGTATTTGCGAAACAAATCCAATACCTTTTTCTTCACCCGTTCCATGAACAATTTCGGATCGATTCTCTTCAACGAGGGAACCACGTCGAAAGTTTTAAAAATGCATTTGATCACACTCTCCCATTCCACGGACTTCGATTGAAATAGTTCTGCGGCGAGTCGCGCTAGATATTCTTCTCCTTTCCCTTCGTCTATTGCTCGTCGAAGTTCGTTCGATATATCTCGTTTGCCTAGAATCTGATGTGCATCACTCGTTTTCGTTTTTCTTTTCTTTTCTTTGGAAACTTGAAGTTCTTCAATGGCTTTTCGTTTATTCATCTTCTTATTTTTCACAATCAAAGCGTTTTCGTTTTTTTTCGACGTCGGCATTTCGATTCCTTTTACTATCTTTTTCTTCTCATTTTTCACAACCGATGCATTTTTTGACGTCGTTGCTGTCGGCATTTCGATTCCTTTTACTATCTTTTTCTTCTTCTCATTTTCACAACCGATGCATTTTTTGACGTCGTTGCTATCGGCATTTCGTTTGCCTTTCCATCGTTTTGCAAATGTTTCTGTATTAGTTCAATCTTTTTTGATTTAGTTCTATGATTTCTGAAATGTGAAATTTTTAATAGTTTACAAATCTCGTTTAACTGAGGTATGGTTTTCTCATTTAAATTTTCCAATTTTTTTTTATCTGTTTGTTTCATTTTGTAAGAATATATTTTTTCGAATTTTGTATTTTAAATAATTTGTTTAAAAAGTTTTGTTTTTTTAATGTGAAAAAAAAAAAATTTTTGATGAAATTAATCGATTTTTTATGTTCCTTAACAAGAGAAAAAAAACTTTTTAAACAAATTATTTAAAATACAAAAATTTAAAATATACATTATTTGCAAGAATTCATAAAACAAAAAAAAACAAATAATCGATCATGACAGCAACACCTAAAAGATGCGAATTGAAATTGAAACGAGTCGAAGCGTGTACGAAATTAGGTTTTAAAATCTATACATTACAACAACACAATCCCATCGAATTGAACAAGGTCGAGACAATGGGCTTAGAGCGCTACTACGACAAATATCATATGTGTTTGAAATTGGATGAAGCCATGCTCGATTTGTTTTGAGAGTACCAAAGCGATCTGGTGAATAATATCATCGTCGGCGAAGACAGAAAATTCGACAAGGACGATTTGTTGTTGTTCTTTAGAAATTACATATATCCAATAATCTCACTCGAACTCTTGGACAAATCGGGTGGTGAGAGCGCTTTCACCGATGTAAAAAAACTTAAAAGAGTAAAGATAAACATACAAGACATTCATGTAAGTGAGAAAATGACGCATGTCAACATGCTAATAATGGACTTGGAAATATAAACAATAGAGAGATTGATTTTAGCAAAGAAGAATGAAAAAAAGTAATGAGTTCTAAAAGTGATCTCATTACTTTTTACAAAAAAATTTTTCACATAAAGAAATTAAAATTAAAAACAACTTTTTTTTTATATATATATAAAGAGCAAAAAAAACAAAACTTTTTTTTTAACAAATTATTAAAATACAAAATTTAAAATATACATTATTTGCAAGAATTCGTAAAATCAAAAAAACAAATAATCGATCATGAGGACAACAACACCTAAAAGATGCGAATTGAAATTGAAACGAGTCGAAACGAATAAGAAATTGGGTCATAAAATCTATAGTTTACAACGACACGATCCCATCGTATTGAACGAGGTCGAGACAAAGGGCTTAGAGCACAAATATGACAAATATATGATGCCTCTGAAATTGGACAAATCCGCGCTCGATTTGATTTACGAGTACCAAAGCGATCTGCAGAACATCGTCATCGCCGAAGATAGAGAATTTGACAAGGACGATTTGTCGATGCCCTATGGAAATTACATATTTCCAAACATCTCATTCGAACTCGTGGAGAAATTGGGTGGTAAGAGCGAGTTGACCGATGTAAAAAAACTCAAAAGAGTAAAGATAAACATTCAACACGTTTTCGAAAAAGGAGAAGACACGAGTGTCAACATGCTAATAACGGACTTGGAAATATAAACAATAAAGTGATTGATTTTTAGCGAAGAAAAATGAAAAAAAAAGTAAAAAGATCATCTTTAGATCTCATTACTTTTTTTTTGTTTGTTTTCCTTCTTCTTCACTATCACCATATAATATAATAACGTTTCCTTTTCTCTCAATTTTCAGCGTTGATTCTTCTTTTTTATTTTTCTTTGTGATATGATACGTTTATAACAACATTTTTGTTTATCCGAATCATAATTATGAACGAATGTTGTGCATCTCTTGGTAACACTCGCATCATTACCATTCTCTTCAGAAGGTAGTGGTGATGGTGGAAAGCATCGTCTCATTCTCAACCGTCTATCCCACGCTTTATCTATCTCTTTCATTAGTTCTTTCCTTAGATATCCATCATTAGCGTCTAACCATTTTTTAATTTTTTCGCTCTCTGTCTTGCGATGTTCATCATTATCGTCAAATTGTTTCTCCACCTTTTCATCCAGGTGATAAATTTGTTTCTCCATCTTTTTACCCATTTTAAATATATTATTTTATACTTTCTATGATTTATATTTCATATAATTTTATATTATAATAACATATTCAAAATCGGTATATTCTTAAATGGCGAATTCTCACCGAGCAACAAACCCTTGCCGAGTCGCTCAACGTTCTGTCCACTCTTCAGATAGAGGCCGTTTCCTCTCAGAGAGTTGCCACCTCTAACAGGTTCTAGATACAATCCTTTACCGCTGTCGTCTATGTGGATGCGACACACGGCTCCTCCCTTCTTCAAAAACAGTCCGCTGCCACCCATTAATTTCTCAACTGCCGATCTAGCGAGTCCCGTGAGAGCTCCCACGCCGAGAGTCTTTCCGAGAAAGGGTAGTGCCTTTGTGGCGAAGGGTAATGCTTTTGCGGCTATTCCTGCCAATAGCGGTAGGAAACCGCCTTTCATTCTCAAATTGTATCTCAGTTGAGCGGGACTCTTTCTCACCATCAACCCTCTTCCATCGCAAATCGCTTTCTCCATCCTTTTGATTTGACTTCTGGTCCAGGCGATCGAATCCTGACCGCCTCTTGTCAGATCTTCGTGAGTGAATTTGAATCTCACCGCCTCGCCTCGAGTTGTTAACGCTCTCTTAAGTTTCTTCCTCTGTCCTGCGGATATGTTCACGTTTTTAACCACGTATTCTGTCATAATTCTGTTTTTTAAAATATATTTACTTCAATTGTTTCTTGTTTAATAATTATATTAAAATAATTTTGTAAAATTAATATTGCGTTTATTTTATTTTTGTTATCTATATATATACACAATTTTTTTGCTTTTATATTTCTCTTATGTGAAATCGTATCGTCACTCTCTCTCCGCGAAGATCTAACAGTTCACCATTTTGATCCGTCAACGTGGTTTTGAGACTATACAACGTGTCTAAAATCACTGGTAGATAAACTAAATTTCGAGGTCGCTCCACGATCTTATAACCCGGCGACACGTTTGGAAAGAAGGAATAGATCGTCGGTTGAGCGCTACCATTCACGTAGCTTCCAGCAATCACGTCCACGTTCACCAGAATGCTATTGACTGCGAGAATGTCGACCGTATTTTCAGATGCCGCGTGGCCTCGATACATCTTTCGATCGAATCCCAACATCTTGCCTATAGAATCGTCCGTGTTGAAATCCACTCGAAAATTATCTTCCAAACCCAACATCGTCTGTAAGGTATTAGGATTGGGAGCGAGTCTGATCTTGTTGATTCCCTTTCCATCCGTCTTCATTCGCGTCTGAATGTAATTGTTCAAATCGTCTATGTCGTAACTCCCTTTGGGAATTCGAATCTCCAACCAATCCGTTCCGTAGGAATACTTGAACGAGTTATTCTTTTCGGTGACGTTGGGAAAGGAATAATAAGTCTCCAGATTCACGAAAGCCATCTCGTATCTTTTCTCTCTATTCAATTCGATGGAAGGTTCGAATTTCGTAGCGAATCGAGTCGAATCGCCCCTCACCATGATTTGAATGGATTGTTTTGCAGCCGTATTCTCGGCTATCCGTTCTAACAATTCTCCATGTTCGAACATTATATTTAATTTTATTTTTTTATTCAAAACTAATTATTTGAAGATTTATTATTTTCTAAATTTTATTTTCACGCTCTATCTTATTATTATCATCGGAAACATAAAACTTGTCGAATCCGCACCGATATTTTCCGCGATTAAATTCGCTTGTCAAATCGATCACGACGAAATTGTAAAGTCCACCATCCCAAACCCTCTTGCAGAATCTCCTGAATTCCGCAGCGCTCATGTCGTTTGCGACGTGATCACCGTAGATGTGATTGAGATTCTTGAGATCTTGGCGAAAGAGACATAGAAAATTAGCGTTCTCCCTTATCGTCTGTCTGGGCAATCGAAAATAATTCTGCGACAGGTAGAAACAGTCCACGTTGCTGTGTCGACCACTAACGTAATACGATTCGCATCGGTTCTGTCTCTCCAAAAGCAGATCGTCGAAAATCATGAGATTCTTATCTTTCGATTTCAGTTCCCTAGGATCCGGAACGTCGCTAACGTTCTCATAAAATCGACACTCGACGTTCGAAGATGCATTTCTCTTCATCAGCTCCATCGCCGCACCGTCCAAAATGGTCGAAAGTGGAGCTCCGCTCTTGTCGAATTCCTCCCTACTATCAAAGATTCTGGCTATGACGTCCTTGGGCAATCTACGATCCATGCACTCTCGAAGCAATCTGTATTCGGGTTGAAACAAGCTCTTGCCAAACACGAACAATCTGTCGTAATCCAACCAGTCAGGTCGGGACAACAGATTCATCAACAGATTGGTCTTTCCACAATTCGATTTTCCCACTATCAAACCTCTTATGCTTTTGTGAAAGAACTCGTTATTCGACCTCTTGGTCATGGCGTCGTTCCAAGACATATCTTTAATGTTCATCTTTGTTTTATTTTTTTTTTTTTTGTTATTTTAGATTCTTTTCAAACGCAAATTTTTTATGTTTTTCAAACTCTGTTTTTAATGTTATTATTTATTTATATCACACCGTCGCGAGTTCTCTTCAATCCGGATCCACTCGTCATTTTGGCTAAATCTTGTATGGGCACCACAGCATCCTTAAAATCTTTCCAACTTTTCGGCGTTCGCTCTAATGCAGCTCGCTTCGCCGGCGGACTGATCAACTTGTCGATCAACGCGTCGGCTGCCCTCTTGCCAGCCACAGAAGCTATACTACCACTGGCTTTGGAAGCGGCTTTCTTACCAGCATCCAAAGCCGTCTTCTTACCAACCTCAAATGCGGTCGATGCGAGTTTTCTACCCGCATCGCTCGTGAACGCTCGCATTATAGAATCGACGATGCCAGAACCGCCTTGAACGTAAGTCCTGACGTATCCCCTGTTCTTTATCACCAACATATTTTATTTTTATGATATATTTTGTTTTTTCACTGGTAAATCGTTTTTGCCGTTTAAATACTTTTATTATTCTAGTGTAAAAATTTACTGTTTTATTTTTGTTTGTTTGTTTGTTTCTCTCTACTTATTATATACACATCAATCCTTCAATTCGTTCATCAGCCTTTTATACTGGTTTTTATTCAAAACCTTCTGTCTTAACAATTCGTCAGATATAGTAACTATCTGATTATCTAATCCCGTGTTACCAGCCCGTCTGCTCGCCATCAACAAACTCAATCTCTGAGACAGAGCGTCGGAATCGCTCGGAAGAAAAGTGATTTTCACCCCTTTGCCAGTCACCGATTCGACGAACTTCTTGTTCATATCCCATATGGGGTTTCACCACTTTCGTCCACTTGTAACCTCTGTTGGCTTTGGGTCTCGTCTCTCTGACATCGTTATTTCTCTTCATGGCGTGGGTCTGGACCAGAATGTCTCCGTAATTGTCGAAATCCTGTTCCGTGTAATCGCTGGGCTTGTCATAAAGGAGCAATCTGCGCAGACCATCAGTCAATTCGTATTTGTTCGAACCCACGATCAATTCATCATCGTCAATTTCTACTTCTGTGTCTCCTACAAAAATCCTTCCCTCCGAATCCTTATAAAATCCATACGACTGATCTCTCTTACCACCACCATCATCAGACGATGCGACGCTACTAGTGGTGATAGTCGAAGCTGTATCATCAGACTCGCTCTCTGTTTGAATTCCCGTGGGAACGTAATCCGGTGTAGATTGAACGGAATACCGATTTCCAAAACTAGGAGGCAACAAACCCATTCTCAAAGAACTCTCCTTTATGGGTCTCAATTCTTCGACTATCTCCTTCCTGCTTCGCTCTTGACCCTCCGTCACGGGTTTAAATATTTTTGTGGCTTCGCGTTTGAGTTCCATCTCACCAAGACGTCTGCTCCTATCAGCTGACTGAATGCTCTTCTTAGCACGCTCAAACTCTTCTAAAATTCGATCTCGGTGTCTAGGATCCATCTGTAAAAACATCTTTCGTTTTAATTGTTTTTATTATTTTCAAAATTAAATGTTTAATTATATTTTTATGTTTTAAGTAATAAAACTCTTTCCGTCTTTAATATAATAATCTAAAAATATTCACATCTCAACTGTTAATTGAATTGGAATACGTTTAAACAGTACATGACAAACCGGTTTCTGATTTATCGCATTTTGACAGTAGTTTTTTACATTATGTCAAAAGATCACCATTCACACATCAAACAACCATTTACTCAGTGTCGAATTAAGAGAGAATCCCTTTGATGACTGTTAAACAGTTTCAACACACAACTGAAAACTGATTTTAACGCTGAGAACTTTTTCATTACAAAATCTCTCTCCGATTGCTATCATGAATATATTTAAAATTTTACCATTCAAAACCTAATTGAGGGGAAAATGCGTTTTAAACATTCTGATAAGTGTTTGACTTTTTTCGAACGAACGCTTAACAGTCAATCTCTCTCATCAAGACAAAACACGAATATCTATTACAGATCAACTCTTTCGAACAAAAAACCCTCAAAACTCAATTTCTATCCGTCCCATCAAGAAAAAACATGAATGTCTATAATACAGACCATATTCATAATCGACTCTTTTGAACAAAAAACCTCATTCACTCATAACGATAACATGTGTTAGTTTTTACTTCAGGAAGACGTGACTGGGTTCGCGAATTTCCAACACACCGACGACAACACTCTTCGTTCAAAACATTTTCATCAAGTGCTTATCGAGATCATCTCGCAATAACGTGCGCCAGTCTCACTTCGAGAAATGCTACAGTGGGTTTGCGGATTCAAACATCACCTCTTCACGCGAGTCTATTTCAGACCTAAAATTCGCATGCGAGTTTCCCCCATAGGATTCAGTGTTAAAATCGTGTACGGACGCGGATTGTTAGAATCGGCAAGATGATGAGTTCGAACTCTCAAAACGTTTTTTTGCTCGCAATTTAACACTGAATCCTATGGGGAAAACTCATCTGCAGATTTCAATCAAAACGGTACATGTACGTGTACGTAAAACTACGGATTCCTCCCATAGGGTTCAGTGTTAAAAAAATTCGAGCTCACCCTAAAAAACCGTTAAAATCTTGTACACGTACACGATTTTAACACTAAATCCTATGGAGGTGTACATGTACACGTACACGTACATGTACAGGTGAGCTCGAACTCTCATTTATTACCTACTGCTGACATTCAAAATCTCCAGAATAAATGATTCGTCGAGTTTGATTTTGACGGCCAAAAAATAACGTGATTGTTTATCCCAAGAGACGCCAGAAGTCTCCATTTAATAACTGATTTAAAAATTGACTGGGGTGGGGAACTCCCCTTTTCTTTCTCAAACCGTCCTATGATCGATCGCGCCTTCAGCATCTGCATCACTATCCGCCCTATGATCGATCACGCCTTCGTCATCTGCATCAGTATCCGCCCTACGATCGCTCGAGCCTTCGGCATCTGCATCAGTATCCGCCCTACGATCGATCGCGCCTTCGGCATCTGCATCAGTATCCGCCCTATAATCGATCGAGCTTTCGGCATCTGCATCAGTATTCACCCTATGAGCGATCGCGCTTTCGGCTTCTGCATCAATATCCGCCTTATGATCCATCACGCCTTCGTCATCTGCATCAGTATCCGCCCTACGATCGCTCGAGCCTTCGGCATCTTCATCAGTATCCACCCTACGATCGATCGCGCCTTCGGCATCTGCATCAGTATCCGCCCTATAATCGATCGCGCTTTCGGCATCTGCATCAGTATTCGCCCTATGAGCGATCGCGCTTTCGGCTTCTGCATCAGTATTCGCCCTATGATCGATCGCGCTTTCGGCACCCGCATCAGCATTCGCCCTATGATCGATCGCGCTTTCGGCACCTGCTTCAGTATCCACTCTATCATCGATCGAGCCTTCGGCATCTGCATCAGTATTCGACCTTTGAGCGATCGCGCTTTCTGCATCTGCATCAGTATTCGCCCTACGATGGATCGCGTCTTCGACATCAGCATCAGTATCCGCCCTACGATCGATCGCGCCTTCGGCATCTGCATCAGTATCCGCCCTATAATCGATCGAGCTTTCGGCATCTGCATCAGTATTCGCCCTATGAGCGATCGCGCTTTCGGCTTCTACATCAATATCCGCCCTATGATCGATCACGCCTTCGTCATCTGCATCAGTATCCGTCCTACGATCGCTCGAGCCTTCGGCATCTGCATCAGTATCCGCCCTACGATCGATCGCGCCTTCGACATCTGCATCAGTATCCGCCCTATGGCCGATCGCGCTTTAGGCATCTGCATCAGTTTTGAAAGAAGACCAGTCACAGAATTAAACCCTAAGGCTCGAATTTCCTTTTACCAGCCCTGAATATTTGTTGAAAACAAAATTGCCTCTAAATATTCCTGATGACCACTAAATGGAACTAGCTATATTTTTGAGATAAAAAAAGAAAATATTTAGTTATCCGGGAAATGTTCTTTATAAATGCCGTCTAAAGTCTGATGGTCAATACAGTTAAAACTATAAGTCCTGTCATGAAATGCGCACAAATAGCACGTTGATATGCACGTTAATGTACGCGTTATAGCCCAAGTAAAGCTATCAAATTCTGTACATATGGCCTGTGCACAAGCAATGTTTCAGCCAATGGACCTCCGGGTAACCCGGAGGTCCATTGGCAGAAACATTGCATGTGTTTGCTACAGTTAAAACTAGAAGTCCTGTCACAAACAGTGCGCTTATCTAGGCTTAATTGCGCGTTGGAATTGCGCGCAATTGCCATATCGAATGGCATCCAAAGCACGGTAGGTTCTCTTGGTTACTCATAGCAAACACATGCAATGTTTCTGCCAATGGACCTCCGGGTTACCCGGAGGTCCATTGGCTAAAACATTGTTTGTGCACAGGCCATATGTACAGAATTTGATAGCTTTACTTGGGCCATAACGCGCACATTAACACGCATATCAACGTGCTATTTGTGCACATTTCATGACAGGACTTCTAGTTTTAACTGTATGAGTAACCAGGAGAACCTGTCGTGCTTTGGATGCCATTCGATATGGCAATTGCGCGCATTTCCAACGCGCAATTAAGCCTAGATAAGCGCACTATTCGTGACAAGACTTGTTGTTTTAACTGTAAACAAACAAGAAAACATTAATTCATTTCTACTTCCGAAATCAACTCTCTGACAACGTTACCACCTTGACGTTAACGTCTGATGTTATTCTTGTATTTGACATGTTGTGAACGATATTTTACATAATGTGCTAGTTAATGGTGATTTTATGATAAACTTTCAGTGGCGTAATAATAATAATAATAACACTTCGGCCGGCCGCTGATTTGTCGCGGTTCTCGTATGAGAAGGCCTTGGTTACCCATGTTCTACCAACTGCCTCCCTATTCCCGCGCTTCTTCTCTCCTCCCAACACTCGGAGACGAACTGCTTGATGACATCCCTTGCCCCAGTCTTCCCAATCTCTCCTATTAGTATATTAACCCTCTCCTTTGAGTCTCCCCCTAACCACATGTCCCTCATTCTCCCATCCCACTTCTCCATTATACTCCCCGTGAATCTTGTTCTTTTAGACTGGTATTTTGGGCATTCTATAAGAAAGTGTTCCAGGGTGTCCACCACGCCCACGTTGCACATCTGGCACTCCTTTTCACTGTTTTTCCCAATTTTTCCCCTCAGCTCCAGGGACCGCGACCTCAGCTTGAACAACAGTGACCCCCCCCCCCCCCCCCCCCCCCAAGGTGCCATCAAGGTACTCTTCAAAACCAGGCTTCTCTTTATCACGCAGGCCACCCAAAGACCTCTTTGATTTGACCCCCTCTCGCCAATTACGGTTACAATCATATTCAACCTTGAATAAATATTAATAATTGAAATTACCTGATAAATTCTTTGAAGATATCCGCATCACAGTCTGTAACAAGGATTTCAGCGTCACAGCTTGCAAGTGGACCCCAAAACATAGCTTGGAATACTGAACTCCTACACGACAGAACATATTTATGTACCTCGATTTTTTCTTCGTGTTCCCCGACCATAAATGTGACATCGCAATCTATTGAATTGTCCAACAGGTACAAACTGCACTCAGCTAGGGATTTCCCATCTCTCCAATCTTCCATTTTGTCTCTTTAAATGTCTGGAATTAGAAGTTAATTCAGACATTTTATATATTATTACGTTGTGGGTAATGAGGCACAGCATCTCAAATGGTTTGGGGGCGAGAGGTGTGTGTGTGTGCGGGGGGGGGGGGGGGGGGGGGTGCTTGGTATTTTCAGAACATTTTGGGTGAATTATATTATCGTGACACACTCGCGGAGTAAGTTTCCTCCGTCCAGTATTTCGTGTTTGTCTGAGAAACACAAGACGAAAAAATGTATCTCAAGCAGACATCTAAACTAAAGAATTCAGGTGGTGCAAACTCGGCGTTAGCCCTCATTCAGCTGTTTACATGTATCTATTATTCTCACAAGAGTGTGTATGTATAGTACATGGAGAGTGGTTTATTACTAAATAACACGGGGTGGTGTATCCACTCAAACAAAAGCTATATGTCTGGGAAAGAAACAGAACAAGCAAAGTTACAGCCAAGGGACCTCCGGCTGTAACGCGGAAGTCTCTTGCTAAAAACTTCACCTGTCCTTCTTGTGCATTGCCATGAGGGTCAACAGTAGTAGTATGACTCGGGCTTTTCACCCCAAGGTTGCCGGACCTCGGTGCCGGACCTCGGAAGTGACTTCATGTCACGTGAAGGGGTGGCGCCATGTTGTGTTATCCTGGTAACCCGCGTGAGCGGCCCATGTTGTGACGGCATCCCTATAATGATACATGGTGTTAGTGCGCATGCGCTGAGCGTGTTGTTAGGGTGATAAGTGTTTGCGTCGTCCATTTTGTATACTGGAGGCCGTCATCTTGGTTTCTATGGTAGTACGCGGTTGCTATGTTACCCAAATGATGCTTATAGGACAGGGGTGTGTTCGGGGGTGTGTTCTATTGGACAGGAGTAATTTCCCGATTCGTCGAATTACCACAAACAACCCGACAATCCCTCCAAATCACCAAAATCCACTCCAAATCACCGAAATTGACTTTATTTACTACGTACGAACGTCCCATTTTATCGGCTTCGCACGTAGTGCTATAGTACAGAGGGGGGGGGGGGGGGATGGGGCAGGTGTGTGTCCGATTGAATTAGTGTATATCGAATTATCCAAAAGGACCCAGCCACCCTTACAAACCACCAAAATCTACACCAAACCACCAAAACGGACATGTGAAATCCCATTTTGGGCATATAAAAATAACATGTAATGCTATAGGACCGAGATATCTCCTGGGGGTATGTTCTTTTTAATAGGAGTACAGGACCTGATTTTCCCAGATCCCATTTTAATGCCTATTGCATATGCTACTCTAACACTAACAGTCTATCCAGTCCAAACTATCTCTGGTTCTCTCGTCCAAGTCTTATAATCACCAGTGCTTGATTTCCCATAATCTGTATGCAGAGTTATCTCCCTTGTGTACAACAAAAACCTATATCATTTTATACCAAAGCCAATAAGCTATCGAGCAGCTACTAGTAAGTCATTGCTCGAACGACACGAAGCAGATCGAGCAAATGAGCTTTAGAACAATTGCTCGATCGAGTGACTCGCACATATTGCTCGAACGACTCGAATTCCATCGAGCAAATGAGCTATCGAGCAATTGCTTGTTTGAGTGACTCGCACGTACGACTCTTCGACTCATTTCAGAAAAAAGGGATTCCATAGCCACAGGCGTTTTCGAAAAAGGGATTCCACAAATAGGATTCTACAAATGGGATTCCAAAAAGGGGATTCCATAAGTGGGATTGCAGCCAATAAGCTATCGAGCAGCTACTAGTAAGTCATTGCTCGAACGACACGAAGCAGATCGAGCAAATGAGCTTTAGAACAATTGCTCGATCGAGTCACTCGCACACACTGCTTGAACGACTCGAAGCCCATCGAACAAATGAGCTAACGAGCAATTGCTCATTCGAGTGACTCGCAAATAAGACTCTTCGACTCATTTCAGAAAAAAATGATTCTATGGCCACAGACATTTCCAAAAAGGGATTCTTAGAAAGGGATTCCATAAAATGGGATTCCGTGTTTTAACATCAACACTCGAGCATATTCCCCTTCCCTATTGGAAGAATTCAGTTCAATGGGTCGTAGTTCAAAACTTTAATTCAGGTCACTTTCGTTATATTTTCATTAACCCTTTACCCAACGAATCGCCCGCTTCCGCCCGCGTACTATGCAAATTCAGCAGCTGAAAAAATATTATTTTTCGAAAAACTTCAACAAAACCATATCATGTGACCCCTCTTTGGAACGAGCTCGTCGAGTTCGTTCCAAAGAGGGGACGCATGATATGGTTTTGTTGAGATTTTTTGAAAACATTTAAAAAATGATATTTAGAATAATAAATTTAAAATCGTCTGTGTTGGGTAAAGGGTTAAGTTTAAAATTAATTCAATCCAGAATAGTTCACAGGGGTTGACACTGTGTTATATTTGCTTTAGGGTTATAGTTGAAAAATAGATTTCATTCAGTTCAAGGTTGATAAATATATACTACTTTTGCTAAGCACCAAATATTTGACGCATCATTGTGAAATTTGCTTGCGACATATTTGCGATATTTTTTGAGGAATGTATTGAGATGGTCCCCAGTGTTTACATTAGCTCTCTTGACAGGCAGACGTTTCGTGACAGTCATGGAAAGCATGTGCTCCTTGATTTTCATGATGTTTTCGTGCACTATCTACAGGTACATGACATGTGTAGGGTATTCAATCTCCATTTCAACACAAACCCTTCTGATTTAATGATTGAATATGGCAAATGCAAATGTACGAAAACATTTGTCCGAGACAGAAATGTGGCGGGCTATAGGGACGGTGGAGCAACGCGCTACCCATCGTCAGGTTGGTGAAGCCCTTGGTATGCGCCATACGGTGATCACCAGAGCCTCAGCAAGATTTCAGCAGTATGGCACACCAGTAAGACGGCATGGTGGTGGCAGAGACAGGCCAACATCTGCAGCTGAAGACCGGTTTTTGATCATTCAGGCCCGTAGGAACCGCGTTGCTACAGCAACCCAGCTTCGCAGTGACCTTCAAAATGCATCCCGGGTAAATATTCGACGCACATTATCCAGGCAAGGTTGCACGAAGGTGGTCCCCGATCGAGAAGACCATGTATTCGCATTCCGCTGCCCCAGAACCACCGCCAGGCACGATATGAATGGGCCATGGACCACGTTGGATAGACCAGAGAAGATTGGTGACCTGTCCTTTTTACAGATGAGTCAAGATACTGCCTAGACCACACAGATAGGCGTTCTAGGGTATAGATAAGAGCAGGAGAGCGATTCCACGCAGCCAACAATGCTGAGCATGACCACTATGGTGGAGGGTCAATCATGGTCTGGGTGGTATCAGCTGGGAAGGACGTACAGAGCTCTGTGTCCTTGGACGTGGTATATTGATTAAGCAACGGTATATTGATGAGATCCAGGATGTCCACGTCAGATTGTATGCAGGTGCAGTGGGTGATAGATTCATTCTGATAGACGATAATGCCCATCCTCGTGTTGCCCATGCTGTCGGGGAGTACCAGCAGAGGGAGAGGATTGAGCGTATGGACTGGCTAGCAAGATCCCCTGACATCAATACAATCAAACATGTCTGGAATTACTTGCTGCTTGCAATTTCAGCCCGTCCAGTCCAGCCAAGAAGTGTCCAAGAGCTTGGTGCCATGCTGGTCCAAGAATGGAACAACATCCCACAAAGGACCACCAGGAACCTGATTGGGAGCATGAGAAAGCGTTGCCAAGCTGAATTATCAGTAATGGGTCTCTTACTCGATATTGAAGCCATACCAGTTCGCTCCGTCAACTTTGTGGCATATTGGAAAATTTCCTCTTTTACTAAAAATATCCATTTTCCATGGTTATCGTATTCAAAAGCTAAAAAATAGTGTCGAACACAAATAAAATCTTAAGTGCTGTACTTAAATCATTAAATATATAATTAAATAAAAAATGTATAAACTTTTCATCACAAAATTTCAACTAAAACGAAAAACAGATAGTTGGATGTACTTGGTGCTTAGCAAACTTTGAGTAGTATATATACCTTCATTAAGGTTATGGTTCAAAAATAATGTCCGTTCAAACAGTTCAAAAGGTTTTACAGTTATGGTTATAGTTCAAAACGTTGTTCACTTTGATGTGTTGACTTTGATCGTGGTGGTGTTTGATCAGTTTAGTTCAAGAGGGTTAACATTGGGTTTTATTTAGGGCTTATAGTTCTAAACTTTGTTCACTTTGTAATGTTCTGTTCACTTCGAGCTTGATTGTGTTTGATCAGATCAGTTCAGTCTTTGTTCACTTTGTTGTTTTCTGTTCACTTCGATCTTGATCGTTTTGGATCTTCGTTCTGTACCTTTGATGTTTTGCACTGACCATTATCAGGTTGTATCTGTTCAGGGTCTTGTAGTAGTTGTTGAATTGGGCGTTATCATTCCCTTTCCATATCCTCGAGTGATGATGTTACAACACGGAATCCAATTTTACAAAGTCAGATATGAATCCCATTTTACGGAAAGCCCTTTTTAAGAATCCCTTTTTGGAAAAATGTCTGGGGCTTTTGAATCCCTTTTTTCTGAAAAGAGTCGAAGAGTCGTATGTGCGAGACACTCGAACGAGCAATTGCTTGTTAGCTCATTTGCTCGATGGGATTCGAGTCGTTCGAACAGTATGTGCGAGTCACTCGACGTAAGACGGAATCCCACTTATGGAATCTCTTTTTTGAAATCTCATTTGTGGAATCCCTTTTTCGAAAACGCCCGTGGCTATGGAATCCTTTTTTTCTGAAATGAGTCGAAGAGTCGTATGTGCGAGTCACTCGAATGAGCAATTGCTCGATAGTTCATTTGTGCGATAGGACTCGAGTCTTTCGAGCAATATGTGCGAGTCACTCGATCGAGCAATTGCTCTAAAGCTCATTTGCTCGATCTGGTTTGAGTCGTTCGGGCAATGACTTACTAGTGACTGTTCGATAGCTTACTGGCTTTGGAAATGATGTAGATTTTTTGTACACAAGGGAGATAACTCTGCATACAGATTATGGGAAACCAAGAACTGGTGATTATAAGACTTGGACAAGAGAACCAGAGATAGTTTGGACTGGATATACTGTTAGTGTTAGAGTAGCATATGCAACAGGCATTAAAATGGGATTCAGGGAAAATCGGGTGTGTACCCCTATTAAATAGAACATACCCCCAGGAGATATCTCGGTCCTATAGCAGTACGTGTTATTTTTATATGCCTAAAATTCACATTTACGTTTTAGTGGTTTGGTGTAAATTGTGGTGGTTTTTAAGGGGTGGTCGGGTCCTTTTGTGTAATTCGATACACACTAATTCAATCGTACACACCCCAGGGACCCCCTCTGTACTTTTGTACTACGTGCTAAGCCGATAAAATGGGACGTCCGTACTAAATAAAGTCAATTTCGTTGATTTTGGGTGGATTTGGGTGATTTGAAGGGATTGCCGGGTTGTTTGTGGTAATTCTGCTTATCGGGAAATTACTCCTGTTTAATCGACCACACCCTCCGAACATACCCTTGTCCTATAAAAAGCCTTTGGGTAACATAGTATCCACGTGCTACCACAGAAACCAAGATGGCGGCCTCCAGTACACAAAATAGACGACGGAAACACGTGTCACCCTAACAACACGCGCAGCGCATGCGCACTAACACCACGTATCACTATGGGGATGACGTCACAACATGGGCGCTCAAGCGGGTTACCATGGCAACATGGCCGCCCACACGGGTTACCATGACAACATAACATGGCGCCACTGGGTAACGTGACATGACGTCACTTCCGAGGTCCGGCACCGGGGTCTGGCAACCTTGGGGTGATAAGCCCGAGACACACTACTGACAGTTATTATTTTGATGAAAGCCCCACTACCCGAGTGTTTTATTGGTACTTCCTCCCCACGTACTGTGGGAGTATCCAAATATTTTCATCTTCTACTTTTCCAGGAACTTCACAACTCCACAATATGATTTTGAAATTTATTTGATGTCCGGTTCCGATAGTCAGACAAATATAATGGAAATGGATCCTAGCATAACAATGAGTAACAAAACAATGAGCGAATAACCAAAAACAAATCATAGAGCGATTTTCATTGAAGTTCACAAAAGTTGTTTTAAGCAGTAAAAAGTCCTAGAGCGATATTTACTGTATAATACATTGTCAATGAATAGCAAAACCATAAGCGATAATTAATGGAGTGTACAAAACAATTTAAGCAGTAACAGGTCCCAGAGCAATATCTACTGTACAAAACATTGTTAATGATTAGCAAAACCATGAGCGATGTTTAGTGGAGTGCACAAAACAATTTAAGCAGTAACAAGTCCAGAGTGATATTTGCTGTACAAAACATTGTTAATGATTAGCAAAACCATGAGCGATATTTAATGGAGTGCACAAAACAATTTAAGCAGTACGGTAACAAGTTCAAAGTGATACTTACTGTACAAAACCAAGTTCAAAGCGATACTTCCTGTACAAAACATTGTTAATTAACAGATGAAACCATGAGCGATATTTAATGGAGTGCACAAAACAATTTAAGCAGTAACAAGTCCCGTAGCGATATTTAATGGAGTACAGAAAACAATTTAAGCAGTAACAAGTCCTAGAGCAATATTTACTGTACAAAACATTGTTAATGAATAGCAAAACCATGGGCGATATTTAATGGAGTGCACAAAACAATTTAAGCAGTAACAAGTTAAGAGCGATATTTATTGGAATGCACAAAACATTTTAAGCAGTAACAATTCCTAGAGCAATATCTATTGGAATGCACAAAACATTTTAAGCAGTAACAATTCCCAGAGCGATATCTATTGGAATGCTCAAAACATTATAACCAGTAACAAGACCCAGGGTGATATTCATTGGAATGCAAAAAAACTGTTATAACCAGTAACAAGTCACAGAGCGATGTGCACAAAAATTGTTTAACCAGTAACAAGTAACGGAGCGATGTGCACAAAACGTTTTAACCAGTAACAAGTCACAGAGCGATGTGCACAAAAATTGTTTAACCAGTAACAAGTAACGGAGCGATGTGCACAAAACGTTTTAACCAGTAACAAGTCACAGAGCGATGTGCACAAAACTGCTGTAATCAGTAACTAGTCACAGAGCGATGTGCACAAAACTGTTTTAACCAGTAGCAAGTAACGGGGCGATGTGCACAAAACGTTTCAACCAGTAACAAGTAACGGAGCGATGTTCACAAAACTGCTGTAATCAGTAACAAGTCACAGAGCGATGTGCACAAAAATGTTTAATCAGTAACAAGTAACGGAGCGATGTGCACAAAACTGTTGTAATCAGTAACAAGTCACAGAGCGATGTGCAAAAAAATTGTTTAATCAGAAACAAGTCACAGAGCGATGTGCACAAAATTGTTTAATCAGTAACAAGTCACAGAGCGATGTGCACAAAAATTGTTTAATCAGTAACAAGTAACAGAGCGGTGTGCACAAAAATTGTTTAACCAATAACAAGTCACAGAGCGATGTGCACAAAAATTGGTTAATCAGTAACAAGTCACAGAGCGATGTGCACAAAAATTGTTTAATCAGTAACAAGTAACAGAGCGATGTGTACAAAAATTGTTCAATCAGTAACAAGTCACAGAGCGATGTGCACAAAAATTGTTTAACCAATAACAAGTCACAGAGCGATGTGCACAAAAATTGTTTAACCAGTAACAAGTAACGGAGCGATGTGCACAAAACGTTTTAACCAGTAACAAGTCAGAGAGTGATGTGCACACAACTTTTTAATCAGTAACAAGTAACGGAGCGATGTGCACAAAACGTTTTTACCAATAACAAGTAACAGAGTGATGTGCATAAAACTGTTGTAATCAGTGACAAGTCACAGAGCGATGTGCACAAAAATTGTTTGACCAGTAACAAGTCACAGAGCGATGTGCACAAAAATTGTTTAATCACTAACAAGTCACAGAGCAATGTGCACAAAAATGTTTAATCAGTAACAAGTCACAGAGCGATGTGCACAAAAATTGTTTAATCAGTAACAAATCACAGAGCGATGTGCACAAAAATTGTTTAATCAGTATCAAGTAACAGAGCGATGTGCACAAAAATTGTTTAATCAGTAACAAGTCACAGAGCGATGTGTACAAAAATTGTTCAATCAGTAACAAGTCACAGAGCGATGTGCACAAAAATTGTTTAACTAATCAGTAACAAGTAACAGGGCGATGTGCACAAAAATTGGTTAATCAGTAACAAGTCACAGGGCGATGTGCACAACAATTGGTTAATCAGTAACAAGTCACAGAGCGATGTGCACAACAATTGTTTAATCAGTAACAAGTCAAAGAGAGATGTGCACACACATTGTTTAACCAGTAACAAGTAACAGGTCGATGTGCACAAAAATTGTTTAACCAGTAACAAGTAACAGAGCGATGTGCACAAAATTGTTTAACCAGTAACAAGTCACAGAGGGATGTGCACAAACTGTTTTAACCAGTAACAAGTAACAGTGCGATGTGCACAAAACTGTTTTAACCAGTAACATGTAACAGGGCGATGTGCACAAAACTGTTTAACCAGTAACAAGTAACAAGGCGATGTGCACAAAACTGTTTTAACCATTAACAAGTAACAGAGCGATGTGCACAAAACTGTTTTGACCAGTAACAAGTAACAAAGCGATGCACACACAACCTTTTAATAAGTAACAAGTAACAGAGCGATGTGCGCAAAACTGTTGTAACCAGTAACAAGTAACAGGGCGATGTGCACAAAACTGTTTTAACCAGTAACAAGTAACAGAGCGATGTGCACAAAAGTGTTTTAACCAGTAACAAGTAACAGGGCGATGTGCACAAAACTGTTTTGACCAGTAACAAGTAACAGGACGATGTGTTAAAACTTTTTAATCAGTAACAAGTCACAGAGCGATGTGCACAAAACTGTTTTGACCAGTAACAAGTCACAGAGCGATGTGCCCAAAACTGTTTTAACCAGTAACAAGTAACAGGGCGATGTGCACACGACTGTTTAACCAGTAACAAGTAACAGGGCGATGTGCACAAAACTGTTTTGACCAGTAACAAGCCACAGAGCGATGTGCATAAAACTGTTTTAACCAGTCACAGTAACAGTGCGATGTGCACAAAACTGTTTTAACCAGTAACAAGTAACAGGGCGATGTGCACAAAACTGTTTTAACCAGTAAAAAGTATCAGGGCGATATGCACAAAACTGTTTTAACCAGTAACAAGTAACAGGGCGATGTGCACAAAACAGTTTTGACCAGTAACAAGTAACAGGGCGATGTGCACAAAACTGTTTTAACCAGTAACATGTAACAGAGCGATGTGCCCAAAAACCGTTTTGACCAGTAGCAAGTCACAGAGCGATGTGCACAAAACTGTTTTAACCAGTAAAAAGTATCAGGGCGATATGCACAAAACTGTTTTAACCAGTAACAAGTAACAGGGCGATGTGCACAAAACAGTTTTGACCAGTAACAAGCCACAGAGCGATGTGCATAAAACTGTTTTAACCAGTCACAGTAACAGTGCGATGTGCACAAAGCTGTTTTGACCAGTAACAAGTAACAGGGCGATGTGCACAAAACTGTTTTAACCAGTAATAAGTAACAGGGCGGTGTGCACAAAACTGTTTTAACCAGTCACAGTAACAGTGCGATGTGCACAAAACTGTTTTGACCAGTAACAAGTAACAGGGCGATGTGCACAAAACTGTTTTAACCAGTAATAAGTAACAGGGCGGTGTGCACAAAACTGTTTTGACCAGTAACAAGTAACAGGGCGATGTTCACAAAACTGTTTTAACCAGTAATAAGTAACAGGGCGGTGTGCACAAAACTGTTTTAACCAGTAACAAGTAAAAGGGGGATGTGTTAAAACTTTTTAATCAGAAACAAATCACAGAGCGATGTGCACAAAACTGTTTTGACCAGTACAAGTCACAGAGCGATGTGCACAAAACTGTTTTAACCAGTAACAAGTAACACGACGATGTGCACAAAACTGTTTTAACCAGTAACAATTCACAGAGCGACGTGTACACAACTGTTTAAACCAGAAACAAGTAACAGACCGATGTGTACAAAACTGTTTAAACCAGTGACAAGTAAAAGGGGGATGTGTTAAAACTTTTTAATCAGTAACAAGTAACAGGGCGATGTGCACAAAACTGTTTTAACCAGTAACAAGTAACATGGCGATGTGCATAAAACTGTTTTAGTTTAAACAGTATTTATTGCAAAAAAAACAAACAAACCATAACAGATACATTTCAAACATTAATGTGAATTCGGCAGTAAGCTGAAAGCTTATACAAGGCCGTTTCCACCAACACAAGATCACAAGGATACGTCGATGGCAATAAAAGGTATGAGTATCAAGTACAAACAGTGTTTATCTGCATTATACAAGCGTAAAGTAACAAGTAACAGAGCGATGTGCTCAAAACTGTTTTAACCAGTGACAAATAAAAGGGGGATGTGTTAAAACTTTATAATCAGTAACAAGTCACAGAGCGATGTGCACAAAACTGTTTAACCAGTAACAAGAAACAGGGCGATGTGCACAAAACTGTTTTGACCCGTAACAATTCACAGAGCGATGTGCACAAACTGTTTTAACCACTAACAAGTAACAGGGCGATGTGCACAAAACTGTTTTAACCAGTAACAAGTAACAGGGCGATGTGCACAAAACTGTTTTAACCAGTAACAAGTAACATGGCGATGTGCACAAAACTGTTTTAACCAGTAACATGTAACAGAGCGATGTGCACAAAATTTTTTAATCAGTAACAAGTCACAGAGTGATGTGCCCAAAACCGTTTTGACCAGTAGCAAGTCACAGAGCGATGTGCACAAAACTGTTTTAACCAGTTAAAAGTATCAGGGCGATATGCACAAAACTGTTTTAACCAGTAATAAGTAACAGAGCGATGTGCACAAAACTGTTGTAACCAGTTAAAAGTAACAGGGCGATATGCACAAAACTGTTTTAACCAGTAATAAGTAACAGAGCGATGTGCACAAAACTGTTGTAACCAGTAACAAGTAACAGAGCGATGTGTACAAAACTGTTTTAACCTGTAACAAATAACAGAGCGATGTGCACAAAACTGTTTTAACCAGTAACAAGTAACAGAGGGATGTGCACAAAACTGTTTTAACCAGTAACAAGTAACAGAGCGATGCACACACGACCTTTTAATCAGTAACAAGTCACAGACCGATGTGCACAAAACTGTTTTAACCAGTAACAAGTCACAGAGCGATGTGCAGACCACTGTTTTAACCATTTTCAGCTAAGAGACCTCCGGGTGTAAGTCTTTTGCCAAAATAACCAGAGCGATGTGCTCTGTTTTTGACAAAATACTTGTAATTCTCTGTGGAAATTTCAGTGTTAATTTACAAATCGGTTCAAAATTTTTTTCAGATTTGTATTTTTAGGTTGCTCTGAAAAAGTCTATGGGATTCCCATAGTAGAGAGTGGGCACGCGATTTACACAAAAATGTTAAAATAAACACTGAAAACTCCCATATGATATTATAATTTTAGGAGATTTTGGACTTTAACGCGGGTTTCCCATAGGGTGATGTCTTCGGTGATGTTGTGGTGCAGTACCAACAAGACGAATCCCACCAAGACGAATGTCGAAAAAGGTCATCCCAACAAGAGTAACTTAATTAAAATGACCATATAACATTTATTGTGATGTTTTGGGCAAAACTGTATACGAGAAGGGTATTTTAAAGTGGATACTTATTTTTCGTTATTGAACTGTGCATTATCCGCTCAATTTAATAAAGAGTAAATTAAGTGCCTATGGAAATTATGACCAAACATATACAGTCTTGTTTTAGCCGAAATGGCTTTAACATTTGGGACCTATATCAGAATTTATATGAAATGTGTGTTTTCGAACATGTTGTTTTCAACTTGGTCGGCAATATCATTTTTTTTTAAAACACGCCTTTAGTCTCACAGCTACGGTGGCTGGTTTAGGATCTAGGAAATATTTTTTTTTATCTCGTGCGCACGAGATACTAAGTCGTGCGAACGAGATAATAAGTCGTGCGCACGAGATAATAAGTCGTGCCTAGGTCCTAAACCAGCCACCGTACACAGCAGAGTTTATATTTCATCGAAATTTGGGAGAATACGATGGGATTCTCACAAAAATGGTTAGGAGAATCCATACCTGCTGCTAGTGTCCATGGATCCTGTAAGCCTACCATGGCAGAATCCCTTGTTACATACTAATAACACATGTTAACCCTTTGCACAACACAGCTTTTTAATTTTTAAAACATAAACTGAATTTGATATTAAAAAAAAACAAAAAACAATATTTACCAATAAAACCTTACAAATATGGATGTTATTGAGCAGGTTTCAATGCCATCCATAATTGTACAATTTTATTGACAGCGTTGCAGGTTATTTCAAGTCGAGTTAGCCTTGTATTGCTTAATATGCTGCGGCTAAGTCGGGTACAGTCTTCTCCTAGCGAAGGTGTGGCGAGAATCTGCATGCCTGTTTAGTTGCGCGAATCTTTGGGTGAATCCATTCTCGGATTCTTATAGAAATATTAGCCCTGTACAAATGAGTCGTCATACAAGATTGCTGATTGACAGTTTGTACTGTATTCACTATTCATAATAAAAACAATATTTTTTTTTATTTCAGACACAGTGTTCATAGAACACACAAAAAGATCTCACAAAAATATAAAAATTTAAAAAAATAATAATATATATACATATAAATATGTATATGTTTACAGTGGTAGCATTACACCAATACACTGTAATGTACATGGGGTTAACCTCTTATGACGGAACGACAACATAGATAGTCGTACCTTTAACCTGCAACTCCCATTAATGTGAGAAAAGCTTTAGCGAGTGAAAGGCGTGAAACTTAATTCAATTAGTAAGTAGGGAGATCCAAACATTGACTAAAGCTGATGAGTACCCGAGGTCTGAGCGTAACAAAGATTGCGTGATTTTATTTTCGAGAGAGAAAATACGTTCTCGGAAACTATACATGAATCTCCTCCTTAGGGTTAGAAGGGATGGAACTCTGTCCGATACAAACATATTACTTGCGCTGCAGAAATTGTCATATCTGAGTAGTAGTCGGTACGCATTATTGTAGCAGACAGTAAGACATTGCATACTCTTTCGATTATACTGTGTCCAAAGATGACAGCAATAGAGAGGGGATATATATTTCTCAAATAAGAAGGTTTTCAAGGCTGAGGCACAGTTGGAAAACTCACGAATCAACTGAATAGATCTAACACGTATTGCTCGATATTGTCTTTCAGTGTCAAGGCCGTCTTTCAAAGATTTATGTATTATGTGACCTAGATATTTAAATTTATCAACAAAGTTCAGAGACGTTGGGGGGGGGGGGGGGGGGGGACTTCCGGAAATGATATTAATTCAGTGAACTCAAAGTATTATTACCATGACAAAGATAGAAAGAAAAATGTTGTATGTTCTTTGTTTGGTATCATTACTATATTCACTCTTAAGTGAACCCAGAGTATTATTACCATGACAAAGATAGAAAGGAAAGTGTTGTATGTTCTGTGTTTGGTATTATTACTATATTCACTATTCAGTGAACTTAGAGTATTATTACCAAGACAAAGATAGAAAGGAAAGTGTTGTATGTTCTTTGTTTGGTATTATTACTAGAGTCACTATTCAGTGAACTTAGAGTATTATTACCATGACAAAGATAGAAAGGAAAGTGTTGTATGTTCTGTGTTTGGTATCATTACTATATTCACTCTTAAGTGAACCCAGAGTATTATTACCATGACAAAGATAGAAAGGAAAGTGTTGTATGTTCTGTGTTTGGTATTATTACTATAGTCACTATTCAGTGAACTCAGAGTATTATTGCCAAGACAAAGATAGAAAGGAAAGTGTTGTATGTTCTGTGTTTGGTATTATTACTAGAGTCACTATTCAGTGAACTCAGAGTATTATTGCCAAGACAAAGATAGAAAGGAAAGTGTTGTATGTTCTTTGTTTGGTATTATTACTATAGTCACTATTCAGTGAACTTAGAGTATTATTGCCAAGACAAAGATAGAAAGGAAAGTGTTGTATGTTCTGTGTTTGGTATTATTACTATATTCACTATTCAGTGAACTTAGAGTATTATTGCCAAGACAAAGATAGAAAGGAAAGTGTTGTATGTTCTTTGTTTGGTATTATTACTATAGTCACTATTCAGTGAACTTAGAGTATTATTGCCAAGACAAAGATAGAAAGGAAAGTGTTGTATGTTCTGTGTTTGGTATTATTACTATATTCACTATTCAGTGAACTTAGAGTATTATTGCCAAGACAAAGATAGAAAGGAAAGTGTTGTATGTTCTTTGTTTGGTATTATTACTATAGTCACTATTCAGTGAACTTAGAGTATTATTGCCAAGACAAAGATAGAAAGGAAAGTGTTGTATGTTCTTTGTTTAGTATTATTGCACCATAAACGTTTTACACGGCTTTCGGTTGAACAACGAGATTTCAATTAACCAAACCTCCGGACATTGAAATATGATGCTGTTTGCGAAACGTTTTGCAGCTTTTTTTCTTTCAATCAAACATAACCTTTTGAACACCGGCGATATTTTCCATGTCAGTTCAATGGCAGCTATTGGAAGAGTCCATATTCATTGTTGGAGGGGGGAAGCATTTAATATTTTCAACGTTCAGCCTAATGGCTGCACCTTGGAAATATTGATTTGTCTATCGTACTTATTGACTAAGCAGCTACTCTACATGATAAAAGTATAAAGTATCACATCACTGGCCCGTAAAAGTGGTCTCTCTCTCTCTCTCTCTCTCTCTCTCTCTCTCTCTCTCTCTCTCTCTCTCTATCCCCAGTCGGTCATTGTTCATAAGTATGTTTCTAACAGGAGACAATATTCGGGTTTCGTTTGCGGCTATATTTAATTAAACTATACCATATAAGGAGGGTGATAGCTCTCACTCGCCATCACCTTCCTAAATAGTCCAGGCACATTAGACATAAAAATGAGAAAGTAAGGAAAAAAATCGGAGAAAGCTGATTTTTTTATATGTTTCCGGGACACACATTGCGGATAAAGTGTGAAAAGTCCCCGCGAATCCGAGTTGAGCTTTTTTAGTTATAGCGTTTTTTTGATGAAAAAAAAAATTAAAAAAAAATTTGACCCAGCTCCATATATCTCATTCTTATTCGCCTTAGTAGGGTGAGAATCATAAATATCGTGCTGAATTATATTGAGAATACATATCCCCAACAGAAAATGCCAACTTTGTACCAATCCTCACACTCAATGGTGAAATATTCACGAAAATGTACAAAATTACGAAAAAAAATTATTGTTTTCATACACACAACGGTACACAACGTCCATTAAATCAAATCTACGACTACTTTGGGAGTTAAATTATATATCAAAAATTGCAGAAAAGCAGTGGCTTTATAATGATATATAACAATAGTCATTTATTCCATAATGAACTGGTGAAACGTGTGAAATATTAACCATACCTCCTAAACTCAAATTCAAACGGCATCGACTTTTCTCATTCAAATACCGTATTATAGCATCATTGTTTCAATTTCCATGTTCGATTAAATCACATAATGTGGTGTCCGCCTACACTCAAGATGCATTGGCATGTAATGTGTGCACGCCATTGATGTGTATATATCAAAGCAGTGGAGATTGTGTCTTCGTCAGATAAGTTGACAAAAGTTAGACTCGGCGGCTTCCATATGATTATGTCATATTTAGGGGCAATTGGTTCGATCATGGCTGGTAGCGGCTTGGATGAACTTTGGGGGACTGTTTATGCTGGTGGGTCAATCCATCATTTGATCAGTGGTCATGCATATTCAAGAGCAGTTCGTGCCCATTTGCTAACACAAATTGCCATTACAAAACTTGTGTTTGAAGAAAGCCGAACACTAGATAACATAGACTGCACAGAAGTCAATGAAATATTCTGTGGACTTGCCAGAGGTGACTCTACAACAGCTGACGCTGTCAATCAAGAAAGTGTCAACCATCTACTGTCAAAATTACACGAACTGCTCCAGAATGCGTCCGTAGGACGCACAGGAAAGCTTTGGGTACAATACTACGAGCAAATAGGTCTTCTCCAGTTGTTCTTGAAAGCAGAGCGCACAGGCGACTGGGAACTCCACACATATTGTGTTCGCAATATGATTCCAGTATTTCACGCAGGTGGTCATTTTGCATACGCAAAAAGTTCTCATCTCTATTTGCAGCAGATGAATGAGCTAACAGAAATAATGCAACAGGATGATTTGAAGTTGTTCACTGAGAAAGGTTACTTTACCATAAGGCGCTCAGATAAATTCTGGGACGGGATATATTCTGATCAGACCATAGAGCAGTGTTTAATGAGAATGTTCAAGCTCCCTGGTGGTCTCACACATGGCAGGGGAATAACCGATAGCACTGTTGAGAAATGGGTACATGGACTACCTCTTTGCCTTCCGATATGTAATGCTCTCGAAAATTTTGTTCATGTTCACACTGGTCATGGCGAACAACATCGGGATCTCCGTCAAAGTTCACAATTGACTGATGCCAATGATATCACCAAATTATTGAACTGGCTCAGAGTGCATTCCCCCTTTCAGAATAGAGATCCACTACAATTAGTCTCTATAGCGACCGGGCTTGTGGCCGACGAAACTGTGAACTGTGACCAAGTTCGCAAAATTGGTGAATGTTGCGTATCGAATGTTGTAAGCAAAACGTTCAACAGCATCAAACTACGACGTGTTGACACTGTGAAGTCTTTCGCATCGATGGCAAATAGCATCAAAGTCCGTGGAAGTAAGGTAGTGATTGACCCCACAATTCTGTTCAACCGCATCACATGTGTTATTCAGTCACAAGCAGAGATGGAAGAGTATCTCAAATATGAACTCGCCCCGAAACCACCAGCATTGTTTGATTCTGCTGGAATGAGGAAGACACAGAAAAGCACGCTCGGTAAGATCCTCAAAACATACGGTTCCGAGCAAACTAAAATCCCAGAACATTCTCTGTTTGTTGTAGATGGTGGATTTTTATTGAGGGCAGTTGTATGGCCTAAACAGTCGTCATATAAGGACATATGTACATCATATTCCAATTATCTAGTGAGACATTTTGGGGCGAACGTCGTGGTTGTTTTTGATGGTTATGCTTGTACAATGTCGATAAAGGGCATGGAACAAGCCCGTAGATCTAAAGACAGGTATTCCATTGATATCAATATCTCACCCGAGTTACCAGCCACCACACCCCAATCCGATTTCCTTGCAGATGCCAAGAACAAAACCCAACTGATCGATCTTCTAATGCAGGAGCTATCTGCTATCAATATTCAGTCCAAGCAGGCCGAGGCTGATGCTGATGTACTGATAGCCGAAACTGCACTTGACATCGCTCAAGATGACAACAATGTTGTCGTTGTGGGAACAGACACAGACTTGTTAGTCATTCTTACCTCTCGAGTTCAACCGGGATGTAATATTCACATGATGTATTCCATTACCCCAAACTTACTAGTTTCAGTTAGTGAAATAACAACCAAAATGGGTGACCATAGAAGCAACCTCCTTGTAGCACATTCTGTAAGTGGTTGTGACACCTCTTCTGCACTCTTTCGAGTTGGTAAGAAGAAAGTGTGATAGATTCAGAAATTGATTTTCTGAACATAATCGAATATTGTGGGAGTAGCATGCATTAATTAACTTAATATGTTCTAACACACCTGCACAGTTATGTTACTAACAAATGCGCTAAATGCACTATGACTTTGCAGTAGAAGGTAGTATTTTTCCACATTGTGCATTTTGCACTATTAAACGTAGGGAAAACGTAGAGAATGACTGGTAATAAGAACGCCCCCTATAACCAATTAAAGTTTGATAACAGTCTAAAGGTAATCAATAATTTGCGGGAAATTTCTATTGTTATTGATATGCTTTGTTCTCATCATCAAAGTCACATCGGAGATCGTCGCTGTTACTATTCAAAATATTTGGGTAAGTCTTTAAAAATCAGATTAATTTAATGATGTGATGTATTAAAAATAAAATATAAAGTTTAATCTGTCAATCAGGAAGCGTGATTTGCGAATTATTCTTGTGTAAGAATCTAACTGATTGTCAAGGAGAATATTAAGGAAGTTCACTTGTTTGTTTACAAATAACTACCGATATATTAAGGAGGTTCACTCTTTTATTTACAAGTGAACTAATGTTTATTTGTTATACAGTCTCTTTGGATACCTGTGTGATGCGGCAGCAGGCACGCCTGTTAGAATTACTCCATTGTTGTAAGTCTAGCCACTTAAGGAAGCACATGCATGCTATAACATAGCATTATTCAATTTTCTGGCACATATGTCCAGCTGTTGATAAGCACACTAGATACAATGCCTGAACTTAAAAGTGCTGAAATACAATTTACGATGCCCTAACTTAACCCTTTATCCAACGTAACGCCAAAACCGGCCAGCGCTATTCTCAAAAATCGCCAATTAATTTTCATTATTTTTTCATTTTTTGTCTCAAAAACATAGGTTATGACCCCTCATTGGAACGAGCTCGTCGAGCTCGTTCCAATGAGGGGTCATAACCTATGTTTTTGAGACAAAAAATGAAAAAAATTAGTTGTTCAAGAATTTTTTTTACAAGTGTCGTCTGCTTTTCATGTTAGGTAAAGGGTTAAATTTACAATACATGTATAGCGCAATTTGTTGTGCTCCCGATAGGGATAGGCACTGTGAAATAAAATGCTACTTAATTTCTATGATGTGTTTATATACTTATCCCAGTAAAAATGAGCAAGTGTCAAATTTGTCCTCAGGCCAAATGCCTAATTTACATGCATCTTGGACTGATGCAGACTCAGCATTGGTGGGTTGAAGGGTTGAAATTTACTTTATGTCGATTCTGTCATTGTGCTCTGATCTTATGTATTCTGTAAAATGTTAATTGACACAGTATAACCATAGCTGTTGAAGTGTCATTAAACCAGGTAACTTTATTTGACACAATATAACCGTAGTTGCTGAAGTGTCATTAAACTAAGGTAACTTTATTTGACAATATAACCGTAGTTGCTGAAGTGTTATTAAACTAAGGTAACTTCATTTGACACAATATAACCGTAGTTGCTGAAGTGTCATTAAACCAGGTAACTTTATTTGACACAATATGACCGTAGTTGCTGAAGTGTCATTAAACTAAGGTAACTTTATTTGACAATATAACCGTAGTTGCTGAAGTGTTATTAAACTAAGGTAACTTCATTTGACACAATATAACCGTAGTTGCTGAAGTGTCATTAAACCAGGTAACTTTATTTGACACAATATGACCGTAGTTGCTGAAGTGTCATTAAACTAAGGTAACTTTATTTGACACAATATAACCGTAGTTGCTGAAGTGTCATTAAACCAAGGTAATGACATCATGTAGTGATGTCATTAATAATAGTACCTGTAGCCTTCATTGTATTCCTGATTTCCCCTCCCCCTTTTCCTCCTAGATTATGTTGCTGAAGTAACTATGTCAGTAATTGTTCATTATTTATATTTCAGAAATATGCTGTTATATATTTTATTACAAATGTCGATGATGTTACTCTTACCACATAGCCTGAAGTAGAGAGCAGACCTCTGTCTAACCAATAGGGTACGAATCTTTTAGTTATATGCACCCCCTTTACTACAATCCGCGTAGTATTGAACATCACTGGGAACCACAGTCGAAAATAAGGACTTAGTTGCCATCGCTTGATGTGGAAGTCCTCTAATGCAGGAAGCATGGGTATAAACGATTGGCTAAACTTGACTTCATACCTATGTTGAGGTGATGATATGGCCATAGCTGCTGAAAGTGATCTTTAACACCAATAAATAAATAATGCAACACAATGATTACTGTGTATATTGTAATAGCACAGTAGTATATGAGGGATTTTGCTTTCTCATAATTGCAGTAGTATATGAGGGCTTTTGCTTTCCCATAAATGCAGTAGTATATGAGGGCTTTTGCTTTCCCATAAATGCAGTAGTATATGAGGGATTTTGCTTTCCCATAAATTGATAGCTCATGCTTAAACTGAACCCCTCGGATTAAATATTAGGTGGATTTTATTTGACTGAATGAAGAAGAAAGTCTTTATTCCATCTGTCATAAACAGACTCGCATTATCTGAACCCAGTTCTGTTAGTTGCTTACATCCCTGAGATGCCAAGGAGCTGTATGATAGAAACTGGATGGGGCGAGAAACTTGAATGAAAGTAGAAAGAAAGTTGAATTATATTATGATATGTTTGGGATAAATCATGTTTTTTATTTGTATGATTATATATTTTATATTGTAGAAAGAATATTATTATTGTTGTTCAAATTGTAATTGAAAATATTTATATTACAGGGTAATTTTAATTGGTATCCAATAAATTTATTAATTGGAACTGGTGTGCGTTTAGATTCAATCCATTGAACCTACCTACGACCCTGTTACAAAAGTATTCAGTACAATTGTCTCCGATGTTACTAGCGACTCACAACAGTATGTCAGCACAATTTTGGCGGATGACAGTACACCAAGTGCAGTAGCCGCTGCCGGGGAACAATTTTTCCTGATCTTATACGGGAGTAAAACTGTTTCCTCTCTCGACCAATATAGATATGTCACTTACAAGCGTTATGTAGCAAAATCTAAACTGAATAAACCCATCGACCTAGCCTCACTCCCACCAAGCAGCGATGCTGCACAACAACATGTCTACAGATGTTATCTCCAGGTCCAACAATGGCTGGGCACTTCGCTTCCTCCGACGGATTGGGGGTGGTCGCTAGACAATGGACTTCTTGTACCGACTGCAGCCACAAAGCCATGTGCCCCCGATAACCTACTGAATCTGATCAGTTGTGGTTGCAAGAGTGCTTGTACAAAAAGGTGTGGGTGTAAGAAGGCAGGACTCTCTTGCTCAGGTTTGTGTAATTGCAGTTCGGATTCTTGAAACAACCACAGAAACACTGTCCTGTCGGAAATTTCTGAGTTCGATGAATAATATGTATATAGGTCATGTCATTTCTGTATATAGCGTTGATAATAGTCAATGTAACTTAATCCATGTTGATTGATTTGTACATTCTGTAAATATTATTTATTGATTTTTGTACATTCTGTAAATATTATTTATTGATCTAATGCTGCCAGACACAGACGTGTCTGTTCGGTCCCAAGCCCGAAAATAGTTGAGTTCTCATGCTGACAAATTTTATGCCAAAAGGGGAACTCGGCCAGAAGCAGAGGGGGTCTTCCATAATGTCTATTTTGTAAGCAATGATAAAAGTCTTCAAATGGTGGTGGATTTTTTATCGTCTGTCCAACTAACATCCCGTTCTGTACTACGACCCTTTGGGCAAATCCGTTAGGAAAATCGTCATTTTTTGCGTAAATCCGATACTTTTTTGTGAATTTTCAATAATTTTTCGCAGAAATTGTCACAGAATGCACATTTTCCTCTAGGTAAATGTATATTAGACATTATGTAGCTCGAAATACGCGTAAACAAAAAATACAGTTGGATCAATTCGAGGTTACAAAGTTCGTGCGATTTTTTTAAATTTTTTTCAAACGCGTTTTCGAAAAAAGGCTGTAGAAAAAAAAGCTCAACTGGGATTTTAGGGGACTTTTGTCTAATCGTTCAGTGACATGTACTCGACATTCCCTGAAAAAAATCAGCTTTCTCCGATTTTTTTCCCTAGTGAAACCTAATGTTCTTGGGCTAAAACTTTTCAGTAGGGGAGCAATTAATCACTTGCCTTCGTTATGTGTCTGTCTAAACATCACGTTATATTTTGCATTTCAGTCACCCGTTACGTGACCTAACTTGGAGACGATACTTACAAAACATTATCTCCCGTAACGAAAATCTTTCATTTTTTGCTTAAAATGTAGCTTATGTCACCTCGTTGGAACGAGTTCAATGAGCTTATTCCAATGAGGAGTCATATAACCTATATTTTTTAGAACAAAAATGAAAAGATAACATAATTGTTATGGTCATTTTCGTGTATAGTGCTGGGTAGTTTGGGCTGTCATGTTAGGTTAGGGGTTAAAATCACTCTACTGAATTTTTAACCCTCACAAAATCAAAATGAGGAGAGTGATTCTCTGCAAATGTTTCAGATCTAAATTTATATTCTGTTACTTGACCCGCGAGAATAAATTCACTAATGCCGAGGCAGTGTTATCTGGCTATTGCCTTACAACGTAAACGTGAAGACGGATGATATAGGGAAGTTAGGTTTCTCTCTCTCTTTCTCTCTCGCTCTCTCTCTCCGACACGAAGTGACGCTAGCTGTCGAAAGTGTAGTTAAATGCTAATGAATAAATGACTTTGATATTTCTCGTATTTTCGATCAGCTGCGTTGATATCAAAACATTTCCAAACATGTCAATCAATGTCATCAAAATACTCAAGTATTGCAGTTTCACTGACACGTTTTTTGATCACTCACATTTATTTTGCGGAAATAATCTCTCTTTCTTTCTCTCTCTCTCTCTCTCTCTCTTACAACACTGGAGTTATTTATTAAAACTAATGTTGTTTTTCTTACTCAACTACGGCGCTCAATAGGCTTATTCAGTCATTCAAATGCACAGAATATCGGAAGGTCGGTGAGTTGAAAAACGTGTTCTCTACAGTTATCAGACGCGGAAAAACTCACTCAAATAATAATACATTCAAGTTATTAACAAATATTAAAATTTTCGAACCTGATAAAAGAAGATATCTCAAGGGGTTCGTTCTCTCACCTCCAGAATAAACAGAATTTGCAAACTATCAATAATTTGATCAGACACTGTTATTCTTATCCACCATGACAGAAAGTGAAAGTGAATACGAACAGTTTCCGGAAGATAGCTGGTGTAACGAGGTGTGACCAACATAAAATAAGAGCGGCGTGATTCAAAATGTTAAAAAATTAAAAGCTGAATATATAATTGTAGCGTGTTGACGAGCCTCTCTGTGGATCTTTTGGACAATAATGCCATCAAAATACTGAAGAATTGCAGTTTCACTTGCACGTGTTTAATCACTCACATTTATTTACGTCTCTCTCACTCACACACACACACACCCTCTTCTTGAATAAACAATTTCAACCTATCACCGCTGTGTTGGGTTCGAGCGGGAAATTGCGGAGCTGCTGGGAGGATGGGCAGGGCTAGTGTCTCTGGAGTCACACCAATGAAGGTTACCTATGATGGGGAGGTGGAAGGAGGATGGAAGGTCGTTGTGGACTCAAGGAGGAAACAGGGAGGCAGGAAACGTGGGGGAAGAATGCTTGATGTGGGGGAGGGGGGGGGGTTGTAACCGAGGAAGGGGGATCTAGTAGGAAAATTAGGAAGGTGGCGTCAGGACAGGGCTGCGTAGTCAGGCCAGAGTCGGCGTAAGGCTGCCAAGGTTGCTAGGCGGTGTTTAGAGAACAGGTTCAGTGTGTTAGATTCCGATACCCCTGGGGATGAGAGTGAGGGGGACATTGATGGGGGATTTGGCTGCTGATGATGATAGGCCAGATGGGGTAAGGAGGGCGGTGAAAAGAAAGAGGGGGCCAAAGGCATGCAAAATGAGGCGAGTTACAGATGATATAGGAACTGGGGAAAGAAGAAGAAAATTAGTTGTTGCAGTTTGTGGTCTTGACAGCTCTAATCGAACAGTCTTGTGCTTTCCGGGGGCGAAGGTGGAGGATCTAAGGGATCGGGTAGATGGTATTGTGACAGGGTCAGGATCGGAACCGGTAGTGGTGGTCCATGTGGGTACCAACAATTTCAGGGAGAGAAGGTCAGTAAGTTTGGTGGAGTCGTTTCGAGGTTTAGTCAGCAAACTGCTAAGAAGGAATTCAAGAGTAGTTGTACCCGGGGTCCTTCCTGTGCTTGGAGGTGGGGACGAATGGAACTCGAGAATTTTGGCGCTAAATGAGGAGTTGGAGGACTACTGTGTTGACCTGGGGATACCCTTTATCGACCATTGGGACACGTTTTGGGGCAACGCGAGCATGTACGGGCGTGACTGGCTGCATCTTAGCAGGATGGGAAAACGGGTATTGGGAGATAAAATTCTACGGATAGCGGAGCCTTTTTGGAGAGGAGCGAGGTGGGAGGCTAGAGGCAAGTAAAACAAGCGTGGACACAGGTGGGGTGAACAAGAGCGAGGGAGACAGATTAAGTTTACCAAGGCTAGCGCCAGTAAACAATGAAACCAGTCGGCAGAAACCAATGAATCTCGGTACCCTGAAAGTGGGTTATCTCAACATCCAGGTTCTCCACTGGAAAGCAAGTGAAATTGCGACATTGATTGCGGCAGAGGACTTTGATGTCATGGGCCTAAGCGAGACGTGGATAAGACACGAGGAACGGGTAGACCAAGTAAGGGGTGCGTGTGGATAGGTGTAGGGCGAACGGAAGGCCAGAAAAAGCGGAAGGGTTGGCATGTACATTAAAGAGGATTTAAAACCGTTTAAGACCTGGAAGATGTCAGCACCTTGGCTGAGGTATCGAAGGAAATTGGATGGGTAAAGAGCAATCTAAGGAACAAAAGTGTTATTGCCCTTGGGATTGTGTATTGTACGGTGGAGGGAAGCAAACCCGAGTGAAATGACTCGATATACGCAACACTATGGTTCAATATCACCGAATTAGAAAAGAGGGGGCTTGGTATAATTCTGATGGGTGACTTTTATGGACACATAGGTGATAAGGAAGAAGGAATAGAAGGCGGTGACAAGAACATCAACAGGAATGGAAGGAAGCTTTTGAACTTCACAAATGAGCTCTGTCTGAAGATTCTGAACAGGGACGCGAGGTGTAAGGGCAAATAGACCTGGGAGAGGAACGACAGAAAATCAATAATCGACTATATTCTCACATACATTAATTTATGGAGGGAGGTGATAGGGGTAGAAGTGGATGATGAGTGTAAAATGGAGGTGGACAGTGATCACAACTTGATTACAGTGACGATCAGGGTCAAAAACCTAGTAATAAGCAAAGGATGTTTCAAGGATATTTGGGAAATCCATAAGGATGCCGACTGGACGAAGTTCGAAGAAAATTTAAAACCAAAGCTTGCAACCGTACACAAGGGGGGGGGGGGGGGCAGTGTCCAGAAGATGGCCGATGCCATAGTTGCGAGTCCAGTGGAGGAAGGGAAGGAAAGTGTAGAAAAGATTAGGGTGCCAACACGGGTACAGTTAAAACCAGAAGTCCTGTCATGAAATGCGCACAAATAGCACTTTGATATGCGCGTTAATGTACGCGTTAAGGCCCAAGTAAAGCTATCGAATTCTGTACATATGGCCTGTGCACAAGCAATGTTTCAGCCAATGGACCTCCGGGTAACCCGGAGGTCCATTGGCAGAAACATTGCATGTGTTTGCTATGAGTAACCAAGAGAATCTGCCGTGCTTTGGATGCCATTCGATATGGCAATTGCGCGCAATTCCAACGCGCAATTAAGCCTAGATAAGCGCACTATTCGTGACAGGACTTCTAGTTTTAACTGTACTTGGGTACAGAGTGAACGAAGAACTGAAAAGGTCCATAAAGGGTAGAAAAGCTAAATGTGCTGCATACAGGAGAAATTGAAAACTTAAGGGGGCGGAAAGCAATGAGGGCACGTAGCGAAGGAAGAATATCAACAAGTACGAAATAAAGTAAAAATAAGATTACAGACGATAATCGGAGAGTGCGAAATAGCAGTCTTATTAAATTAAGACGATAAGAATGACAGGGGGGTCGAGTTCGAACGTATTTTGGAAATGGGTGAATAAACGTAACAAAGGAAGTAAACCACAGAGTATTAAAGTAGATGGCAGAGTTACAGACGATCAAGATTAAATCGCATTGGAACTAGTTAAGCACTGGGAAAAGGTAAACGATAAGCGATTGGGCATGGGGAGCCCACCGTAGTGTCCGAACCAGGTCGAGGAAAATCTATCGAACTTAGTGTGCAGCGAAATTAAAACGGAGGAGATGCGAAAGGTGATCTCAAAATTAAGGAATGGAAAAGCGGGAGGGGTGGACGAAATTTCTAACGAGTTTATCAAAAAAGGGGGAGAGGAACTCTTGGAAAGCCTAACTGCCTTATACAATTTAGCCATAGAAAAACAAGAGGTCCCATATGAGTGAAGGAAAAGCAAAGTGACATTTATTCACAAAAAGAGGGAAAAAGACGTTTTGGATAATTATCGAGGGATCTCTGTCAGTAGCAACATTGGAAAAGTTTTCTGTAAAGTCCTGTATGGGAGATTAGAGGAGGTGATTGAGGAGAAGGGTTTTTTGGGAGAGATCGAGAATGGTTTCAGGAAGGGAAGGAGAGTCACTGACCACCTTTTCACGTTATCCCAAATGATAGAATCCGCGAAAGCAAAAATGAAAAAGATGTTTATGGCCTTTTTGGATGGTAAAAAGGCATACGATAGAGTATAGAGGGAGGGTATGTGGCGCAAGCTTCAGGCTCTGGGCTTGGGAGGCGAGTTTGTTGGAATTATGAAAGCATTATATAAAGATGTACAGAGTGAACTTAGCCTGGGAAACATAACAACAAAACGTGCGCCCATGGAGATCGGTCTAAAACAGGGGTGTATCCTTTCGCCAATTCTTTTTGCATTGTACGTCAAAGGTTAAGGAGATGAACTCCTGCATAGCGACGAGGGGGTAGCAGCTGGGGACTTGAAGATCCCAGGGCTATTTATGAAGACGATATGGTGTTAGTGTCAGAAAGCGAAGAGGGGCTAGCGAAAATGCTGAGAATTGCTGGGAAATATGGAAGCAAATGGAGACTCGAACTTAATGAAAGCAAGAGCAAAGTTATACCCGTGGGCCGCAAAGTGGACCCCATTCGAAGGTGGAGAGTGGGGGAGTTCTGTATTCCGAAAGGTAGCAGCAAACTTCTTAGTGTAGGAGAGACAGGTGACTACGAGTATCTGGGGGGTAAATAGAAACATCACAGGAAGAGGCATCTACCAAAACCACACAAATAAATTAATTCTGAAAGGGAGGCGAATCCTTAACCAAATGAAACGTATAGGGAGAAACAGTTTCAATAAGATTTTCGTGGGGAAAACCATTTGGAAAATGGTGGGTCTGTCAAGTATAACATATGGAACGAAAGTGGTACCCCTAAACCAGACGGCTGTAACGAGCTTGAAAAGCCTGCAGAATGACGCAGGCCGGTGGATAACGGAGTCGAGTAATGCCGCAGCACAATAAGCAATCAGGGGTGAGCTTGGGTGGATGAGGATCAAGGACAGGATAGACTTATTGAAACTCAGTTATCTTAATTATTTGGTAAATCTCCCCGACAGCCGATGGTGTAAAGTAATGTTCCTGCGAATTTTCAAATCAAATATCTAGACAGGATGGGTGGTCCAAGTGAGGGAACTAATAGAGATCTACTCACTGGAGATCTCGGACCTAGACGTTGGGGCAAACCAGGGTAAAAAATCGTCAGATAAAGGGTCAGGGACGATGGTAACCTTAATTGGCGAGAGAGGGTCAAATCAAATCTTTGGGTGGCCTGCGCGATAAAGAGAAGCCTGGTTTTGAAGAGTACCTTGATGGAACATTTGGGGGGGGGGGGGGGGGGGGGGTCACTGTTGTTCAAGCTGAGGTCGCGAGTAGTATAGCATGTACCCGACCGGTGCTCATTGGCAGGATGTACCCCGGACCTAGGAAATGACGTCATGTCACGTGACCTGGTGGCGCAGTGTTTGGTTGTCATGGTAACCCGCGGAATAGGGTCAGAACTAACAAGAATAGACCAGAAATTGCTAAATAGAGTAACAATAAGCAAAGCGTATACTATAGTACAAAGGAACATACCCCCCCGGTACTATTATAAACCAAAAGTATGGCGGTTCTCAAAAGAATTCCAGGGGACAACAAATAGGGAACCGCGGATTTAGTGGGAAATTCGAACTAGTAAAACAGCTTGTTGGGGGCTTGTTTGTGGTAATTAAACGAGGATTATGGGAAAATTCCGAGGCAGACAATCGTACGCACCCCGGTACTATAGCACGACGTGCTGAGTCGATAAAATAGGGAATCCGTAGTAAATAAAGTCAATTTCGGTGATCTGGAAGAATTGTCGGATTGTTTGTGGTAATTCTACTTTTCGGAAAATTACTCCTGTTCAATCGAACATACCGTCCGAACATACCCCTGTCCTGTTAGGTTTGGGGTAACATAGCAATTACGTGCTACCATAGAAACCAAGATGGCGGCCTCCAGTAAACAAAATGGACGACGGAAAAACGTATCACCCTAACAACACGCGTTGCGTATGCGCACTCACACCACGTATCACTATGGAGATGACGTCACAAGATGGCCGCTCACACGGGTTACCATGACAACCAAACATGGCGCCACCAGGTCACTTGACATGACGCCATTTCCTAGGTCCGGCCAATGAACCACGATCGGGTACATGCTATACTACTGTCGCGGTCCCTGGAGCTGAGGGGAAAAATTGGGAAAAACATTGAAAAGAGAGCCAGATGTGTAATTTGGGCGTGGTGGAGAGCCTGGAACACTTTCTTCTAGAAGGCCCAAAAGACCAGTCTAAAAGAATAAGATTCACTGGGAGAATAATGGGGAAGTGGGATGGGAGAATGAAAGACATGTGGTTAGTGAGAGACTCAAAGGAGAGGGTTAATATGCTAATCGGAGAGATTGGGAAGAACGGGGCAATGGATGTCACCAAGCAGTTCGTCTCCGAGTGGTGGGTGGAGAGAAGAAGCGTGGGGATAATGAAGTAGTTGAGAGTACATGAGTAACCAAGGCCTTCTCATCCGAGAACCGCGACAAATCAGCGGCCGGCCAAAGTGTTATTATAGCGGGGGAGGAATTCGTCACATACAGGTGAATTGTGCACTTGGTGATACCTTCTTGAAATTTGGCACACTGTTAGTGTAGGCTATGAGGTTCTCAAAAACGATCGGCTACAAGTTGACACCGACCGGTGGCGACCAGTAGCGGCACAATCCAAAATGGCCGCCAGCGGCTGAAGGGAACCTCCTTTTCGACGGTCTACCGACTATACATCCGATTGTAAGGGCGCGAAAGTGAACTCTGATCCACGCACGTGTTGGAAACAGACGTGGGAGATGATGTAGAATAAAACGAGATTCTCTATACGGACGCATCAATTTCTTGGAACTTGAAAAGAGCGTTGTTTCTCCGGGATCAGCGTCATTCAGGCAAACCTGAATGACGCTGATCCCGGAGAAACAACGCTCTTTATGAAGCAGTCTCTTTGCCATACAATCTCTTGTTTGGCGTAATTCCGCAAGCAATTCTGATTTGTCTGTCGAAATTAATTCGAGAACGCGATTGTTCACAAAAATCATTCACAGAATGAGTGAGAATCCTCTTCGTGTACGGACTAGTACTGACTGGGAACGTTGTTGCTTTTGCCAGCAAGACAGTTCCAAGAAATTGATGCGTCCGTATAGAGAATCTCGTTTTCATGACGCCTATAAAGCTATTGAGGAAGACATAACGCGCTTCCTAGATAATGGCGTTGAGCTTCCATATAATTTGACCATTGATTGTTTGATGAGAGAGAGTGATGAGTGTATGTCGATGTCACTGTTGACGAATAAGGCAATATATCATAAGACATGCCGTGACAGTATTCGGACTCACATCGTACAGCGCGTGCTACACAAGCGAGAGCGAAATGAGGCAGTGGCATCCTGCTCCACGCTGAGTCCTAAAAGAACACGGACAAGTTTTGAATCTGGCTGTGACAGGAAACTGCCCCAGTGTGTTTATTGTCACAAACGCGAAGGTGACAGCAGTGAGCCTATTTGCAGATCAATGTCTGATAACAATAAACTCAAAATTATGGCAAAGGAAGCCGAGAACTGGGTTGTTTTTTCTCGGGTCAATGCAGCATTTGATTCCGCTGCTAGTGATCTTTACTATCACAAAACCTGTTATTGTAAGCTTGCCAATGAAGCACGAGCGGCTAAATCTAAAAAGTCGAAGAACGCCGAACATTCCGCGTCAGGCCTGCCCTATGACCCTCTCGTTATGGCAGAGCTCATAACATTTGTTGAACACAACGATTCCGCGATGAAGCTTGTCGATCTCAAGAATCTGTACAGTCGGAGGTTGAAGCAAGTCGGTTCTGATTGGCTTAGTGAAGAAATACATTCCACTCGATTCAAAGAACATTTGTTGCAGAAATTGGGCGATGGCTGGGACGCCTTCACACAGGGTAGAGATGTGTTTATTTCAAGTAGGTTTCGAGTTGGCTCCTTGTTGTCCGAATCTTTAACTCGTATAGTGTCTGAGGAAGAGGCAAAAAAGATAGTTGATGTGGGTCTTCTTCTGCGTAAACACATACTCATATCTCAAGCTCCTTTCACGGGATCATTTTCATCTTATTGCTTGAGCGAGCCTGTACCCAACTCACTCCTGACTCTTCTTAGAGTTCTACTTGAGGGCACATGTAGTATACAGAACTTAGGCGATGATGAGACTGTTAATGCCAAGACTCGAGTGGCTTGTACTATTTCACAGATGTTGATCAGCAATTCAGCGAAACGCTCCGAACATGCACAAAATGTTCACCAGAGACGTGACAGAGAAACTCCAATGCCTCTTTATGTGGGTTTGAAGTTGCATGCCCATGATCGTATGAAAAATCTTATCAGAGATTTTCATCAAATGGGACTCTCTGTCTCTTATGATCGCGTAATGGATGTTCGCAGGAGTTTCGCGAGAGCTGTTTCACTGCGGTTCAAGAACGAAGGTGTTGTAGTCCCAGCTAACTGCAAACGTAATGTTTTCTCGATAGGAACCACTGATAACATTGATGTATCTGGTAGATCTGATATGCATGGTACGTCCATCACACCCATTGGTCAACTGAGCAGGGACAATGTGGGTACTGATCCCCCACCACTGAGTTTAGATGTTCCAGAAGACACACAAATTGAACTCCCAGACGACTATGCATTTGTTCCTTTCGTTGAAGACTTTGGTGGGGACATCAGGCTTGAATCTCCAGATGAATGTAATGTACGGCCCAATGAATATGCAGATTTGAACGTGGGAGAGAATGACTGGTTGTCTCATGTGTCACAGATCAGCAATAAAGGGAAGGTTGATGGCAGCTGGCAGCTTGATGAAGTCCCTGTGACCTTTTCAGGCTTCTTTTCAAAACATGAAGATCAAGACAATGTCAAACCTCGTGCAGTTATTGGGGTATTCCCTGTTTTCAGTGAGCAGAAAGCGGACTCACTCAGTATGCAGAAGCATGCTATGTATGTGGTCAGGGAAGCTACTGCTTTCGTAAACCCCGGCCAGATACCTGTCATTGAAGGTGACTGTCCGTTGTATGCCAGGCAGAAAAAATGTCAATGGCTGTTCCCAGAGGAGATAGGTGAGGATCGAATGGTGTGTATGATTGGATTCCTGCATCTTGAAATGTGCACCCAAGAAGCTGGTGGTAAGCTTATGGGTGGTTCTGGTTGGGAGCGAATGTTTCACCTCGCAAAGATATTCACACCCGGTGTAGCATCATCCCTACTTGGTGGGAAACATGTCAAGAGGACGCGACAGGCATATCTTCTCACTCTAGCTTGGCTTGAGATCCTCAGAAAGAATGCTTATGAGATTTACTGTCAGCAGACTGGGCCCCATGAGTCATTTGAAATGTGGGAACAGAGGATTCTTTCACAATCTCCAACTGCGCGCTATTGGGGTGAAATCGTTCGGAACTTTCTCTTGACAAGCTGTCAATTCGTTCGGAACCAACGAATCGGTAACTGGCCTGGTACACTGTGTTCTATCGATGAGTTGTGCAGTTACTTTTTTGCCCTAGGACATACAAATTATTGTCGGTGGGTCCCCGTATTTCTGAGAGACATGTCTCAGCTACCCAGGCGGCATCCTTCAATCCACAACAAATTCATGGAAGGCCATTTTGTGGTCCAGCGTAGTGAGAGGAAGTTCAGTATGATGGGTTTAGATCAGAGCCAAGAACATAGTATCCAACTACTCAAAGAAGACAGTGGTCCAAAAGGTCTCTATGGCCAGGCTGAAGAGAAAGTCGTTATTGAGCTTTCAAGGTCAGAAGTTCTGCGTGTTATAGATGAGTATGAATATGCAAGTTTCCACACAACATCATCAGATAACACGGAACACCCGGAAAGTTCGGTATCAGAGCAGAAAAAATTTCTGAATCAATTGAAATCTCTCCTCGATCTGGTGAATCAGGGACTCATTATCAACCCTTATGATGAAACTAGTGGTCAGCTGGTGACATTAGATACTGGTGAATATATGGACCCCGAAGTTAGTAAGAGTTTACGGTCATTACCCGAAAGGGGCAAGCATTTATATTCCACTTTCTTGAAGGAAAGGCTTGTGGAATGCACCGTACCCCTGAATGATGTTATTCCCAAGGCAAATATATATACCTTCCTTAACCCACCCCCAGCCAACCTGGACAAAGGCCGAGACAAACTCATGTCAAGTAAAGCAACTGCCGCAATAGTTACCCAGATGTTCGTTTCACTGCAAGCCCGGCCTGATTCAAACATGGATGAGTTTTTCATGCACGAGAATGCACGTGATCCGCCAGCATTATCCGATAGAGGTAAGCTACGGAGTGGGACAAAATCTCAAATTCTCAATTGTTTACCAGCTATTCCTGCACAAGGGAAGAATTCAGCAGCTAGACAAGCTTCAGTTGTCATCTTGGATATGCCTGCTGTAGTCCATGTAATCAAACCACAGAAAGCGGATCTGTTTGGAGAATATGCTCGATTGCAATTATTGCCATACATCGAATCTCTGATTAACACGAACACCACAAGGGTTGATGCGATCTATGACTGTTACCCCGAAGGCAGTTTGAAGAATCAGACGCGAGCAAAACGCCTCGGTGAGACAGCAGTTAGGTTGATACGGGTGTCCGAGAACGTCCCTTTACCTAAAGGGAAGAATTGGCAGGCATTCTTGAAAGTTAGTGAGAATAAAGACGAATTTTTCAAGTTCCTGTCTGCTGAACTGCTGAAATTAACATCAACATCCGAGTACCAGTTGTTAACGACATCAGGAGAATATGTACTATGCAATAAGGATGTTAGCTTATGTGACATATCTCCATCGAACCACGAGGAAGCAGACACGCGCATGATGCTTCATCTCAACCATGCAGTCTCACAAGGTCACAAAATAGCTTTTCTTCGCACGGTTGATTCTGATGTCGTCATTCTGTCTTTGCACCATTTCGCAACATTCCGTGACCTTGGACTCAGTGAGCTGTGGATTGGGTTTGGAATTGGAAAGGCATATAAAGATATGCCAATTCATGAGATAGCTTCACAACTTGGACCTGATTACTGTAAGGCCCTGACTTTCTTCCACGCCTTCACAGGTTGTGATGTAACATCCAGCATGCTCGGCATTGGGAAGAAGACAGGATGGAATGCATGGATGAATTTTCCCGCATCAACTGAAATGATGATAGAATTGACTGAGAATCCGCAAGTCTTTTCAGAGGATTCCCCTCATATGCAGCATATCGAAAAACTCACCATACAGATGTACAGTAACAGTTGTGTCAGTACACGTGTCAATGATGCGAGACGGCATATGTTCACACATGGCCTTAAGTCTATGGAAAACATCCCGCCCACCAAAGCAGCTCTGTATCAACATGTAAAAAGGGTAATTCTTGTGTCATCTTTCATTTGGCATCGTGCTCTGCAGAAACACTTATGTGTGCCAGACCCATCACAGTACGGATGGGAGTGGAATCCACGTCTCAATATTCTGGTCCCATTTTGGACTCACCTAGGAGACGCAAGTGCTGCATGTGCACTGATGCTCCACTGTAGTTGTGCCAAGGCCTGCAAGGGCAATTGCAAATGCTTGAAAGCTGGATTAAGGTGCACACCTTTGTGTAAGTGTGAAGGTGGCTGTTGTAACAATATTGAGTAGTATACTGTCATGTTAGGACCAGTCATCTCCTATTCTGGTATTTTTTTTTCCATTTTCGGCCAGTTAACACATGTCATGTTTCTAGTTGAGTTGATTTTGCTAACAAATGTTCATCCCATGTGGCTTGCTACATTGTCCGGGGTATAGGAATACAGTTTTAGATTTCGGAAAATAGTCTGTTATTTACTGCACAAGACGGTGTTAATTCATGCATAGCATGATACAATATCCCCAACTATTTTGCCTCTGTACAACAGTTGATACCTTCGTTCACCCGTGTGTTCATCTATGGTATCCTTGTCTTTCTCTGGCCATAGGCCACATGTGACTAGTCAGTTCCTACTCCATAGCAAATCAACTTGGAAATCCTTCATCTTGTAGCGCACTCATGTCTCAATGAATCCATACCTGAGTTGATCTAATAAATCTAACGTAAGGTATCAAATTGCCATACCGGATCATATTTCGATAAGTTATTCGCTAAAACATTTCGACCACTCATCGACATCAAAGGTCATGTTTTGGCTCCCAGTGGTGGCTATATCTCTATATCCCTGGTAAAGTAGCATACCATGAGGGATGGGCATTAAGTGTCGGCAACATTAATCCTGACTTGGAACACACCACATCTTAACTGGCCGAAAATGAAGAATACTACTTGTAGTCAAAAAATATTCCTGTACCTCGAATGACTGCAAACATACACTCACCCCTTCTAGTCCCATTTTGCCAATGTTCTATACTGGCAAGATAACATTGTATAATTAACAACGGGAACTAATGCATCCCGAGTTCATTCCAGCACTGCCCTTGCTGGCAGACGTGTCGCTATGGTGTTGAGATTGAACCAGAACTCCTCTAGAAATTTGATAGTTTTATTTTCTTAGAAAATAAATCTATCGAAAATGCCGGAAGTTGAGAATAGACTGTCACTTTAATTGGATTATCAAATGTCCAAGTATCCCCACTGCTGCATACTATCGAGTACCCTTGTTCATGTGTTGACAGGAATCTCTCATACCATGTTCATTTGACCATTGCATTCCCGAGAAACATTCAACACTAATTTATCTACGGACGGACGATCATACTGACAGTCAGACACACAGACGCACACATCGACGGAAATTCTGATCCCATTATCCATTAATCTTCCCCCCAACTTGTTCCAAGGGCTTCACTCCATCATTCACATCAATTACAGCACATGTATGGTGTTAGGTTTGGAGCTTCAGTTGTGCGATCGGCGAAAATAGCTTTTTTTCGATCCGCTTGGCGGCCATTTTGGATTTCGCTGCTAGTGGTGGCTAGAGGATGGTGCCAACTTGTAGCCGATCGATTTTGAAATCTCTGATGCCTACCCTTACATCATGCCAAATTTCAGGAAGGTATCACCAAGTGCACAATTCTAGCGAATTCCTCCCCCGCTATTATTACAATAATTTGCTCAAGCTCTAGAATTCTTATCCACCATGACAGAAAGTGAAAGTAGCCATGAACAGTTTCCAGGAAATAGCTGTGGTGTTACGAGGTGTGATCAACAGCAATTAGGTTAACAGTAGCGTGGTACAACATGTTAAATAAAATGAAAAGTGGTATTAGTTTGTACATTAATACTAGAAACTTATAACTAGTAAATATCAGCATCGTTAATCGGTCTGACTGCAATCTAAATAAAATGAAAAGTGGTATTATTAGTTACCCCGTGTCTGATTACGTGGTACGGGTTTTTACCTACCCGAAGCCAGCCGTATCCCATGAGGCCTTCGGAGGGCCTCATGGGATACGGCTGGCTTCGAGTAGGTAAAAACCCGTACCACATGATCAGACACGGGGTAACGAATTTATCTATTGACTTTCCGTTTTAGAAGTACAATCTATTTCATGTGTGTACACACACAGCATGAGATCTTTTATCTTCCATTGTTGAGCCATACAGGTTTCTGTGGAATTTTTGTGCAAAAGAGTTTTTTTGTGAAAATATGCCGATATGACTAGTATAAAAAAATTATTGAATTTCTTTTTTGTCTCAAAAACATAGCTTATGAACCCCACATTGGAGGGTACTCGACAAGCTCATTCCAATAAGGGGTCATGAGCTATATTTTGGAGATAAAAAATTAAAATATAATACATGTACACTGTAAAACTGGAATGACGCGTCTTCTACGGGGTATGGACAATTTGTAGATTTCGGAACGAGGCTTCCACTGGGTATGGGAAATTTGTCAGTGGCTGGGCGGACGTATCGTGGGTTTCAATGAATATGGTCTCATACCACGTATCTATCAACCAATCAAATCAATAAATTCACTTTAGTCAATAAATATTAGTTTGTTCATTAATACTAGAAACTTGTAACTAGTAAATATCAGCATCCTCAATCGGTCTGACTGCAATCTAAATAAAATGAAAAGTGATATTAGTTTGTTCATTAATACTATTAACTTCTAACTAGTAAATATCAGCATCCTCAATCGGTCTGACTGCAATCTAAAAAATGGGTCATTTCCCCTTTTTCGTGCCCCTCACTCCAAAGCATAGGTAAAACAGAATTTTTCCTCTTTAAATCGCCTGCGAAATGGAGATTTCAACCAAGCAATAATTGCAAATAGATGACATGCGAACTAATCTATTTAACTGTCACAACGCAAACTGGTCAGAAAGCATTCATCATGTCCCTAAGTACATATTGATTGGAAATTTAAAACTGAGTTTAAAACTGAAAGTTATATCCTTATGAATCTGAATCGCCAACACCGATCTGTGGAATATTGTCACTCGGGGTAGAAACCGGTCGTTTTAGGAAGGAACATCTAGAACAGCGAACTTGGAGTCTGTGTAATAGGTCTAGAGTTGAAAATGAATATCATTTTTTGATGGAATGCCACCACTGTGGAGACCTTCGTAGAATTCTTTTTAACTCCTCATTTAATAATCTATCTGAAGAAAATATGAACATAATTATAAAAGAGCAGCCAAGGCAATGTGTCATTTTCATCTTTGAAGCATTAAGACTACGGAAATCTATGTCGTATCAGGAGGAGGCCACCAAAAATTTGCAAGACGTGACGTGGGTGTGGGTGGGTCTCTTGAGTGCGCCAAAAATGTGCATTTCCAACTTGTGCAATTTTTTGAATTTTTAAAAAATATATCAGCTAATAATATATACCATCCTTTGTGTTTCAAACCTTAAAGATGATGTTGTACATCACACTCTTGACATAAATACAACATCAGGGGGCTTTATATGTGAGAATGTTGGACTTAAACTGGGAAAATGTCACACGTTAGTAGGGGGTGGATGTCTTGTTCGAAATGTAGAAAATGTGCAGACAATATTTTGGGAACAATTCAAATGAAAATTTCTCCCCGTATATGTACACCTGCTCTGACCAAGCCTGATAATGAACAGCTTGTAGATTTGGGTCCACAGCAGCCCACAGAGGTTTAAATTGGTGGTACTAGTTTAACCCTTTACCAACATGAAAAGCAGACGACACTTGCCAAAAAATGATTGAATAACTAATTTTTTTTTCATTTTGTATCTCAAAAACATAGAGGTTATGACCGGTCATTGGAACGAGCTCGACGAGCTCGTTCCAATGACGGGTCATAACCTATGTTTTTGAGAAAAAAAATGAAAAAATAAAAATTAATTGGCGATTTTTGAGAATAGCGCGGGCCAGTTTTGGGCGTTACGTTGGGTAAAGGGTTAAGAACATTATGAAAACCCCCTAAAGACAGCTGTGCCCACTAAGTTTATAAGTTTATTTGGGATTTTAATGGGAGAGTGGGGGGTGGGTGTCTGAGAACGGTAGTAGAAAATTTGAACGTAGTGGGTGGGTGGGTGTAAAAAGGAGTCGAATAAAAAATAGGACGTCACGTCTTGCACATTTTTAGTGCCCCCCCCCCCCCCCCCCCCCCGGTCGTATAAGTTATAAACAGTGATTCATTGATTGATACGAATCTCCAATATTGCAAGCCGGAGATCAGGTAGATATGTTGGAGAACGTCCCTGCTCTGTTCACTGGTTTAATCTTCCACCCCAGACCCTACCCCACTCACTTAGTTTTTTTCTGTAGGATCACGTAATCTCCCACTTTGGATACATGGGGATTGCAGGGTGGGATGAATTATTAGATGTAACTAAGATTGACATAGGCCCAATGGACGCCTAATACTCGTGCAACCGATACAGGATGATAGAATTTTATCATGTTGCTAGTTTCAACTGTTGGCCTGCGCATCTTCCGCTTTGGAGTCTTCGGGCGGTGGAGTGTGACCATGTGCGGATCGTGGAATTAAAATATGGGGGTGGTGGGGGGGGGGGGTGACTGATGTGATCCGATAGAGACCTAGAATCAGTCGCCAAAGTCGACTGCCGCACGTGCCGAAGGGACGTGCGTTTGTATGGAGGGTCTGAGGGGGGTTCTCCCCCCCCGAAAATGTTTGATTTTCAGGTGCTCTGAGGTGGCTTCTAAATGCATTCTGGCCTCCAATAATTGGAGGAATATGATGAAAGGAAAACACACATTTTTTGTTGTAAATTTTAAAATTATCAAACCATACATCAGATACACTGCTTCTGGTCATAGAGCTAGTCTATCGTGGACAAAATATGACAGTCGCCTATTTGCGAAAGTGACTTTCACGGATAGGTAACTGTCATATTTTGTCCACGACAGATTAGTGATCTTTGACATCATGGGAACATCAATCATCGAATACGCAGAAGCAAGAAACCTCTTGTACCTTACATTTTCAGGCTGTATAGTGGCAACAAATTTGGGAAACTGTTGGCATTCTTGGTCTATTGGGCCAACATTGCCACTGACTCTTTTGGTGTTGATTTTCAGATCGGTTGAATCCTTTTAAATTCTTTGACAAATTATGTCACGACTGTTGAGAAGCAGCCATGACATAATTTGAAAAGGAACCCAAGGGATAATAATTTATACTCTCCCAAAAAAGAAAGTGTGCATGCTAAAAAATAACACTTAAATAAGATATATATCATTTTCATTCATGGTAATTTTATTCAATCACAGATGAATCAATTTGTGATCAACACGAGAAATTTCATTACGCTACGACGAACACTCTTGGTGCCATGGAGAGTCAAAGACACTAAGGGTCAACTCAATATCTGGTATGACCTCCGTCTGCATCGACTACTGCTGTGCATCTACGCCTCATGGAAGCGAACAAGTTAGCATGGAAGTGTTGTGGGATGTTGTTCCATATTCTGATAAGCTGTCTTTGGAGTTCCACAAGCGTTGACGGTGCATGGGGAAGCCGGCGTAGCTGACGTTTCATTTCGTCCCATACGTGCTCAATGGGTAAGATATCGGACGAATTTGCGGGCCAGGGAAGAACATCCACTTGTTGTTGCTGCAGATACTGTTGAACAACACGAGCTGCGTGGGGTCGGGCGTTGTCCTGCTATAGAATGACGCCGGGGCCGTGACGCTGCAGAAATGGGACAACAACAGGTGTAAGCACTTCATCACGATATCTGGCTGCATTGAGATTGCCATCAATAATGACCAGCTCCATTCTGTTACGGGCAGTGATGCCATCCCACACCATGAGAGACCCTCCCCCATAACGGTTTCGCTCCACGACACATGGATCTGCGTAGCGTTCGTTTCGACGCCTGTCCACTCTCTGGCGGCCATCTGATGATGAAAGATGGAAACGACATTCATCTGTGAATAAAACACGTCGCCACCAGTGTAAGGGATGCCTGAGATGTTGTCTACACCACTGCAGTCGAGCACGACGATGACGTAACGTCAAAATCGGACGAATTGCAGGTCTTCGAGGACCGTAAGCCGTATTCTCTCAGCCGGTTGGTTACTGTTTGAGGATGTATCCGTCTCAGGTTAGGGATGTTCCTGGCTGTCGTCGTTGCCGTTTGTTGCCGGTTCCGGAGATGGACGACACGGATATACCGATCTTGTGCAGGGGTGGTAACTCGGGGTCTCCCGGAGCGGGGTCGGTCTCGAACGTCATCATGCTGTGCATGTCGATGGACTAGCCTGTCTACAGTGTTACTGTGGCAGTTCAAATGCTGGGCAACCTCTCTGTGTGTTCTGCCCGCTCTAATCATACCCAAGGCAAGGAGACGTTGATTCATTGTCAATCTTGGCATGCTAATGTGGAGTCGTTTTAACAGCAGCGCAAGTTTGAATGTGAACGATAGGAAGGCCTTACTTTAGTGTTTAAATACCCAAGGATTCACACTGCTGCATGAATTTTCAGACTCTCCACATGCAAAACATACCTTTTCACAAACGTGCAGCACGTCATTTAACGTTAATGCAATTTTAACGGGGAAAGCTGTTTTTGTGTTCAATATAACTTATTCATGAACAGGTTAACACTCTTTACACCTACGAAATTATTTTTTTGGAGTTTGATCAATTTCTGCAATGCACACTTTCTTTTTTGGGCGAGTATATATCGGATTTTGGGTATTCTTCGAGTAAATGTGTGTGCGTCTGAGAGAGAAAGAGAAAGAGAGGGAGAGAAAGGAAGAGAGAGACTGCCACAATGAGAACTCGACGGGGTCAAGTCTACTGGCCATTCGCATATTCGGGCGAACGGCCAGTTGAGTTGACCCGGCGAATGCCAGAAGCCCTCAATAAAATTAGAACTGGGATAATAATAATAACATATCGAATAGTGCGCTTATCTAGGCTTAAATGCGCGTTGGAATTGCGCGCAATTGCCATATCGAATGGCATCCAAAGCACGGCAGGTTCTCTTGGTTACTCATAGCAAACACATGCAATGTTTCTGCCAATGGACCTCCGGGTTACCCGGAGGTCCATTGGCTGAAACATTGTTTGTGCACAGGCCATATGTACAGAATTTGATAGCTTTACTTGGACCATAACGCGCACATTAACGCGCATATCAACGTGCTATTTGTGCACATTTCATGACAGAACTTCTAGTTTTAACTGTATGAGTAACCAGGAGAACCTGCCGTGCTTTGGATGCCATTCGATATGGCAATTGCGCGCAATTCCAACGCGCAATTAAGCCTAGACAAGCGCACTATTCGCACAAGACTTCTAGTTTTAACTGTAAACAAACAAGAAAACATTAATCCATTTCCACTTCCGAAATCAACTCTCTGACAACGTTACCACCTTGACGTTAACGTCTGATGTTATTCTTGTATTTGACATGTTGTGAATGATATTCTACATAATGTGCTAGTTAATGGTGATTTTATGATAAACTTTCAGTGGCGTAATAATAATAATAATAACACTTCGGCCGGCCGCTGATTTGTCGCGGTTCTCGTATGAGAAGGCCTTGGTTACCCATGTTCTACCAACTGCCTCCCTATTCCCGCGCTTCTTCTCTCCTCCCAACACTCGGAGACGAACTGCTTGATGACATCCCTTGCCCCAATCTTCCCAATCTCTCCGATTAGTGTATTAACCATCTCCTTTGAGTCGCCCCCTAACCACATGTCCTTCATTCTCCCATCCCACTTCTCCATTATACTCCCCGTGAATCTTGTTCTTTTAGACTGGTATTTTGGGCATTCTATAAGAAAGTGTTCCAGGGTGTCCACCACGCCCACGTTGCACATATGGCACTCCTTTTCACTGTTTTTCCCAATTTTTCCCCTCAGCTCCAGGGACCGCGACCTCAGCTTGAACAACAGTGACCCCCCCCCCCCGAAAGGTGCCATCAAGGTACTCTTCAGAACCAGGCTTCTCTTTATCACGCAGGCCACCCAAAGACCTCTTTGATTTGACCCTCTCTCTCCAGTTACGGTTACAATCCTCCATGGCCCTTTCTCTGACGATTTTTTTACCCTGGTTTGCCCCAACGTCCAGGTCCGAGATCTCCAACGAGTAGTTCTCTACTAGCTCCCTCACTTGGACCATCCAGCCCGTTTTGATATTTGAGTTGAAAATTCTCAGGAACATTACTTAACACCATCGGCTGTCGGGGAGATTTACCAAATAATTAAGATAACCGAGCTTCAACAGGTCTATCCTGCCCTTGATCCTCATCCACCCAAGCTCACCCCTGATTGCTTCTAGCGCTGCGGCATTACTCGACCCCGTTATCCATCGGCCTGCATCATGCTGCAGAATTTCCAAGCTCTTGACGGCCGTCTGGTTTAGGGGTACCACTTCCGTACCGTATGTTATACTTGGCAGCCCCACCATTTCCCTAATGGTTTTCCCCACGAAAACCTTATTGAAACTGTTTCTCCCATAAGTTTCATTTGGTTAAGGATTCGCTTCCCCTTCAGAATCAATTTATTTGTGTGGTTCCGGTAGATGCCTCTTCCTGTAATGTTTATGTTTACCCCCAAATACTCGTAATCACCTGTCTCTCCCACACTGAGAAGTTTGCTGCTCCCTTCCGGAATGCAGAACTCACCCACTCTCCACCTTCGAGTGGGGTCCACTTTGCGGCCCACGGGTATAACTTTGCTCTTGCTTTCATTAAGTTCCAGTCTCCATCTGCTCCCATATTTCCCCAAAATTCCCAGCATTTTCGTTAGCCCCTCTTCGCTTTCTGACACTAGAACCATATCGTCTGTAAAAAATAGCCCTGGGATCTTCAAGTCCCCAACTGCTACCCCCTCCTCGCTACGCAGGAGTTCATCTCCTAAACCTTTGATGTACAATAAAAACAGGATCGGCGAAAGGATACACCCCTGTTTTAGGCCTATCTCCATAGGCACACGTTTCTTTGTAATGTTTCCCAGGCTAAGTTCACTCTGTACATCTTTATATAATGCTTTCATAATTCCAACAAACTCGCCCCCTAAGCCCAAAGCCTCCAGCTTGCGCCACATACCTTCCCTCCATACTCTATCGTATGCCATTTTGATATCCAAAAAAGCCATAAACATCTTTTTCTTTTTTGCTTTCGCAGATTCTATCATTTGGGATAGTGTGAAAGGATGGTCAGTAACTCTCCTTCCCTTCCTGAAGCCATTCTGGATTTCTCCCAAAAAACCCTTCTCCTCAATCACCTCCTCTAGTCTCCCATACAGGACTTTACAGAAAACCTTCCCAATGTTGCTGCTGACAGTGATCCCTCGATAGTTATCCAAAACGTCTTTTTCCCCCTTTTTGTGAATAAATGTCACTTTACTTTCTCTCCACTCCTTTGGGACCTCTTGATTTTCTATGGCTAGATTGAATAGGGCAGTTAGGCTTTCCACGAGTTCCTCTCCCCCTTTTTTTGATAAACTCGTTAGGAATTTCATCCACTCCTCCCGCTTTTCCATCCCTTAATTTTGATATCACCTTTCGCACCTCCTCCGTTTTAATTTCGCTGCATACGAAGCTCGATAGGTTTTCCTCAACCTGATTCGGACACTACGGTGGGCTCCCCATGCCCAATCGCTTATCGTTTATCTTTTCCTAGTGCTTGACTAGTTCCAATGCGATTTAATCTTGATCGTCTGTAACTCTGCTATCTACTTTAATACTCTGTGGTTTACTTCCTTTGTTACGTTTATTCACCCATTTCCAAAATACGTTCGAACTCGACCCCCCTGTCATTCTTATCGTCCTATTAAGACTGCTATTTCGTACTCTCCGATTATCGTCTGTAATCTTATTTACTTTATTTCGTGCTTGGTGGTATTCTTCCTTAGCAACTGTGGCCTCATTGCTTTCCGCCCCCTTAAGTTTTCTACTTCTCCTGTATGCAGCACATTTAGCTTTTCTTCCCTTGATGGCCTTTTTCAGTTCTTCGTTCACTCTGTACCCAAGTTCCCGTGTTGGCACCCTGACCTTTCCTACACTTTCCTTTCTTGCCTCCACCAGGCTCGCAACTATGACGTCGGCCATCTTCTGGACACTGCCCCACACACGCGACTGGAAATATTGGCTCCCCATTAACATTAACTTCAACTAACAAACTAAGTTTGGGGTATGCGATGTCAAAATAATGATATCAGGAACATACCATTTCTTCGGCCTTGTGGTGACAAAATATTCTTTTATACTTCGCTTCATTGCGTCCCGCTTTCGACTATGGATTTTGCAGACAGTAGATACTAGCAGACGTGACTGTCGTCAGTTCTATAAATAACCGATATTCTGCGGAATCTAAAAGAGGATCATGTCCCTTATTTGGCAACGTGATGTCATTAGATAAGGAGGGGCGTTATAGGACCAGATTGTGTGGAATAAGAGCATGACTTTTTTTAGTGGGCTCGGGGAGGGGGACTAGTCCCCCTAACCACCACCCCCTGGATCTGCCCTTGGTCACTGACGATGGGCTGACCCGCAGTTGAAGATTATCTGTTGATTATTCCATGAGCGCGTCTTGGCTACTCCATCAATTTACAGTTTTTGTTCTGGGAACATTTCTTCAGTACGTTAATCCGATGTCCTACACGATACGATGGGATCGGTCCATCTGTTCCCTCCGGAGCTCGGGCTGTAGAGTGAAGGGATGGTCAGATCCATATTATGTACTGTACATTGACAGGTTAGACTGTCTGTCTGTAATCCGATGTCCTACACGATACGATGGGACCGGTCCATCTGTTCACTCCGGCGCTCGGGCTGTAGAGTGAAGGGATGGTCAGATCCATATTATGTACTGTACATTGACAGGTTAGACTGTCTGTCTGTAATCCGATGTCACACACGATACGATGGGACCGCTCCATCTGTTCACTCCGGAGCTCGGGCTGTAGAGTGAAGGGATGATCAGATCCATATTAGGTACTGTACATAGACTAGTTAGACTGTCTGTCTGTAATCTGATGTCCTACACGATACGATGGGACCGGTCCGTCTGTTCCCCCGATGTTCGGGCTCTAGAGTGAAGGGATGATCAGAACCATATTATGTTCTGTACACTGACAGGTTAGACTGTTTGTAATCTGATGTCCTACACGATACGATGAGACTGGTCCATCTGTTCCCTCCGGTGTTCGGGTTGTAGAGTGAAGGGATGATCAGATCCATATCATGTACTGTACATTGACAGGTTAGACTGTCTGTCTGTAATCTGATGTCCTACACGATACGATGGGACTGGTCCATCTGTTCCTTCCGGTGTTTGGGCTGTAGAGTGAAGGGATGATCAGATCCATATTAGGTAGTGTGCATAGACAAGTTAGACTGTCTGTCTGTAATGCGATGTCCTACACGATACGATGAGACTGGTCCATCTGTTCCCTCCGCTGTTCGGGCACTAGAGTGAAGGGATGATCAGATCCATATCATGTACTGTACATTGACAGGTTAGACTGCCTGTCTGTAATCTGATGTCATACACGATACGATGGGACCGGTCCATCTGTTTCCTCTGGTGTTCGGGCTGTAGAGTGAAGAAAGGATCAGATCCATATTATGTACTGTAAATTGACAGGTTAGACTGTCTGTCTGTAATCTGATGTCCTACACGATACGATGGGACTGGTCCATCTGTTCCCTCCGGTGTTCGGGCTATAGAGTGAAGGGATGATCAGATGCATATTAGGCACTGTACATAGACAAGTTAGACTGTCTGTCTGTAATCCGATGTCCTACATGATACGATGGGACCGGTCCATCTATTCCCTCCGGTGTTCGGGCTGTGGAGTGAATGGATGATCAGACATAGGTTATGACCACTTATTGGGACGAGCTCGTCGAGCTCATTCCAATGAGGGGTCATAACCTATGTTTTTGAGACAAAAATGAAAAGAATAAGTTATTCAAGAATTTTTTTTGCAAGTGTCGTCTGCTTTTCATGTTAGGTAAAGGGTTAATCAAAGAAAGAAATAACAATTTACTTTCGTTTTTAATTTATATTGTAATATTGTCCTTACCTTTGAAATCCATGGTAACCACATTCCCTCCCCCTGAAAATGTGCATCTTATAAGACAATTCTGATGCTTTAGGTGACATATAGGTCCATTTGGGCTGGGTGCTATTTCATGTACACTTTTATTAAACTTCAATGTAAAGCACGTGTCACAATAGAAAGATACTACTACTACAGTTAAAACTAGAAAAACTGTGAGCACTGCTCACTGATACCACCCACTCCCACCAAGAAACATTTTACAACAGTAAAAGTGTGTTTAATGTAAAGAGCACAAACACTGACACTTCCCCACCACACCTCCACCCCAAAGCTTGAATTGACAACGGCCATTTTTGAATATGGGGAACTGTAAATATGAAAATATCTGAAGAGAAAATGGAAGGTGCACATCTGCAATGTATGTAAAACAAGGTCTGAAAGTTTCAATGAAATCTGTTCAATAGTTAAGAGGAGTTGCAGATAGTAGATCTGTACAGAATGTCAACTGAATTTGACAAAGTTCATTTTTCAATATGGGAAACTGTAATGAAAGTGTCAATGACACTGTAGCTCAACTTGACAAACTTGAACTTGGTAAGTTATAAGTGAAATGGCAAAATTGAAGATCATTGGTATCAATGTTATTTGGTGAAATTTCAACATAACAGCATTGTGTGTGCACAACGTCAAGAGTAATCCTTGAATTTATAAATGTAAACTGTAAGACTGGCTAAAGGAAGAATGTTGATACCCAAATGCAGTAAGTTCAGAGGTTATTGTAAATGGTAGCTTTTTTCACAGGAATGAATGCTAATCAATAGCTCTTATCTAAAGATCTCGCCCAATGAGCACACCAAGTTAAAAAAAGCATCACAACAATTTGGCTAAGTTCATTTCGCCCTTTGGGAAAGAGTAAAAAATAAAAATACCTGAAAGCAAAATAGGAGGTGCACATCTATAATGTATAGAAAAGAATGCCTGTAAGTTTCAATGAAATCCACCCACTGGTTTAAGAGGAGTAGCGGATAGCAGATGTGTACCCCCAAAGCGTCACGGACGTACGGACGGAGTAGCAGATAGCAGGTGTGTACCCCCCACAAAGCATCACAACAATTTGGCTAAGTTCATTAAGACCTTTGGGACAGAGTAAAAAAAAAAATACCTGAAAGTAAAATAGGAGGTGCACATCTAGAATGTATATAAAAGAATGCCTGAAAGTTTCAATGAAATCTGCCCACTGGTTTAAGAGGAGTAGCGGATAGCAGATGTGTACCCCTCAAAGCATAATGGATGTATGGACGTACGGACGTACTAAGTTCATTTTGCCACATGGGATAGAAAAAATAAAAATACCTGAAAGCAGAATAGAAGGTGCACATCTATAATGTATATAAAAGAATGTCTGAGAGTTTCAATGAAATTCGCCCACTGGTATAAGAGGAGTAGCGGATAGCAGGAGTGTACCCCCCTAAAGCATCACAACAATTTGGCTAAGTTCATTTCGCCCTTTGGGAAAGAGTAAAAAATAAAAATACCTGAAAGCAAAATAGGAGGTGCACATCTATAATGTATAGAAAAGAATGCCTGTAAGTTTCAATGAAATCCACCCACTGGTTTAAGAGGAGTAGCGGATAGCAGATGTGTACCCCCAAAGCGTCACGGACGTACGGACGTACGGAAGTACGGGCGTACGTAAGTACGGAAGTACGGACACCATGAATGCTATATACCGCCCACTTTTCAAGTGGGTGGTATAACTAGAAGTCCTGTCACGAAATGCGCACAAAATACACGTTGATATGCGCGTTAATATACGCGTTATGACCCAAGTAAAGCTATCAAATTCTGTACATATGTCCTGTGCACAAGCAATGTTTCAGCCAATGGACCTCCGGGTAACCCGGAGGTCCATTGGCAGAAACATTGCATGTGTTTGCTATGAGTAACCAGGAGAACCTACCGCGCTTTGGATGCCATTCGATATGGCAATTGCGCGCAATTCCAACGCGCAATTAAGCCTAGATAAGCGCACTATTGGAGACAGGACTTCTAGTTTTAACTGTACACACCCAGCACATCTGTGGGAGAAAAAAAACACTGACTCTCCTCTCGATTACGAGAAAAAAACTGCCTGAATGCTAAAAGTGTGTTTACTGAACAGTGTAAAACAGTGACTTCTGTTTTCTACTTTATTCACTATTAAATTTATATGTTTGGGAAAATATGTTTGTCCTGATGAAATACATGCAAAAATAAAAAAAAAGTGTTTTCTGCAAAATGATGATTTAATTTGGATGTTACAGTTTTGCGTCATAGACTTGTCCTACAAGAAAAATAAACAATCCTTTCAATGTTACTGAGTGCATCTATTTCATCTAGTGTTGATAAAACATGTCAATGCAGACGGAAAATCCGTCAGCCCTACCACTGTTTCAACATTGATAACAATTGAATAGGAGTTCTAATCTATTTAAAAATGCTATCACATTCAACTTACTTTATATTTATCTATCATCTACAGTACATGGACAGTGTATTATCACTAAATCACCCGCAGAGTGGAGATTCCACCCAAGCAATAATTACAAATTTGTGGCAAAGCATAACCAACACAAGCAAAGTTTCAGCCAATGGACCTCCGGGTTAAACCCGGAGGTCCATTGGCTGAAAAATTGCTTGTGTTTTTTGTCGATATGTAAAAAAATTGAAAGTTATAGCTTGGGTGATATCTCCACTCTGCGGGTGATTTAGTTACAATCCACTCTCCACGTACTGTATCTGTTTGAAAAATACAAAATAACGATGATCACACACTTCTGAATACTACGGAAGCCCATCAGCGCACAGATGGAAATATTTTAGGGAAATATTATTGCGTTATTACGAGATAATATTGCGTTATAACGAGATAATTATTGCATTATTACGAGATAGTATTGTGTTATTATTTATAAGGATATGTTATTGCTTTACAAAAAGACAATTATTGGGTTATAAGGAGAAATTATTGCGTTATTACGAGGTAATTATTTCGTTGTAACGAGATATGATTGCGTTATGATGATATATTATTGCATTATTACGAGACAGTATTGCATTATAACGCGATATTATTACGTTATAATGAGGTAATTATTACATTATAACGAGACATTATTGCCTTATTACAAGATAATTATTGTGTTATAATGAGATATTATTGCGTTATTACGAGATATTATTTCTTTATTACCAGATATTATTGCGTTATTGCGAGATACATTGCGTTATAACGAGATATTTTTTGCGTTATAGTGATATGTTATTGCATTATATCGAGATAATATTGCGTTATTATGAGGTAACATTGCGTTATAATGAGATAATATTGCATTATTACGAGATAACATTGCGTTATTACGAGATAACATTGCATTATAACGAGATATTTATTGCATTATAACGAGATAAGTATTACGTTATTACAAGACAACACTGCGTTAGAATGAGATAATATTGCGTTTTAATGAGATAATATTGCGTTATTACGAGATAACATTGCGTTATAACGAGATAATTATTGCGTTATTACGAGCTATTATTTTGTTATAACGAAATAATTATTACATTATTATTAGTTTGTATTGCGTTATAACGAAATTTTTTTTTTATCCAAACATGGTAGAGAGGTGGAATACGGCAACGTATGAACGCTATATGCTGTTTAGTGTGTAACTTGTCATTGCCGATCAATACGAGCATTCACCCCGAAACCTCATAGACACGATCCACTTTATTTATATATTTTATTGGGTTTTTACGGCACTTTCGACAGCCAAGGCCGCCTTGTGACGACAGTTTTCTGGGTCGCGGAAGCCAGTGTACCCAGAGAGAAACACCGAGCAAAGGCGAGCAACTGTCAGACTCCCCATCGTTCTAACACCACCCAATCAGGGTTAGCATTGGTTAAAGACAAGGGCCCATCGACACCATCAACTGTCAGACTCCCCATCGTTCTAACACCACCCGATCAGGGTTAGCATTGGTTAAAGACAAGGGCACCATCGACGCTAACACCACCCAATCAGGGTTAGCATTGGTTAATGACAAGGGCACCATCGACACCATCAACTGTCAGACTCCCCATCGTTCTAACACCACCCAATCAGGGTTAGCATTGGTTAAAGACAATGACACAATCGACGCTAACACCACCCAATCAGGGTTAGCATTGGCTAAAGTCAAGGGCACCATCGACACCATCAACTGTCAGACTCCCCATCGTTCTAACACCACCCAATCAGGGTTAGCATTGGTTAAAGACAAGGCCACAATCGACGCTAACACCACCCAATCAGGGTTAGCATTGGCTAAAGTCAAGGGCACCATCGACACCATCAACTGTCAGACTCCCCACCGTTCTAACACCACCCAATCAGGGTTACCATTGGTTAAAGACAAGGGCACCATCGACGCTAACACCACCCATTCAGGGTTAGCATTGGTTAAAGACAGGGGCACTATCGACACCATCAACTGTCGGACTCCCCATCGTTCTAACACCACCCACTCAGGGTTAGCATTGGTTAAAGACAAGGGCACCATTGACGTTGAGTCACCTTATCACACAACACAACCGTGGTCAAACAGGATTAAGGACACAACACACAGCACAATCGTGCCATCACTTGGTCAATCGGGATTAAGGACACAACACACAGCACAATCGTGCCATCACGTGGTCAATCGGGGTTAAGGACACAACAAACAGCACAAACGTGCCATCACGTGGTCAATCAGGATTAAGGACACAGCACAACCGTGGCATCACGTGGTCAATCGGGATTAAGGAAACAACACACAGCACAACCGTGCCATCATGTGGTCAATCAGGATTAAGGACACAACACACAGCACAACCATGCCATCATGTGGTCAATCGTGATTAAGGACACAACACACAGCACAACCGTGCCATCACGTGGTCAATCAGGATTAAGGACACTTCACACAGCACAACCGTGTCATCACGTGGTCCGTCAGGATGGACACAACACACAGCACAACCGTGCCATCACGTGGACAATCGGGATTAAGGACACAACACACAGCACAACCATGCCATCATGTGGTCAATCAGGATTAAGGACACAACACACAGAACAACCCTGTATATCACCAGCCAAACCTATAATCCTAGAGTGTTCGTGACAATATCAACACACAATAACAATATGATAAATCGGTCATAGGTTTAAGTATTATTGTTAACAGGTTGAGGTCAAATCTATGTTAGTCAACAAAATTGTTTGTTGGATATGTTTTATTGGAAATTATTGGAAAGTGTGCAATGACATTCTCTTGTAAATTTTAATGAGGCATATTCTCCTGAAATAAATACATTTTGTCCCCCCCCCCCCACATTGGTCAACCCCATTTCCTTAAAGCTTTTAGGTGCATCTCCCAGAACTCAGGCAGTTGTAACTGATCTCTGCCTGCCACCTGGTGTCACAATTCAAAACCATAATCTTAAACCCTAACGACTAGCGAATTCCAAAGTCGACTAGTCAATATCCAAAAGTCAAGTCGACTAGTCATTGGTGATAACCTGTCTCCTTATAACAGTGTTGGTGTTCCGGTAGAATGCTGAAGGTCCAAATTTGGCTTCACTTGAGCATTCATATACAGCAACTTACTGGAACATTATTCTGTTAATGTGCTTCTAATTATGCTGAGAGTGAAATTATATAACTTATTTAATTTGCCTTGTTGCGATTTATGGGAGAGTGCCTATGGGCACTCTCCCATAAATTGCAACAAGGCAAATTAATAACATATCCTGATAGCCCAAAATAATTCAGCACTCTATTAGTACCAGTTAAAAAAAACTACTGTCACTACTATTAGATGGCAATAGATGTATACATTGATTGCCCATATTGCTGTTCAAACTGTCTGACAGTGGAACAGAAGGGATACTATTTACCAAAAAGCTTGAACTCCTCCGACTAGTCGACCGCACAATTGAGAGTCGACTACTGGTTTGCCCAGAGTCAACATCGACTAGTCGACTAATCGTTTTAGCACTAGACCGTCTGGTCATATCACTAAATACTATTATTCTTGTAAACAGACTGAGAGTTATTCTATCTTAGATGACAGAATCGTTTGCTTGAATATATTTTATTAGAAAACTGATTTTAATGAGGCATGTTCTGCTGAAGTAAATACATTTTGAATTAATAGCACCCCCAACCCCCCCCCCCCCCCCCCCCCCTCAATATACACCCACACTTGTTTTTTAAAACATTGAGTTTATCTTTCAAAATTCAGGCAGATGTAGCTCATCTCTACCTGCAACCATACAGTTAAAACTAGAAGTCCTGTCACGAATAGTGCGCTTATATAGGCTTAATTGCGCGTTGGAATTGCGCGCAATTTCCATATCGAATGGCATCCAAAGCACGGCATGTTCTCTTGGTTACTCATAGCAAACACATGCAATGTTTCTGCCAATGGACCTCCGGGTTACCCGGAGGTCCATTGGCTGAAACATTGCTTGTGCACAGGCCATATGTACAGAATTTGATAGCTTTACTTGGGCCATAACGCGTATATCAACGCGCATATCAACGTGCTATTTGTGCGCATTTCATGACAAGACTTCTAGTTTTAACTGTATATATCATCATTCAAACCCATAATCTTAAAGTATATACACTATAACAATTTACAAACTGTTCACCTAACTAAGAATTATTATTCATGTTACTGGACTGAGGTCAAACCTGCGTTAGACGGAAGGGTTACTAGTTTGTATGTGTTTATTAAGGATTATTGGAGAGTTCTCATAGGTAACTTATAAGACATCTTAATGAGGCATATTTTGCTGTAGGAAATAAATTCGGTTTACAATTATCCCCCTTGGACACCCCTATTTTTCTTTGAAGCTTTGAGTGAGTGTATTTTTCAGAACTCAGGCAGTTCTAGCTCGTCTCTGCCTGCAACCATATATCACCACCCAAACCCATAATTCTAAAATCAATACACTATAACAATTTGATAACAAGTCATAGGCAGGCTTATGTATTATTATTGTTGTTAATTCGTTGAGATCAAATCTATGTTAGACAACAGAATTTTTTGCTAGAATATGTTTTATTGAGAATTATTAGAGAGCGCTCATGGGCAATCCCTGATGAATCTTAATAATGCATATTCTCCTGAATTAAAAACGTCTTGGTTCAAGACCACCCCCGCCCCCCTTCGGACACCCCTATTTCATTTTAAAACCTTGAGTGTACGTCCACAACTCAGGTAGTTGTAGCTCATCTCCACCGGCAACCATATATCACCATTCATACGTCCCATAACTCAGGCAGTTGTGGCTTATATCCATCTGCAACCACATATAACCATGCATACCCCTCATCTTTGCAATACTACAATATATAACAGATGAAACAGGTGCACTGAACATCAGGAAGCTTTCTACTTTTTATAGGTTTTTCTGGGGAATAGGTCGAAACTGAGGTATGGGCCCCCTCAGCTTTTTGGTGGATACGTCTGTAAGGTCATCCGTTCTTCCACTATATTCACTTTGTACATAAACATACCCGAGCTTCCGAGAATGTTCAGCCTATAGCTCTACCACTACGATCCTACAATCCTCAATATATTCACTGCAAAGTAGAAATATTTCACCTCAACTATGATATTTTCTTCTTTATTTGAAATATCCTGTATTCCTCTTTATTATTCCCCGATAAACCTAAATTCGCAAACTCAAAACTGGCCTACTATACCTCGAAACTTAACAGTTTAGTGAACTGAACACTGCACTCAACAAAGTAAATCGAATGATAATCATGATAGTTCAAGATCACACGCGGAATCGGGTATTTTTCACTGAGACAACATGGCTTAGATCTTCAGTCCTTGTGAGTGTAACAACTCTGTTATAAGCTGATTAAACGAACAAAGTAAGGTGACCTTTGCCACACACTGCACAGTGCAGATCGTGACGAGTTGTTGACTGACTGCGGTAAACCGGTTACGCCACATACAGAGGTGTTTGTAAGAGTGTCTGTCTGTCTGTCTGTCTGTCAGTCTGTCTGTCTGTCTGTCTGTCTGTCTCTCAGTCAGTCTGACAGACGGACGATCAGTCAGTCCATCGTCTGTGTTCGTCCATCTATCCTTTTGTACGTCCGCCCGTCACCACCCATCTGTCCTTCTCTCTGTCTGTCTACATGTCCGTCCGTCCGTCCGTCCGTCCGTCCGTCCGCTCATACACATGTCTGCCCTCCCATCAGAACGTACGTACGTCCGTCCGTCCGCTTCCCTGTCTGTCTGTCTGTCTGTCTGTCTGTCTGTCTGTCTGTCTGTCTGTCTGTCTGTCTGTCTGTCTGTCTGTCTGTCTGTCTGTCTGTCTATCTGTCTGTCTGTCTGTCTGTCTGCCTGTCTGTCTGTCTGTCTGCTTGCTTCTGCCTGCCTGTCCGACTGCTTCTCCGTCTGTCTGCCATGCCCCTCTATCTGCATGTATCTGCATGTGTTTATGTCTGTATGTCTACCAGAGTTTGTGTCAGGTGCCTGTCTGTCTGTCTGTCTGTCTGTCTGTCTGTCTGTCTGTCTGTCTGTCTTTCTGTCTTTCTGTCTGTCTGTCTGTCTGTCTGTCTGTCTGTCTGTCTGTCTGCCTGTCTGTCTGTCTGATAGCGAGCGTGCTTGTTTGCAGATGATCTAACTCAATTTGGTTTAGTACTCTATAACACCCGAACCCACCCTTGAAATCGTTCCCATTATAAATACCATTATCCTTTCCATAACAGTTTGTACAGTTTGTTTTGTTCATTCTCTTCTTTTCAGTGATGTCCTTTTTTGCATTTTCATTCTGGATCCTTGTTGGCAACACCAAATTAAACACAGTAAAAACTACGTTTTGATGACTCCCACTGCCTGCATCAATTTTCTGCTATGTATCTTACAATCGAATAAACATGGGGATTGAATTTGCACAATACAGGCAGTCAGTGGACGTTTTCTACAACTCCATGGTGAGGGTTCGTCATGGGTTCTGTGGAAAATCCTCATTTGCTTATAAATTATATTTGTCCAAATTTTTTCTAATTGCTATCAGCTTCTTCTTTCAGCTATTAATCATTAGGAGTGGGGACATTGAAGTTAACCCTGGCCCCCACATACAGTAAGGACATGTCAACTTCTGAAACATCTGCGATTTCGATACTGAACTACAACAGTCGTAGTATTCGCCACAAACTCCCTCTTCTTAGCGACGAGATCGATGATTTCGACATTCTATGTTTTACAGAAACTCACCTTGACGATGAGTACGATATCAGTAATATTTTGCTACCTAACTTCTCCGCTCCATTTACTCACAATAGGAACCAGTTCGGTGACGGCATAGCAGTGTATTTCTCAGACAGTATATACCATAGGAAGATAGATTATCTCTCATTTAACGACGACATTCTCTGGTTTGAGGTTGGGGTTGAACATAAATTTATTTTATGCCTGACATACAGATCCGAGAGAGAATCAGTTGCAGACTATTGGTCTAAACTAGAAGATAAAATAGATCTGGCATTATCCCTTAACCCCTCGATAGTAGTTACAGGTGACATCAACCCTGATCTCCTAACCCCCCAAAGCAAACTACATTCTCTCATGACATTATTCAACTTAAACAACGTAATTATCGAACCCACCAGGGTAACTCCTACTTCGCAGTCACTGCTTGATCCGATAATCGTTAGCGACACTGTTAATTTGGTCAACTCAGGAACATTGGAACTGGGGTTATCCGACCATAGAGCTACTTATGCCCATATTGCCAACTCGCATTTTAACAAACCCGTTACGTTTCGTGACGTCTGGCTTTACAATAAAGCTGACTTCCAACGAATGAATACCACGATAGGTAGGTCCGATTGGGAAAATTTAATAAGCGACGCCCCCTCCATAAATGATGATGTGTCAAACTTTGTCTCGGAGTTCTTAAAAATAGCGAAGCAATGTATCCCCAATTCCACAATAACAGTGCGAACAAAAGACAAACCATGGTTTGACAGCGATATTAGAAGAGAGTTACGCCACAGCGACCGATTAAGAAAATTAGCTTTCAAAAATAATAAACCCCAGCTTTGGGAAAAATAAAAAACAGCCAGGAATAAGGTTAACAACATGAAAAAAAAATGCGAAGAATGTATACATAGAAAAAGCTGACGAATCTCTATCTCACGACACGGAACCTAAGCAGTTTTGGCATGTTGTTAACAATTTTCTGGACAATTTTTCTAGTACTTCTGGCATAACCCATCTTCACCGCCTGTCCGGGGAAAGCTGTGAAATTATCGAGAACGATACAAAGAAAGCAAATCTTCTAAACGAAACTTTTAGAAGTAACAGTGCATTAAACTCGCGTTCAAAAACTCTTCCGCCCTTCAAACGGAGATGTCCTCACTCCATTAGCAGCGTATTGTTCACTGAGCAGGACATTTCGGATATTCTCAAAAGTTTAAAAACTAAAAGGTTACATGGTCACGACGGAATAGGTCACACAATGTTGAAGGAAACAAAATATTCTGTTAGCAGACCCCCTTTTCTCCTCTTCAATAAATCATTGTCAGAGTGCGTTTACCCCGACGAGTGGAAACTTGCTGATGTGATTCCACTTTATAAGAAAGGAGACAAATACGACCCGAAAAAGTATAGGCCCATATCGTTGTTATGCTGTATCGGTAACATAATGGAACGAGTTGTCTTTAGAGATATTCACAAATATTTCCTTGAAGCAATATGGGGGTTTCTGGTCCCTTGTTGCGATGGTTTCAAAGCTATTTGGCACACCGAAGTCAAAGGGTGAAAATTAACGAATGCAAATCCGAGTACAGAAACATAGAAGCGGGAGTTCCTCAGGGGTCTGTTCTTGGACCTTTTTTTAATTTTGGTCTACACCAATGATATAGCCGACGATATTGAGTCTATTGTTAGACTCTTCGCTGACGATACCTGTTTGACCGAATCATCTATTGACATGAAGGACTACTCATATCGTCCAAGGTGTAGTACACATGGTTGGGAGTTTCTTCTACTGCCTGACCATAGCTGTCTGACTGCTCCATCACATGAAGTACTACTCACATCGTCCAAGGTGTAGTACACATGGTTGGGAGTTTCTTCTACTGCCTGACCAAAGTTGTCTGACTGCTCCATCACATGAAGCACTGCTCATATCGTCCAAGGTGTAGTCATTTGACCACATGGTTGGGGTTTTCTTCCACAGCCTGACCAAAGCTGTCTGACTGCTCCATCGCATGAAGCACTGCTCATATCGTCCAAGGTGTAGTCATTTGACCACATGGTTGGGAGTTTCTTCTACTGCCTGACCAAAGCTGTCTGACTGCTCCATCGCATGAAGCACTGCTCATATCGTCCAAGGTGTAGTCATTTGACCACATGGTTGGGAGTTTCTTCTACTGCCTGGCCAAAGCTGTCTGACTGCTCCATCACATGAAGCACTGCTCATATCGTCCAAGGTGTAGTAATTGGACCACATGGTTTGGATTTTCTTCTACTGCCTGACCAAAGCTGTCTGACTGCTCCATCACATGAAGCACTGCTCATATCGTCCAAGGTGTAGTAATTGGACCACATGGTTGGGATTCTCTTCCACTGACTGACCAAAGCTGTCTGACTGCTCCATCACATGAAGCACTGCTCATATCGTCCAAGGTGTAGTAATTGGATCACATGATTGAGATTCTCTTCCACTGCCTGACCAAAGCTGTCTGACTGCTCCATCGCATGAAGCACTGCTCATATCGTCCAAGGTGTAGTCATTTGACCACATGGTTGGGAGTTTCTTCTACTGCTTGACCAAAGCTGTCTGACTGCTCCATCGCATGAAGCACTGCTCATATCGTCCAAGGTGTAGTCATTTGACCACATGGTTGGGAGTTTCTTCTACTGCCTGACCAAAGCTGTCTGACTGCTCCATCACATGAAGCACTGCTCATATCGTCCAAGGTGTAGTAATTGGACCACATGGTTGGGATTTTCTTCCACTGCCTGACCAAAGCTGTCTGACTGCTCCAACACATGAAGCACTGCTCATATCGTCCAAGGTGTAGTAATTAGACTACATGGTTAGGATTCTCTTCCACTGACTGACCAAAGCTGTCTGACTGCTCCAACACATGAAGCACTGCTCATATCGTCCAAGGTGTAGTAATTAGACTACATGGTTAGGATTCTCTTCCACTGACTGACCAAAGCTGTCTGACTGCTCCAACACATGAAGCACTGCTCATATCGTCCAAGGTGTAGTAATTAGACTACATGGTTAGGATTCTCTTCCACTGACTGACCAAAGCTGTCTGACTGCTCCAACACATAAAGCACTACTCATATCGTCCAAGGTGTACAAGTATAGTTTATAAGAGATGGATTTCCGATTTGTCTGATTTCTGTCACACACAATGAAATTTAAAAAATTACTAGATAATCAGGATTATTAAAAATATTTTTTGAAATGGGGGGGGGGGGGGGGGGGGGGAGCTTAAAATTATGCGGAAAAAACTTCCAAAACATTTTTTCAGGGGTGAGGGTGGTGGTGATTTTGGGCAAATTTAAAAAATGCGCCTTTGTTCTTGGAATTTTTTCCGACCACCCACCCCCTCCCTCCCCCACTCCTCCATCCCCGATTTTGCAAATTGTACCCAGTATTAGCCGGACACCCCCTGCCCCACCTCCCAATACAATAATTCGTCCTTCCCGAACCCACCATAAACAGTTTTTCCCACATTTTCCGTAGAATATCGAACGATCAGACAAGCCCAGAATTTTAACCAAAATAAACCAGCCACACCCAAAAGCATCTTCGATGTTTCCCAATAAAGTAGCCGAGCAGAATCGAATGATATCCATGGGGGCGAGATGGCGTTGCGGTAATCGGTTCTCGTCAGATCACCGAAGGTAAGCAACGTCGGGCCCGGTTAGTCCTCGGATGGGTAACCGCCTGGACTCCCGCGTTGTGTCCTTGGGCAAGGCACTTAACCCCGATTGTCCATATGGGTGCACAATGACGTGCACTAGGGCGTACTGCACGTCGGTGGTGTACATGTCTTCAATCTAACCCTGTCTGTGCTGCAGTGCGGAGTTACGATATTGGGGAGCTGGCTGCTGCTCGGTGTTGCTCTGTGGTTCTCTCCGGGTACTCCAGCTTCTTTCACCCGTAAAACTGTCACGGTCATGATTAGCCATTGTGCATAAGTATATGACCTTAAAAACACCAATAAATAAAAATAAATAAATGATATCCATATTTGTATAAGTTATTGTTTTATTGAAAAATTGAGATTTATTTCGAAAAAATCTACAATTAAATTATTTTTTTTTCTAAAAAGGTGAGTTAGGAAAAGGCTTCAATGTCAAAAATGACTCAACTTATATCTCATAACTTTTCAATGTGGAAGGCAGTAAGCTCAATTATTCATGTTTTTGAGGTGTTTCTTTTTATCTGAGGTTTTCAAAAGCATTACTCATTTTAAATTTCACTGAGAGCCCTAGGAGGGCTAGTAAATGTTTTTTTCTTTTTGTTGGAATCACATGTGCTTGAAGTAAAAGCCAGTAATTTAATATTTAATATTTTTTTATGTTATTTTCTTCCTGCAGTGGCCATGAACAAGACGATTTCTTGACATTTTCATGCTAGATCTGGACAGATAACTGTATAGAAATGTTCTTGCTGCAGTCTAGTACAATGATACGTTGGCTGCTTTGGGACATAGGGAAATTGTTTCGTTTCATTATAACTAGTTGCTTTGTCTTTATAATGAGAAAATATCTCGTGATAATGAGAAACGGTTGTCGTAACGAAAAAATATCTCGTAATGACATTGTTTTATCTCATTATAACTATTGACTTTGTCGTTATAATGAAAAACATCTCGTTACGAGAAAACATCTCGTTGTGTAGACTTAGCATCTCATTATAACAAGATAACATTTTGTTATAACGACTTATCATCTTGTTATAACAAGATAACATCTCGTTATAACGAGAAGATATCTCATTATAGTGAGAAAACATCTCGTTATAAGGAGACAATATTTAAACAAGGAGCGTCACAGTTTGGAGACGGGCTCGGTTATTCGCCTTCCCACGTTTATTTGATGTTTACAGAAACCAGTGATCAACTTTGGATAAATACCGATTTTGTCTCATTTTATTAAGTATTAATTAATAGCTCAGAGCTCTGTCAGTGACACAAAGTGATTCTCACCTCAATATCATTACACGATTCTGTTTGAAACAGCACTGTGTAACTTCTCAGCCTGGTATTGGTTGTTTTAGGGCAAGCTTATGAGTAGGTTTGTGTGTGTGATTGTGTGTGTGTGTGTGTGGGGGGGGGGGGGGGGGGGGGGGGGGGCAGACAATACTGTTTTGCGTTTTTGCATCTCCTCGCATATTTATTTGTTTTCTCCAGGCTCTCCTCTGCGGGAACCCCGGGGAAGTGAGGCGGTGCTTGTTTTCTGCTGTGGTAAACAGGCTCTTTTTCACTGGTAAAATAGGACCCAGTCACTAATGCTTGGGGCGCGAGTCCTCTAAAATAAGCAACATGGGGTATAAACGATTGACTGACCTTGACTTTATCTCCATGTTGTGGTCATGATTAGCCATTGTGCAAAAGTATGTGACCTCAAACACCAATAAATAAATACTCTAGGTTCATAAATGTGAAAGAATGGGTTAGGACTGCTTATCAGAGTCCTCACCACTAAGGCTGAACAAGATTGAGGGTGTGTGTGCTTGTGTAGGCGGGGTGGATGTGTGTGTGTGTGTTTCTGTAGGTGGAGGGGATGTGTGTGTCTGTGTAGATGGGGTGGGGTGTGTGTTTGTTTAGGTTGGGTGTGGTGGGGGTGTGTTTTTGTGTAGGTGGGGTGTGTGTGTGTCTAGGTTGGGAGGGTGTTTGTATAGGTGGGGTCGGTGTGTGTGTTTGTGTAGGTGAGGTCGATGTGTATGTTTGTGTAGGTGGGATGAGTGTGTGTGCTTGTGTAGGTGTGGGTCGGTGTGTGTTTGTGTAGGTGTGGTGGGTGGGTGGGTGAGCATTTTCGGTCTTGTGCTTCTGTGTTGAATTTTACCATCTACCCAAGTACATGGATTGATTCCCAAACTGGTAAGTGCCACAGACTCCCCCATGTCAACCCTATCCGCCGCCCCCTATATATATTTTAGCTCACCTGACTGCAAGTCAGTGTGAGGTATTGCCATCACTTGGCGTCCGTTGTCTGTTGCAAACCTCGCTTCTTCTCCGCAGCCATTCAGCCAAATTCAAACATATTGCACAAACCAACCCTAGGGTATAGACTTTCTCTTTTGTTCAAATGGAGCGGCTGCCTTCTTCACTCTCTGGGCAATGATGCCAAACCCTAAAAATCTTCTTTAAAAATCTTCTTCTCATGAACCACCAGAGAGATTGCCTTGATATATGGTATGTAACACTCTTTGGTGTTGAAGATTAAAGTTTGTTTAAGAGAAGTTGGTAGATCAATATTTGGGCTCTCTGTGGGCTCATATCCATTTTGGGCTCCTCCCAAAATTTCTATTTCAAGAACCAATGGGCCAATTTGAACCAAATTTGGCATGTAGCATAAGTGGGTCCATAGTACTTCATTAATGCCCGAATTTTTTTTTGTTGCCCCGTGGGTACCCCAGGGGCTAAAAATAGAAGAAAATTCAAATGCCCATATTTTCCAAACTACACGGAACATTGAACTGTTATTTGGTATGAAGCATCCTTTTGACCTGTAGAATGGATTAAAAAAAATGGCCATCGGTTGTGTTAGAGTGTTCTGTAGGGGCGTTTGAGTCAGCATATTTGAAAAAAATGAAAAAAGAATTTTCTTCAGAACCGCTGATCAGAATCGTTTGATATTTGGTATACAGCATCCATATGCTAGTCAAATACACGTGTGTTCAAATCGGACCACTCGGTTCATATTTGGGCTCGACAGAGGAGCCCAAATAACTTGCGGCACTATGGGGAATAAGCTTTAAAAATCTTCAGATCCATGAGTCAGATTCTTTTTATATTTGGTATGCAGCATCTCGGGGGGGGGGGGGGGTAGATTCAAGGTTGTTCAAATGGGATCCCTGGACGAATATTTGGGCTCTTTATTGATATGTGCCATTTCTAGAGGTGTAAGATTCAAATTTGTTCAAATTGAGTCCCTGGTTTAATATATGGGCTTCCGTTGGGAGTCTGAATATTAACTTTGCGCAACATGGGTAAAAATCATTAAAAATCTTCTTCAGATCCACGGGTGAGATGCTTTTGATATTTTGGTATGCAGGATCTCTAGGGGGGGGCGGGGGGGGGGTAGATTCAAGTTTGTCTAAATGGGATCCCTGGATGAGTATTTGGGCTCTTTATTGGAGCCCATATTTTAACTTAGTGCAATATGAGAAAATTTCTTTAAAAATCTTATTTTTCAGACCCACTAGTGAGAATCCTTTCATATTTAGAATGTGACATCTCTAGAGGTGTAAGGTTCAAATTTGTTCAAATCGAGTTCCTGAGTTACTATTTGGGTTCAATATGGGGAATTGTCATTTAAAATCATCTCCTTCAGATCCAGCAGTCATATTTTTTTTATGTTTGGTGTACAATACCTCAGGGAGGGTTAGATTGAAGGTTGTGCAAATCAGGTCCCTGGCTTAATATTTTGGGCTTTTTATTGAAGCCCAAAGTTTGACTTAGAGCAATATGAGAAAATTTCTTGAAAATTCTTCTTCTGATCCACCAGTGAGAATCCTTTCATATTTGGTATGTAACATCTCTAGGGGTGTCGAATTCAAGTTTGTTCAAATCAATTCGCTTGTTTTTTCTTGGTTTTTATAATATTTTTTTTTCTTTTTTTTTTTGGCGGGGGGGGGGGGGGGGGGGGGCGCTAGAGAGAACACAGTAGTTTAAAACAAACAAAAAATATTTCGGTTGTTTTTTTAATACTTCACAGAACAGAGTTTGCTAGGAAGCTTTCCTAGGACAAGCAGAAATGAATGGCCCAAAAAGTTGCCTTTGGTTGTGTCATAGCAAATAAAAAAAATGCTCTTGCTGCTGATCACATGCTGATACACTTATCTGTTTTGACAATTTGAGCCAGGTGAGCGTTTTAGGCTCACTTGTGCCTCTGGTTTTCCAATTGTAATAGAGACAGAGGAAAGTAAAATGATGTATGCAATCCTTAATCCTTATAACTGAAGGAACTCTATTATCCCCTAGCCACGTGGGAATGTTTTGAGATCTGTAAAATCATGGCTCATCAATACCACAATGTACAATGGGAAAAAAAAACTTGTATGTGAGTAAATTGTAAGCCTTCTGTTTGAGATCTTGTTTTAGGTATCTCTTCCCACATTAACCTTTTTAGCTCACCTGAGCAAAGCTCAAGGTGAACTTTACTAATCGCTTTCCGTCCGTCGCCCGTCCGTCGTCGTCCGGCGTAAACTTTACAAAACCAACTTCTCCAAAGAAACCACTGGCCCAATAGTTTTCAAATGTTGGGTTAATGTTTATTACCTAATGTCAATTCAGATTTGTTCAAATTAAGTTGCACCTCCTCCTGGGTGGGACCACGCCCCCAAGGGGCACCAAAATCTTTGAAAATCTTCTTCTCATGAACCAGCAGTAGCAGATACTTGATATTTGGTATGCAGCTTCCTTTTGAGGTGTAAAATCAAGTGTGCTCAAGAGAAGTTTGTCGGGCATTATTTGCCTTCGTTATGGGAGGGGCAAAAATTTCGGCCACGCCTAAAATTTCTATTTTCTGAACCGTGAGGTCGATTTGAACCAAATTTGATATGAGATGATAATGGGTCCTAAGTAGTTGATTGATGCAAAAAAAAAAAATTCTCATTGCCCCGTGGAAACCTCGGGAGCTAAAAATAGGAAAAACCTTAAAACTGCCATATCTCAGAAACTACACGGCACAGAGAATTCTTATTTTGTATAAAGCTTACTTTTATCCAGTAGAATAGAATGGTTAAAAAAATCCCTATCGGTTTGATCACAAGATACTTTTTTCAGGACTTTGAAAAAGTGCTGAGTCAGCACTTTTTAACTCTGTAGGCAATGGGAAAAACATTAAAAATCTTCTTCTCCAGATCCAGCAGGCAGAATCTTTTGATATTTGGAATGCAACACTGTGGGGTGGATCTGATTCAGGTTTGTTCAAATCGGCCCCCTGGGTTATATGTGGACTCAGTATAGGAGCCCGATTTCGAACTTAGTGCATTTCAGGCAAATTTCTTAAAAAATCTTCTTCTCCAGATCCAGCAGGCAGAATCTTTTGATATTTGGTATGCAACATTGTGGGGTGGATCTGATTCAAGTTTGTTCAAATCGGCTCCCTAAATTCAAATTTGGGCTCACTATAGAAGCTCGAATTCGAACTTAGTGTATTTCAGGCAAATTTCTTCAAACATCTTCTCCAGATCCAGCAGGCAGAATCTTTTCATATTTGGTATGCAACATTGTGGAGTGGAACTGATTCAAGATTGTTCAAGTCGGCTCCCTAGATTCATATTTGGGCTCACTATAGAAGCCGAATTCGAACTTAGTGCATTTCAGGCAAATTTCTTTGAAAATCTTCTCAAGATCCAGCGGGCAGAATCTTTTGATATTGGGTATGCAACATGCTTGGGGGAGGGGGTGGGGGGGGGGGCGGGTGAGATTCACGTTTGTTCAAGCCAAGTCCCTTGGTTCATATGTGGGCTCACTGTGGTAGCCAGAATTATATGTGGACTCAGTATAGGAGCCCGATTTCGAACTTAGTGCATTTCAGGAAAATTTCTTCAAAAATCTTCTTCTCCAGATCCAGCAGGCAGAATCTTTTGATATTTGGCATGCGACATTGTGGGGTGGATCTGATTCAATTTTGTTCAAATCGGCCCCCTGGGTTTATATTTGGGCTCAGAATAGAAGCTCGAATTCGAACTTAGTGCATTTCAGGCAAATTTCTTCAAAAATCTTCTTCTCCAGACCAAGCAGGCAGAATCTTTTGATATTTGGTATGAAACATTGTGGGGTGGATCTGATTCAGGTTTGTTCAAATCGACCCCATGGATTCATATTTGGGCTCAGTATAGAAGCTTGAATTCGAACTTAGTGCATTTCAGGCAAATATCTTCAAAAAACTTCTTCTCCAGATCCAGCAGGCAGAATCTTTTTATATTTGGTATGCAACATTGTGGGGTGGATCTGATTCAAGCTTGTTCAAATCGGCTCCCTGAGTTTATATTTGGGTTCAGTATAGAAGTTCGAATTCGAACTTAGTGCATTTTAGGCAAATTTCTTAAAAAATCTTCTTCTCCAGATCCAGCACCCAGAATCTTTAGATATTTGGTATGCAACATTGTGGGGTGGATCTGATTCAAGTTTGTTCAAATCGGCCCCCTGGATTCATATTTGGGCTCACTATAGAAGCCCGAATTCGAACTTAGTGCATTTCAGGCAAATTTCTTAAAAAAAATCTTCTTCTCCAGATCCAGCAGGCAGAATCTTTTGATATTTGGTAAGCAACATTGTGGGGTGGATCTGATTCAAGTTTGTTCAAATCGGCCCCCTGGATTCATATTTGGGCTCACTATAGAAGCCCTATTTCGAACTTAGTGCATTTCAGGCAAATTTCTTTGAAAATCTTCTCAAGATCCAGCGGGCAGAATCTTTTGATATTGGGTATGCACCATGCTTGGGGGGGGGGGGGGGGGATTCAAGTTTGTTTAAGCCAAGTCCCTGGGTTCATATTTGGGCTCACTGTGGTAGCCAGAATTATAACTTAGTTCAAAATGAGGAATTTTCTTTAAAAATCATCTTCAGATCCAGCAGTCGGAATGTTTTGATATTTGGTGAGCAGCATCCTTAGGGGGGTGAGATTCAAGTTTGTTAAAGCCAAGTCCCTGGGTTCATATATGGGCTCAAATCATCTTTTTTTTAGATCCACTGGTCAGAATCTTATAAGCTTTTCTTAGGAGGAGCAGATGCAACTTGTTGAAATCAATTCTCTGGGTTGATATTTAGGCTACCATGTCAGGTGAGCGCCCTCAAACCCCTTGGGGCCTCTTGTTATATGTTCCTGACGACCTTCATACTTCAAAGTACTGGTGCATTCTTCACTTCATCATATATACACTCATGGTCACAGCCCTGAGAGATCTTTCCTCCTCAGTGTACAATTACATATCAAAAAACTGCCAGACTGGGACGATTGAAATAATCGTTTGCCTTTCAATTTGTCTATATAACAGTATAATACTACACAGTCTTCTGTCTCACATGTTTTGTTGTCGACCCTGTGGGATATTCATTATAACCACACTTTCGAAGAAAATGGGAAGGGGGGGGGGGGGGGGTATACTGAATTACATGCGTCTGTCCGTCCTTCCGTCTGTGTGAATTCCGAGAATTCATAACTTACATCACTTAAGTAAATTATTATTATTATTATTATTATGAAACTTATTAATTCAGTTATGCTCTCATTGGTCCAGCACTGCAGTGGGGGTATGAATTGCCTTCAGCAATAGCTCTTGTTCTCTCTGTCTCATATCTTTTGTTGTCGTCCCTGTGGGATATTCATTCTCTCTGTCTCACATCTTTTGTTGTCGTCCCTGTGGGATATTCATTATCTCTGTCTCACATTTCCTGTTGTCGTCCCTGTGGGATATTCATTTTTCTTTCAGTAATATGTTATGGGTTTCTATTTTGGATGCAGTGTGTAACAATCTAATAAGGGTTGAATGCGGAAAACTAGCTGAAACCACCAATGACACACAGATCGGTAGTCTAGGTCAGAGCGGACAGCTGCCCATCCACTCACCCCGAAACGTTCATATCATAGAACATATACACCTGCAACTTAATTAAGCACACCCTGAAATGTTTCATGACAGTGAAGTTGCTGTTACTGATTATTATGTTTTAATGATTGTTATGTATTGCAGTACATTTAATCTAGTGATGTTTCTGGATGTTAGCTTACCCCAAACATATCCTATCGTCCACGTAAAGCACATTTCCCACGAATGCCACAAAACAACACTGTCACCCACATGCAATATCTGGGTATAAAACAAGAAAATTTGTCACTTTTTTTATTGATAAATGTTGACATGGCAAGGAGACTGTTGGAGGCATCTCATAACTATGGGAAGGCAACTTGGCTATAGTCATTCTGTCATCAGCAGACTTGTCCAAAAGAATCAACAGACCAACTTTGCTTTGTTTTGAAAGACCTTTGGCTGCCGTACAGGCCTTTGTGCAACAGAACTGTCCGAACCTGTCTCAAAACACTGGGTATGAGGTCTAGAAGGGTCAGCAAGCGCCCAGCTATGTTTGATGAGCACCAAAGACGACGTTTGGAATGGTGTATGACACGACAACATTGGAATCTCGGGAGTCCATTGGTAAGACGAGTGTAGGTTCCTGCTTCACGTCACAGATGGTCGCATGAGAGTGTGGAGGATTACGTGCCCAGACCTACTCTTCCTTATGGTGGAGGATCAGTAGTGATCTGGGGATGCCCCTCTCGTGATTGCGGACTTGATACGGTGACTGTTCGTGGGAATCTCGATGGTCATCAGTACGTGAGGGATATTCTCAATCCGGTTGTCGTGCCTCATTTTGACAGCCATCCGTTGGCTACTCACCCTGTATTCATAGACAACTGACGTCAGACACTGCTGTTGTGATTTTATGTTTAATATGCTCTGGAGCGGGTTATTCTGGCGTGTTTGCTCGACATACAACGAAAGGTTTTCTCGTTATAACGAGAAGTTAAGTCGTTATAACGAGATGGTTTTTAGTTATAACGAGGAAGTCATAATGTGATAAAAAAAAATTTCCCCATGTCCCAAATCAGCCACCGTAAAATACACACCTATTTTGTTATTACATCTACCTCTGAAATTGTCAACGAATTATCTTGGCTCCGGCTAATTCTGAACCTTATAAACACATTGATCAGTAATTTTAATAATCAAACACTGAAACAAAACTTATCTTTTAAGTCTTTTAGTCTGGATGATTCAGTATATAATTACACATTATATTCAGAATCAGATGAGTCAGGATAACTATTCAATAGTTGTATAATCATTGTCCTTGGTAAGCATCCCCTCATACCTTGAGTATCGTTTTTATTGGTTCTTCAATGGTGTGACACAGATTTTCATAATTGTACAACAAATTCTTTCAAGCACTCGGACAAAAAATTGATTTTGGTCTCCTTGACCACCCAGAAATCAACGTCTGCAACTTCTCCGGCACCCCCACCCCCCCCCCCCCCCCACTCCCCAACCGCCCCCGCGGATCCATTGAGGTCTATGCATTTTCACCGAAAGAGAAAAATTCAACAACGTGTGTGAATTTCATTATCACGAAGCTTAGTATGGGTCTATCCCATGTGATGTACAAATTAGCATAAAAAATAAATCAATCGCATGGGCTGATAGGGTGCGCGGTGGCTCAGTAGGTAGAGGTGCAGGCTGCAAACCAAGAGGTCCTTGGTTCGAATCCAACCTGCGTCAACCAGCGTTGTGTCCTTGGGCAAGAAACTTCGCCCCCAATGCCCACGTGGGGCACGGTGGCGTTGTGTCCCAAGGTGTATTACATGTCAATGGTGCACCAAACATACTAGAGTTTTGGAGCTGACAGTTGTTCGCCGTTGCTCGGTGGTTCTCTTGGTACCCTGGCTTTCTCCACTCGCATGCTCAGCCATTGTGCAGAAATATGTGATCTAAAATATCAATAAACTAGAGAATTGTAATTTGTTGGACAAATTACGGGCTTTCCCAACTTTCCAATGTGAAAATGCAGACTACATATAGCAAAGCAAAGTGCTTGATCCATTTCCAAAATGATAGACAAAAAGCATCCAAAGTTGGCAATTTTTGGCATTCTATAACGGTACTCTTTTCTCACCCTCATTGTGCTTGGAGGTTAAATCTGGAGATTAAAAAGCAAATTGTAACTTTCTTCTGCAATCATTGTTACATCTATCCATACCAAAATAATTGCTACAACAGCCTTGCAATTAGAGGAAATGAGTACAGATGTTTGTAAAATTCACTGAAAATCAGTTTTTATCAGCCAATACCATTCTTTACGTGGCCAAATCATATGTTGGGTTAAGCCCCAAATCATAACTTACAGCAGCGGATTTGTTCATTAAGCATCTCTATCTATAGCAAAACAAAGTATCTAAAATTAACCCTTTCCAAAATGACAGGAAAATGTAACCGAAGTTAGCTATTTTTAGCATTTACAAATAGAACTCTTTCCCTCATTGTGCTTGAGGGTTAAAGATGAGATTAAAAATTAAACAGTAACTTTCTTCTGCAAGCATTGTATAGGTCTATCCCATGTGATGCACATGGAATCCCAAAAGGGTTCATTCTTGTTTACATGGCCAAAAGCTTCATAAGTCTAAAAGGCAGCTTTCTATACTCACAAGCCCCCTCTAGAAATGGTACTCTTGGTGTGTGTGTGGGGGGGGGGGGGGGGGGGGGGGGGGGGGGTATATATAAAAAAACACTTTTTCAGAAGATGCATGTAATGAAGACCACATATGTTCTCTGTATTCATTCTGTTGTATGTTAAAGTGAAAGGAATGAAGGACCTCCTTTCGTATTTTCCCTCTGATATGTTCATACCAAATGGCTAGAAGGTTTGAAGCGTATTGATCCAAAAAAGCTTCACGTTTTTTTCTAAATTCATCCGTTTCTTCTAATGTGTCTTTAATTGGTGGTTGTTCAATAGGACGGATTTCGAAATCGTCCAAAGAATGACCAGAAAGGGTAAAATGTCGTGTTACTTGGGCATCAGCATTATGTTTTTTATCCTGTTTGTGTCTAGTTGCACTTCTCGGAAAGGTATTGACCTTGACCAACATACTGCTTCCGACAGTGTTTACAAGTGATAAGGTAAATAATGTTTGGCGAATCACAGTGGAGGGGGTTACGGATCTGATTATGATTTTTCGTTTGTTCGGGGAAAAATTCCTCTTTGTGATAAGACACAAAAGTATGCAATCCATAACGAGGCTTTTTGCAATTAAATACCCCACCACTACCATTCTGCAACGGTCTGTTGTGTTCAATTTTCAGTGGTTCGAAATCTGTAGTTTCTGCTGGACTTTCGAGCTTTTTTCCGAGTTTGAGATTTCAGGCTACGCAAAAGGCGCAGTGAGTATCCTCTTGATCTAAGGGCGCCAAATAGAGGAGAACAAGCCTCATAGAAATTTACCTCATCACTTGCGGTGGAAACGAATAAGCTGTGATTTGATATCTATAAATGTATGTTGAGGGTGAAATGATTTTGTGTGCAGCAATTGATGTGAATCAGTTGGTTAAAATATACTTTATAATCTAAATGACCGGATGCCTGAAATTGCTTGCCTTTATACAATGACACATCGAGGAAATCAACAGACTTTTCACTGATAGTGGCTTTTAATTTAATGTTTGGATCATGATTGTTCAACATTTCTAAAAATTCATCAAAATCTTCTTTTGAATGTTCCCAAATAATAAAAATGCCATCTAAATATCTGAGAAAAACGAGAGGATGGATGATTCTTTGCACATTTGCTTTAGGTATTTTCCTCGCGTTCCGCTACATAAATGCTTGCAAAATTAGGACTGAATCTTTTGCCCACAGGACAACCCATTATTCGTAGAAAATATTCTCCATTGAATTGAAAGTCATTAGCTTTTAAGCTCAGCTCAAAAAGATCCAAATTTGTTCATCCAGGCGTTTTGCATCAAGATATTTTCCAAATGCTTTTTAACCGATTTAACACCTTTATCAATATCAGTGTTCGTATACATACTGTCGATATCCAAAGTCGCCAGGACAGCATCTTTCTATTTTTCAATTTCGAAATTTTGGACAGGAAATCCTGTGTATTTTTGAGATAGCTCGGATGTCCATTTGCTATAAGTTCAAGAAGACAATAAATTAGCTCCGAGATCGCATAAGATTCTGAGTTACAATCTGATACAATTGGCCTCCCGGATTGAGTTACTTCATCCGTCCATGAAGAACGGTGCTTGTGGATCGTTGGTAGGATGTAAAATTGTCTTGTTTGAGCACTGAGCTTAGCTGTTAAATATTTCAATTGTTTTTAGTTCAACTTTGGAGAAGCCAAATTTGAGCTTATGCCATGGCCAGTTGTCCGTCGTCCATCTGTCCGTCTGGCCGTCTGTCCGGGCCAACATTGGGGGTTTAGGGGATATTATTATTAGGGGCTACGTCCAAATTGAGGTAGGGATAGGAGTGGGGTTGGGTTAGGGTTAGCGATAGCCCCAGAGTAGGGCTTAAGGTTGGAGAGGGTTAGGTCCCGTGAGGGGGTTAGGGTTGGGGTCAGGGTTTGTGGTTTTAGTTTTAGTAGCCTCTAAACCGAAAAATAGCTCCTAATCCTATTGGTTTGGCTAGGGTGGGTTGGGTCAGGGGTGGGGTGGGGGTTAGGGGTAGCCCCAGAGTAGGGCTTAAGGTTGGGGGTTAGGTCCAGGGGTGGGTGGAGGTTAGGGTCTGGTGTGGGCTTTTAGGGTCAGGGTGGGGTAGGGTTAGGGTTAGGGTGTGGTTTTTGGATGGAGCGGTGGGGTTAGGGTTGAATATAAGTTCTAGGGTGGAGGGGGTGGGGTTCTGGGTAAAATAAGGTTTTGGACATACAAAATGTTTTTTGGGTCTGCCCGTCAACAATTCAATACGGCTCGGGCTAGAGGCCGTATTTATGAACCGATCTTTACGGAACTTCTTGGGTACCTTTGCTATGACTGTTGGACGAGTACGAGTGTTTTTAGGTCCGATTCGAAATTCAAGTTGGCCGCTGGAGGCCATTTTGTACAAACTTCGATGCAATCAGATTTTTGCGCAGAACTTCCATATGAAAGCGCTGATTTGAATAATTTTTTGTATGAATGTTTAGTACCATGGTATGCATCACATATAATATGGGTTTTTTTCACGTACGTAAATTATGCAAATTAGACTAACTTTGAAGTATTTAGTGTTACTTTCAGCACTGTAAGTGCAAATGCCAATACGACTCGGACTAGAGGCCGTATTTATAAACCGATCTTTACGAAACTTCTTGGGTACCTTTGGGTGCGGTTCGAAATTCAAGATGGCCGATGGCAGCCATTTTGAACAAAATTAGGTGCAATCAGATTTTTGCACAGAAATTCCATATGAAAGCGCTGGTTTGAATAATTTTTGGTGTGAATGTTTAGTACCATGGGATACATCACACATAATACGGGTTTTTTTCTCTTGCAAAAATTATGCAAATTAGATGAACTTTGATTTTTTCAGTGCTACTTACACACAGTAAGTACACATGTCAATACGGCTCGGGCTAGAGGTTGTATTTATCAACCGATCTTCAGGAAACTTCTTGGGTACCTCTGTTATCACCTTGGGACGAGAACGAGTGTTTCTGAGTGCGGTCCAAATTCCAAAATTCAAGATGGCTGCCAGTGTCCATTTTGTACCGAAATTAGGTCTAATCAGTTTTTTGAACACAACTTCTTTTCGGCTCAGGCTAGAGGCCGTATTTATGAACCGATCTTTACGAAACTTCTTGGGTACCTTTGTTATCACCGTGGGATGGGAACGAGTGTTTTTGGTTGTTGTCCGAAATTCAAGATGGCCACCAGCAGCCATTTTCTACCAAAATTATTGCAATCAATCTTTTGTACAGAACTTCTGTATGAAAGTTCTGATTTGAATAAATTTTTGTGTGAATGTTCAGTAACATGGAATACATCACATATAGTACGGGTTTTTTTTCTCGTGCAGAAATTATGCAAATTAGATGAATTTTGATTTATTTAGTGCTTCGTATACACTGTAAGTGCACATGTCAACACTGCTCGGGCTAGAGGCTGTATTTATCAATCGATCTTCACGAAACTTCTTGGGTACCTTTGTTATCACCTTGGGACGAGAACGAGTGTTTCTGAGTGCGGTCCAAAATTCAAGATGGCTGCCAGTGGCCATTTTGTACCGAAATTAGGTCCAATCAGTTTTTTGTCACAACTTCTATACAGTTCGTATTTATGAACTGATCTTCACGAAACTTCTTGGGTACCTTTGTTTTCACCTTGGGACAGGAATGATTGTGTTTGGGGGTGCCTTTGTTATCACTGTGCTATGAGAACAAATATTTTGGGGTTCAGTCAGACCCACTCTGGGACTCAAGGATTTCTTTTCTAGTTCAGCATCTGACTGTCACCCACCTTTACAATACTTTACCTATACATTTGTTACAGGCTACGGCTAGTATTTATGTACAGACCGTTACAATACTTTATATGTACGGGGGCGCGGTGGCTCAGTAGGTAGAGGTGCAGACTGCAAGCCGAGAGGTCCTTGGTTCGAATCCCACCTGTGGCAACCGCGCTGTGTCCTTAGGCAAGGCACTTAACCCCGATTGTCCACATGGGAGTACGATGACGTCGTGTACTAAGGCGTGCTGCACGTCGATGGTACGCGTGTCTTCAACCAATCTAACCCTGCTTGTGCTGCAGTGCGGAGTTACGATGTTGGGGAGCTGGCAGTTGCTCGTCGTTGCTCGGTGGTTCTCTCCGGGTACTCCGGCTTCCTCCACCCGTAAAACTGTCACTGTCATGATTAGCCATTGTGCATAAGTATATGACCTTAAAACACCAATAAATAAATACTTTATATGTACCTTTGTTATCAGGTCATTACCTGGATGTTTGTCATTGCTGTGTCACATACTATACATGTACATGTCTTGACAAGTTGAGCTTCAGTGTCATTGACACTTTCATTTTGGCTATGTGACCTTCGTCGAGGAGATAGTTTTAGATGTTATTGAATTTTTCGACATTAGTTAATCTGTTTTATTATTCTTATAATGTTTAGTATTGCTGAGTTGTCTCATGGCTTTCTTTATATAATTATCCCGAGATAGAACGACTACCGACCCACCTTTGTCGGCTGGTTAATTACTAATTTCTTATTTTTCGAACTTTCTAGAGGGCTCTCTGTTTCGGGATCTATTTACTAATTGGAGATGACCAACCACATGATTCTGTAAAAGGAAGTTTCCGACGGGTGGAGTTTCTAAAGCGGTCTGCTAATTTCATTTGCCTAAGAAAATTACAGTTGTATGATGGTATATTTGTTTGAATGCCAGTTTCAGGCTTCGGTGCTGGTACAAAAGTTAAACCGCAATTTAAAAGAGACTTGGGTTGTTAGGTCATTGGTGTCAGACAGGTTAACCACATTAGTTCCTAATCCCACATCTGTTAGTTGATTGTTACCTTTGCCTTTACTTATGTAGCGGTCGGGGTATAAAGGCCATTTACCAACCAGCCTGGTTGGTCCGAATCTCTTAGTCTCGTGGTAAATCGGTCGCTTTGTGTGCTAGAGGTCGAAGGTTCGAACCCCGGCTCCCGCACTTATCTCTCCTCCTGTTACATTTGGGGGCTCGTCCGCTCCTCAGCAGTAGGTGGAACTGTGGGTGTTTCTACCGCTCTGAGGGAGGAACTTGGATGCGATTCACACGCGGTGAATCTCAAAAGAAGGGGAGAGTAGTATAGCGGTCGAGGTATAAAGACCATTTACCAACCAGTCTGGTTGGTCCGGATCTCTCAGTCTCGTGGTAAATCGGTCGCTTTGTGTGCTAGAGGTCGACGGTTCGAACCCCGGATCCCGCACTTATCTCTCCTCCTGTTACACTTAGTTTAAATCTAGATGGTTGAACCAGTTATCGTACGTAATATTGGCGGCTCTCGTGGTCCAATGTATTAAATCCTGAGCAACATCAAACTTCACGCCATCAATTTTTGGTATCACATTAACGTCCTTCACTTTTTGAATGGTTTCGTTGATGATGCTCAAGATTCTCCTCTCAGCCTGAGGGAGTTTTTGCGAAAAGTTTAGTTCAGCGAAAATAATTTTTACTGATCTAAACTTGACCCCGATATCACTAAGCATGTTCCGCAACTGCTTAGCTACGAGATCAGAATTATCACTTTGAGAATTCACGCCAATGTTTAATAACCATATTTTTTTCGGGACTGGACTGGCCCCTCTGTGCCCCTTAAACATAGAGCGAAAATGATTGAACTTGGCGCCGGGTAACACTCCACCTGGATGTCCAGTGGGGATTTCGATCAATGCATCCTAAATTTGAAGTACCAATCATAAGGATGTTTTTACAAACATCGGGGAGGCGTCAATTCTTTTTGTCAACATTAACTCCGCTTTTATGCCGAAACTGGGAGAATTTAGAATCAAATGAGTTGCGGCTCGGCGATTTGACTTTCTCTGAGTACAATATACTTGGTTGAACCACACTAGAGGCAGGAGGAAGAGGAGAAGAAACAGAAGCAGGAGAGGAAGCAGGCGTCATCGTGTCCCCAAGTGGACAATCGGAGCGTAGTGCCTTGCCCAAGGACACAACCCGGGAGTCCGAATCGATCGCTCAGACGGTCACCCATCCAAGGACCAGTCGGGCTCGACGTTGTTTAACTTCGATGATCTGAACAATATGAAGCTATGAGACACGTTAGTATTTAGGATAAAGGTAAAAAAGATAACTACATTGGCAATATGTAAATGGCAAATTCAATAAAACAGATCCGAGACGCTTAGTGGGGTGTAAGATATAATGATAGCAGAACGTATGGATCAGTGGCTGTTGTTTCTTTAGGTACCCAGATGAGGCGAAGTGCATTTTTTTGCAAACTGTCGCCACTGATTTTTAGGGTATCTCGAAAAAATGCCCTTAGGGCATAATGCTCCTGTGCAAAATGTCCTCCGACATAATGCTCTCAGTGGATATGTATAGGTGCACAAAATGCCCTTAGGGCATTTACCTTCGGACAAAATGTCCTCCGTTGAAAAAAGAAGATATAGATATATAAACATATATAGCCAGATAGATATATAAACATATATAGCCAGATAGATATATAAACATATATAGCCAGATAGATATATAAACATATATAGCCAGATAGATATATATACATATATAGCCAGATAGATATATAAACATATATAGCCAGATAGATATATAAACATATATAGCCAGATAGATATATAAACATATATAGCCAGATAGATATATAAACATATATAAGCCAGATAGATATATAAACATATATAGCCAGATAGATATATAAACAGAAAACACATTTGACATTAACCCGTTACCCAACATAACGGTCAAAACCGGCCATCGCTGTTCTCAAAAATCGCAAATTAATTTTCATTATTGTTTAATATTTTGTCTCAAAAACATAGGTTATGAACCCTCATTGGAATGAGCTCGTCGAGCTCATTCCAACGAGGGCTCATAACCTATGTTTTTAAGAATAAAAATTTAAAAACTTAGTCATTCAATAAATTTTTTGCATGTGTCGTCTGCTTTTCGTTTTAGGTAAAGGGTTAAATGGAAATGAAATAATTTGTTGGAGAGAAAACAAAATGTCCGCCACTGACCGCGTGCATTACACGTGTCCCTTGTTTTATTCTGTGCATGGTTATGATCATTACCTTTCAGAATTTGGGAAATCTCAAAATCTGTGGTCGTAGATGACTTACCCGCCTTTTTGGTGTACATGTGTCCATCAAATAGCAACTTTTTTATCAAAATCTGTGGTCGCAATTGATTTACAATTGACACCATTTATACCAGAACAACGCCATTGAATTGAAGACGGATTTTCTGTTTTTATTTAGTGTACATGTATCCATTAAATAATAACTTATTTCCACCTTTATTACTGGTAATAATCTCCATGATTAAATTACTGCATGATATTGTGATGGCGTGTTTCTCATGTATAGGATTAGGTTACTTATCTTGTTAAAACAATAGAACGAATCATCGTACAGGTCATTGGGGACTCATCAGTGACTGACTGAGAAGAACAGAGATTAACACAGCTAAAGTATAAATGTTTTTCTAACACAGCTGAAATCTAATTGTTTTTCTAACTGCAATCCCCAATTGCACCGTTCACAAAGACCAGCAAGACCATACACATAAGCTGTTTAATTATAGCCTGGCCGCCAGGTCACGGATGAGTGTTTTTGGCGCATAAAGTTTTTTTTCTCTGTGGATTCTATGAAGAATTAATTGGCTGGCCATTTGTCAGCCTTGAGTAATTTGAGAAATTTGGGTTAAAAAAATATGGCCGCCAAAATGGCCGCAGTGAATATAGAGATGACGGTATAATCCATGTTTGACCGCCAAACAATTGATTTTTCATATATGTCGAACCAATGGGGTAATGCACGGTACATGTAAGTATATTTAATTTCAAGTACCAACAAAAAACAATTAAATCCAAAATGGCAGCCAAAATGTCCACAAAATGGGCGAAAAAGTCGTTTTGAGATCACACGTTCGTTCTCCGAAGATGAGAAGTAGTACTGCAGTATTGCTACAAATTGTAGGCAGAGTTGTAGACGAAATGTACATGAATAAGCAGCCCGGTTGCTGAGACCCTATACTGAACTATGTGGTGTATCTGCATCTGCTTTGTGCCAACTGATCTGTCCCCGAACGCGTCTGTTCATTACAACACTCAATTGTTGCATTACAAGCACACAAAATCATGCATGCCGACCGAGAAGAGCTACGCCCATACCTGTTAGTGGTACCATGAAGATATTGCATGACAAATTTTGGTCCAGATTGTGATGCAAAAGCAACGCCATTACATCAGTGTCATCTGCAAGAACTATGACATTGTCATTGCCAGATGCAGCATGAAGAGCTTGTTGTACAATAATGTTATCAGCTTCTTCATTCTCAGTTGCCATGCCATGCCTATCAATAACTACACCCTTGTTTATTTCAATTGGAGCAGCGTATTGGTCAGTTACAACCAGCGCATGTCGCCTGGTGTTGTCATCCACGAACTGTTTGTCACATCTAAATTAATTTACAATAATGTCAATCGTTTCTTATTTTCACTTACAGTCAGAACCAATTTCTGAGATGGTAGTGGTGACGTTGCACTCAACGTAAATTTCCTGCAACAAGCCTCGCCACTTAGTACTGAAATCTTTGTACCTGTCAAATACAAGGCAGGTGTCTCCAGACAAGAGTATGTGCTTCACTTGCTCCTGACATTTCTTACCATAATCTTTTGCTGTTTGAGGACATAATTTGCTGGGAGTACAGTTAAAACTAGAAGTCCTGTCAAGAAATGCGCACAAATAGCACGTTGATATGCGCGTTAATGTACGCGTTATGACCCAAGTAAAGTTATCAAATTCTGTACATATGGCCTGTGCACAAGCAATGTTTCAGCCAATGGACCTCCGGGTAACCCGGAGGTCCATTGGCAGAAACATTGCATGTGTTTGCTATGAGTAACCAAGAGAACCTGCCGTGCTTTGGATGCCATCCGATATGGCAATTGCGCGCAATTCCAACGCGCAATTAAGCCTAGATAAGCGCACAGTTCGTGACAGGACTTCTAGTTTTAACTGTAGGACAATGTGGTATCCACAGAAGCGCACAACCATCTATTATTGTGCACGATGACGCATTCTCTTTAATGTCTTCACAGAAGAAATATTAAACATAGTGTCTGATTCCAGATAGGACTTAGATTTTGATATTCGCATATCACCATTCTCATTGAAAAGAGCTGTCGGAATTGGGGAACATTCATATGATAGCATGCCATTTATACTAACGTTTCTTGAGCTAGCTTGAAATCCCATTACCCGTGAATAAATAAGATTGCCGTCAAAGGTTTTATTGTCACCCAACTTGACTGACTTATTCATCCAGTTAAAACTAGAAGTCCTGTCACGAATAGTGCGCTTATCTAGGCTTAATTGCGCGTTGGAATTTCGCGCAATTGCCATATCGAATTGCATCCAAAGCACGGCAGGTTCTCCTGGTTACTCATAGCAAACACATGCAATGTTTCTGCCAATGGACCTCCGGGTTACCCGGAGGTCCATTGGCTGAAACATGGCTTGTGCACAGGCCATTTGTACAGAATTTGATAGCTTTACTTGGGCCACAACGCGTACATTAACGCGCATATCAACGTGCTATTTGTGCGCATTTCATGACAGGACTAATTTAACTGTAACTGCCATTGTTTCAATTGGCATTGATATCTTATGATAAAACCCACTCGGGAGTTTGTTCCCCAAATCATTCAATATTTGCCGGCCAAGTGATATGGTCATGTCCAAATTTACATTTTTGGTAGCAATCTCACCACTAACTACGTTTACTATTGCATCAGGATGTTATGTAGGGTCCAGTGGGTGTATGACCGTTCCGAGTTTGTTCCTGGTATCCTCATGACCTGCGTGGTCATCAGCAATTCTCGCCTTTATCTCCTCTTTGTGTTCAAGCAATGCCTGCGCCGTCACATCGGACTCTCTGAACTGAGAGATACCATTAATAAATTGGCTGCAGCTATGGAGGCTTAAAGCCCACACTTTCAAGTTTTCTGGTTTCAATGCAATGCCTATAATGCCTGACTTACCATGATCGTAATACATGTATGTTGTTTCAATGAACATATCGCTCCATATGCCGTTCCAAACGCCATCAAAGTGCCCCATTACATGAGACCGTTTCAAAAAGTGCTGTAAAACTTCTGGTGGTACTCTTTGTATCTCTCTCGAGTAGTATAAGCCGTACTTTTCATATAGCCAGATAGATATATAAACATATATAGCCAGATAGATATATAAACATATATAGCCAGATAGATATATAAACATATATAGCCAGATAGATATATAAACATATATAGCCAGATAGATATATAAACATATATAGCCAGATAGATATATATACATATATAGCCAGATAGATATATAAACATATATAGCCAGATAGATATATAAACATATATAGCCAGATAGATATATAAACATATATAGCCAGATAGATATATAAACATATATAGCCAGATAGATATATAAACATATATAGCCAGATAGATATATAAACATATATAGCCAGATAGATATATAAACATATATAGCCAGATAGATATATAAACAGAAAACACATTTGACATTAACCCGTTACCCAACATAACGGTCAAAACCGGCCATCGCTGTTCTCAAAAATCGCAAATTAATTTTCATTATTGTTTAATATTTTGTCTCAAAAACATAGGTTATGAACCCTCATTGGAATGAGCTCGTCGAGCTCATTCCAACGAGGGCTCATAACCTATGTTTTTAAGAATAAAAATTTAAAAACTTAGTCATTCAAAAATTTTTTGCATGTGTCGTCTGCTTTTCGTTTTAGGTAAAGGGTTAAATGGAAATAAAATAATTTGTTGGAGAGAAAACAAAATGTCCGCCACTGAACGCGTGCATTACACGTGTACCTTGTTTTATTCTGTGCATGGTTATGATCATTACCTTTCAGAATTTGGGAAATCTCAAAATCTGTGGTCGCAGATGACTTACCCGCCTTTTTGGTGTACATGTGTCCATCAAATAGCAACTTTTTTTATCAAAATCTGTGGTCGCAATTGATTTACAATTGACACCATTTATACCAGAACAACGCCATTGAATTGAAGACGGATTTTCTGGGTTTTTTTTGTGTACATGTATCCATTAAATAATAACTTATTTCCACCTTTATTACTGGTAATAATCTCCATGATTAAATTACTGCATGATATTGTGATGGCGTGTGTCTCATGTATAGGATTAGGTTACTTATCTTGTTAAAACAATAGAACGAATCATCGTACAGGTCATTGGGGACTCATCAGTGACTGACTGAGAAGAACAGAGATTAACACAGCTAAAGTATAAATGTTTTTCTAACACAGCTGAAATCTAATTGTTTTTCTAACTGCAATCCCCAATTGCACCGTTCACAAAGACCAGCAAGACCATACACATAAGCTGTTTAATTATAGCCTGGCCGCCAGGTCACGGATGAGTGTTTTTGGCGCATAAAGTTTTTTTTCTCTGTGGATTCTATGAAGAATTAATTGGCTGGCCATTTGTCAGCCTTGAGTAATTTGAGAAATTTGGGTTAAAAAAATATGGCCGCCAAAATGGCCGCAGTGAATATAGAGATGACGGTATAATCCATGTTTGACCGCCAAACAATTGATTTTTCATATATGTCGAACCAATGGGGTAATGCACGGTACATGTAAGTATATTTAATTTCAAGTACCAACAAAAAACAATTAAATCCAAAATGGCAGCCAAAATGTCCACAAAATGGGCGAAAAAGTCGTTTTGAGATCACACGTTCGTTCTCCGAAGATGAGAAGTAGTACTGCAGTATTGCTACAAATTGTAGGCAGAGTTGTAGACGAAATGTACATGAATAAGCAGCCCGGTTGCTGAGACCCTATACTGAACTATGTGGTGTATCTGCATCTGCTTTGTGCCAACTGATCTGTCCCCGAACGCGTCTGATCATTACAACACTCAATTGTTGCATTACAAGCACACAAAATCGTGCATGCCGACCGAGAAGAGCTACGCCCATACCTGTTAGTGGTACAAGGCTATGTACAAGAACAGGAACACCGAACCATGCGCAAAACCGTGTCAGGGCAACCAGTACACCAGTTGGAAGAGTCGCGGGTGATAAAGTTTTTGAAATTTCATCCTTGATAAAACCAAAATTTGTAGCATCCAATTGTGGGGGGACGAGATCTAAAGCGTGTTTCCAAATGCATACTTGGAAATGTGCGCGTTTGATGTTCTCTGTGAATGCTTCGGTGGTTGGAGGTAGGCTGCACAGACTGCGAACTTTGGTAGCGCTCTTCTTACTCCCCCATCTTCGATGTCCAAACACTAACTCGCGCTTCAGACATGGTGCTCGTATCTTTGCAACCATAACATGAACACGGAGCATTAACGTTACCAACGGAGGCTAGTGAGTTTTCGCCACATTTTAATACTTTTAACGTGCGACCTTTGCCAATTCCAAAGCAGCATCCAACAGTGTCGCATCCAGGGATGGCAAGAGCCGCAAGCAAGTCTGGAATTATTATAATCCCTGATGGGTACGGGTGTGGGATGGGAAAATCTCACCCGAGGGCAAGATATTTGGGCCAGACACGAGGCTTGCCGAGGGTCTGGACCAAATATCTTGTCCCGAGGGTGAGATGTTCCCATCCCACACCCGTACCCATCAGGGATTATTTTTCTCCCCCCACCATACAGCGGTAACGTTAGCCAGAGGTAATCGATGTAATCAACTCATTTGGTATTCGTTGTTTTGAAAAACTAATGACACCATCGGAAAGCGCATGCAAAAGTTACGTATATACCAAAGGTATATACCATGAAATCAACGGAACGGTGACATCTTGGGGTTTAAAGAGTTTTAGAGCATCAAACTTTGATCACACGGCATTCTGATGACGTCAATATGAATGAATTAGTTGGAAGCAAAAAACTGATACGATATGCATAACGTCATAATAATGTTATAAATGTATAACGTCACGTGGGTGGGGTGGGATACATCTGTCTCTCCCTGCTATCTCACCCTGGACAGACGTATGTTACACAAGCAGTGGGGGGAGAAAATACCTCTATGCTTCTAACAGGTGCAACCAATTTTCCTTGTATGGGAGATTCCATGAAGATATTGCATGACAAATTTTGGTCCAGATTGTGATGCAAAAGCAACGCCATTACATCAGTGTCATCTGCAAGAACTATGACATTGTCATTGCCAGATGCAGCATGAAGAGCTTGTTGTACAATAATGTTATCAGCTTCTTCATGCTCAGTTGCCATGCCATGCCTATCAATATCTACACCCTTGTTTATTTCAATTGGAGCAGCGTATTGGTCAGTTACAACCAGCGCATGTTGCCTGGTGTTGTCATCCACGAACTGTTTGTCACATCTAAATTAATTTACAATAATGTCAATCGTTTCTTATTTTCACTTACAGTCAGAACCAATTTCTGAGATGGTAGTGGTGACGTTGCACTCAACGTAAATTTCCTGCAACAAGCCTCGCCACTTAGTACTGAAATCTTTGTACCTGTCAAATACAAGGCAGGTGTCTCCAGACAAGAGTATGTGCTTCACTTGCTCCTGACATTTCTTACCATAATCTTTTGCTGTTGGAGGACATAATTTGCTGGGAGTACAGTTAAAACTAGAAGTCCTGTCAAGAAATGCGCACAAATAGCACGTTGATATGCGCGTTAATGTACGCGTTATGACCCAAGTAAAGTTATCAAATTCTGTACATATGGCCTGTGCACAAGCAATGTTTCAGCCAATGGACCTCCGGGTAACCCGGAGGTCCATTGGCAGAAACATTGCATGTGTTTGCTATGAGTAACCAAGAGAACCTGCCGTGCTTTGGATGCCATCCGATATGGCAATTGCGCGCAATTCCAACGCGCAATTAAGCCTAGATAAGCGCACAGTTCGTGACAGGACTTCTAGTTTTAACTGTAGGACAATGTGGTATCCACAGAAGCGCACAACCATCTATTATTGTGCACGATGACGCATTCTGTTTAATGTCTTCACAGAAGAAATCTTAAACATAGTGTCTGATTTCAGATAGGACTTAGATTTTGATATTCGCATATCACCATTCTCATTGAAAAGAGCTGTCGGAATTGGGGAACATTCATATGATAGCATGCCATTTATACTAACGTTTCTTGAGCTAGCTTGAAATCCCATTAGCCGTGAATAAATAAGATTGCCGTCAAAGGTTTTATTGTCACCCAACTTGACTGACTTATTCATCCAGTTAAAACTAGAAGTCCTGTCACGAATAGTGCGCTTATCTAGGCTTAATTGCGCGTTGGAATTTCGCGCAATTGCCATATCGAATTGCATCCAAAGCACGGCAGGTTCTCCTGGTTACTCATAGCAAACACATGCAATGTTTCTGCCAATGGACCTCCGGGTTACCCGGAGGTCCATTGGCTGAAACATGGCTTGTGCACAGGCCATTTGTACAGAATTTGATAGCTTTACATGGGCCACAACGCGTACATTAACGCGCATATCAACGTGCTATTTGTGCGCATTTCATGACAAGACTAATTTAACTGTAACTGCCATTGTTTCAATTGGCATTGATATCTTATGATAAAACCCACTCGGGAGTTTGTTCCCCAAATCATTCAATATTTGCCGGCCAAGTGATATGGTCATGTCCAAATTTACATTTTTGGTAGCAATCTCACCACTAACTACGTTTACTATTGCATCAGGATGTTATGTAGGGTCCAGTGGGTGTATGACCGTTCCGAGTTTGTTCCTGGTATCCTCATGACCTGCGTGGTCATCAGCAATTCTCGCCTTTATCTCCTCTTTGTGTTCAAGCAATGCCTGCGCCGTCACATCGGACTCTCTGAACTGAGAGATACCATTAATAAATTGGCTGCAGCTATGGAGGCTTAAAGCCCACACTTTCAAGTTTTCTGGTTTCAATGCAATGCCTATAATGCCTGACTTACCATGATCGTAATACATGTGTGTTGTTTCAATGAACATATCGCTCCATATGCCGTTCCAAACGCCATCAAAGTGCCCCATTACATGAGACCGTTTCAAAAAGTGCTGTAAAACTTCTGGTGGTACTCTTTGTATCTCTCTCGAGTAGTATAAGCCGTACTTTTCATAGATCATGTGACCCGTTGCAAAGAAATATGGCAACATTTGTTTCACCGCTACCAAGTGTAATGGCCAGTCGCGCTCAGCTCTAATGTACATCATCATGATAAAAACTGGCCTTATAAAGCAGTCCATCCATGCCTTGCAGGTCTTGCTGTATTCAGACAAGTCCTCAAACATCTCTTTTAAATCTTCAGGACAGACTACGTTTTCCCGAGCTAAGATATCTCTCAGCAACTCTTCAGTCAACAACCGGAATGCACGTACGTTCATGGGAAACTTCTTGCCAGTCATCATCTTAGACACCTCACCGAATACTGACTCAAGAATTTCTGACAACCCTGTATTGTCCATCAATGTGCCGACAGCACCGACGAAGCTGATACGCATATGCATGCCTCCTAACTGGGGTAGCATGGTTTTGAATTTATCTGGGTCAGACCAAAGAACATCCAATACCACTTTATACAGCTGCTGATCTTCCCCCCATTCAACTTAGTGGGACATGGTGCTTCTAACACGGTGGTGGAAATTGTTTCCGGATCAGTCGGGGGCATATCAATCAACTGTGGATATACTGCCTTCGTCGCCGGTCGTGGTGACTGGCCACTCTGGTGAGATAATCTGGTATTGTAACCGTTAAACTCCGGACAGTCAGCATGTTTTATGACGTCTTTCAGAAACCCCAAATCACTTTCCAATTCCCTTCGCTCTTCAATAGCCATGTGTGCCAAGACTTTGAACTGAGGTACGTCATTTCGAATGCAATGAGCGGGGATGTCGGGCGTTTTAGATCCGTCAAACGTGGGCGCTTCAACATTGTAATCATTGGGTTTAGACATATCATGTTTAATAACTCTCGGTATCCTTGGGCAGGCAGGTTCCGCTTTCTTGTAACTCTCGGTATTATTGGGGAGGCAGGTTCCACTTTCTCGTAACTCTCGGTATTATTGGGGAGGCAGGTTCCACTTTCTTGTAACTCTCGGTATCATTAGGGAGGCAGGTTCTGCTTTCTTGTAACTCTCGGTATTATTGGGGAGGCAGGTTCCACTTTCTTGTAACTCTCGGTATCATTAGGGAGGCAGGTTCCGCTTTCTTGTAACTCTCGGTATCATTGGGGAGGCATGTTCCGCTTTTTTGTAACTCTCTGTATCATTGGGGAGGCAGGTTCCGCTTTCTTGTAACTCTCGGTATTATTGGGGAGGCAGGTCCCACTTTCTTGTAACTCTCGGTATCATTGGGGAGGCAGGTTCCGCTTTCTTGTAACTCTCGGTATCATTTGGGAGGCATGCTCCGCTTTTTGTAACTCTCTGTATCATTGGGGAGGCAGGTTCCGCTTTCTTGTAACTCTCGGTATCATTGGGGAGGCAGTTTCCGCTTTCTTGTAACTTGCGGTATCATTGGGGAGGCAGGTTCCGCTTTCTGGTAACTCTCGGTTTCATTGGGGAGGCAGGTTCCGCTTTCTTGTTAGGCTATGTCATCAAGTCCGCTAATGAGTGTGCACTGAGCTTGCCATGTTTTCTAACTCTCGGTATCATTGGGGATGCAGGTTCTGCTTTCTTGTTAGGCTGTGTTACCAAGACCGCTAATGAGTGTGTACTAAGCTTGCTATGTTTACTAACTCTCGCTATCCGTGGGGAGGCAGGTTCTGCTTCCTTGTTAGTAACTTTTGATTGGTCGGAATGCCTTGGACAAATAGTCATGGCAAAGGGTGCACTCAACATCCAAGGTGTATGAGAGCGTGCAACATCCAGAGTATAAGAGACTCGAAACATCAGGGGTATGAAAGCCTTTCGTTTCCACACACCTCGTTAAACCGATCTTGCCCCAAACCCTGAAAATGGTCATAAGTATATCGGATTTCCAACAGTTCTATCATATTTTGCCATTATAATTTAAATGGTCGAAAAATTAAATGAAAGAACTTGAGAAAAATAAAATAAGACCAAGTACCGTCCCCTGAGAACTAATGTGTTCTATGTTTCAGTAGGTATATAGAACAGACTGGAACTTGGGGGATGATGTGTAAACAAAATACTGTTCACTCGTTTCCTTAATGACCCATGGGATGTAAATCTATCTGTTGTCACCGGCATTTGTAAAAACAAAACAGTTATTCACGAATTTGGTCTAACTTTTTACGGAGCATGTGAAACGCGTCCACGAAGTTTTCTTCACTATGTTTCTATTGTTTGTCAAAAACGTTATCTCCTCCAAAACTGATGGTGTAGGGAGATTTAGTACTTGGATGTCGGCTTTTAAACACCGATCCGCAGATATACCATACATGTTGGCGGAGATAACTTATAGTGTGTAACTAAGAAGAATTAAAACATATCTCACAAATGATAACTTATTGTGTGTAACAAAGAAGAATTAAAACGTATCTCACAAATGATAACTTATTGTGTGTAACAAAGAAGAATTAAAATATATCTCCCAAATGGTAAGTTATAGTGTGTAACAAAGAAGAATTAAAACGTATCTCACAAATGATAACTTACACTGTGTAACAAAGAAGAATGAAACCATATCTCACAAATGATAACTTATAGTGTGTGTCAAAGAAGAATTAAAAACCATCTCACAAATGATAACTTATAGTGTGTAACAAGGAAGAATTAAAACATATCCCTCAAATGATAGCTTATAGTGTGTAACAAAGAAGAATTAAAACATATCTCCCAAATGGTAAGTTATAGTGTGTAACAAAGAAGAATTAAAACTATCTCACAAATGATAACTTACAGTGTGTAAAAAAGAAGAATTAAACCATATCTCACAAATGATAACTTATAGTGTGTGTCAAAGAAGAATTAAAAACCATCTCACAAATGGTAACTCATAGTGTGTAATGAAGAGGAATTAAAACATATCTCGCAAATGATAACTTACAGTGTGTAACAAAGAAGAATTAAAACCCATCTCACACATGGTAACTGATAGTGTGTAACAAAGAAGAATTAAACCAATCTCAGAAATGATAACGTATAGTGTGTAACAGAGAAGGATTAAAACATATCTCCGAAATGATTACTTATAGTGTGCGTCAAAGAAGAATTAAAACCCATCTCACAAATGATAACTTATAGTGTGTAACAAAGAAGAATTAAAACATATCTCACAAATGATAACTTATAGTGTGTAACAAAGGAGAATTAAAACATATCTCACAAATGATAACTTATAGGGCGTGGCAAAGAAGAATTAGAACCCATCTCACGAATGATAACTTATAGTGTGTAACAAAGAAGAATTAAAACAAATCTCACAAATGATAACTGATAGTGTGTAACAAAGAAGATTTAAAACATATCTCACAAATGATAACTTATAGTGTGTGTCAAAGAAGAATTAAAACCCATCTCACAAATGATAACTTATAGTGTGTAACAAAGAAGAATTAAAACATATCTCACAAATGATAACTTATAGGGTGTAACAAAGGAGAATTAAAACATATCTCATAAATGATAACTTATAGGGCGTGGCAAAGAAGAATTAGAACCCATCTCACGAATGATAACTTATAGTGTGTAACAAAGTAGAATTTAAACATACCTCACAAATGATAATTTTTAGTGTGTAACAAAGAAGAATAAAACATATCTCACAAATGATAACTTATATTGTGTGTCAAAGAAGAATTAAAACCCATCTCATAAATGATAACTTATAGTGTGTAACAAAGAAGAATTAAAACATATCTCACAAATGATAACTGGAAGTGTGTAGCAAAGAAGAATAAAATATATCTGACAAATGGTAACTTATAGCATGTAACAAAGAAGAATTAAAACATATCTCACAAATGATAACTTACAGTGTGTAACAAAGAAGAATTAAAACCCATCTCACAAATGATAACTTATAGAGTGTAACAAAGTAGAATTAAAACATATCTCACAAATGATAACTTATAGCGTATATCAAAGAAGAATTGAAACCCATCTCACAAATGATAACTTATAGTTTATATCAAAGAAGAATAAAAACCCATCTCCCAAACGGTAACAGGAAGTGTGTAACGACGAAGAATTAAACATATCTCACAAATGATTACTTACAGTGTGTGTCAAAGAAGAATTAAAATCCACCTCACAAATGATAACTTATAGTGTGTAAGAAAGAATAATTAAAACCCATCTCAGAAATGATAACTTATAGTGTGTAACAAAGAAGAATTAAAACCCATCTCACAAATGATAACTTATAGTGTGTAACAAAGAAGAATTAAAACCAATCTCACAAATGATAACTTATAGTGTGTAACAATGAAGAATTAAACATATCTCACAAATGATAACTTATGTTGTCTCTGTATCCTGATAAATTCTCTCTTTTGATTGGTCGGAATGCCTTGGACAAATAGTCATGGTAAAGGGTGCACTCAACATTCAAGGTGTATGAGAGCGTGCAACACCCAGAGTATAAGATACCCAAAACATCAGGGGTATGAAAGCCCTTCATTTCCACTCGCCTCGTTAAACCGATCTTGCCCCAAAACCTGAAAATGGTCACAAGTATATCGGATTTCCAACAGCTCTATCATATTTTGCCATTATAAATTAAATGGTCGAATAATTAAATGAAAGTACTTCAGAAAAATAAAATAAGACCAAATACCGTCCCCTGAGAACTAATGTGTTCTATGTGTCAGTAGGTATATAGAACAGATTGGAACTCGGGGAATGATATGTAAACAAAATACTGTTCACTCGTTTCCTTAACGACCCATGGGATGTAACTCTATCTGTTGTCACCTGCATTTGAAAAAACAAAACAGTTATTCACGAATTTGGTCTAGCTTCTTACGGAGCATGTGAAACGTGTCCACAAAGTTTTCTTCACTATGTTTCTATTGTTTTTCAAAAACGTTATCTCCTCCAACACTTATGGTGTAGGGAGATTTAGTACCTGGATGTCGGCTTTTAAACACCGATCCGCAGATATACCATACATGTTGGCGGAGATAACTTATGGTGTGTAACAAAGAAGAATTAAAACATATCTCACAAATGATAAATTATTGTGTGTAACAAAGAAGAATTAAAACATATCTCACAAATGATAACTGATAGTGTGTAACAAAGAAGAATTAAAACATATCTCACAAATGATAAATTATAGTGTGTGCCAAAGAAGAATTAAAAACCATCTAACAAATGATAACTTATAGTGTGTAACAAAGAAGAAATAAAACATATCTCACAAATGATAACTTATAGTGTGTGTCAAAGAAGAATTAAAAACCATCTCACAAATAATAACTTATAGTGTGTAACAAAGTAGAATGAAAACATATCTCACAAATGATAACTTATAGTGTATATCAAAGAAGAATTGAAACCCATCTCACAAATGATAACTTATAGTGTGTAACAAAGTAGAATTTAAACATATCTCACAAATGATAATTTTTAGTGTGTAACAAAGAAGAATAAAACACATCTCACAAATGATAACTTATCTTGTGTGTCAAAGAAGAATTAAAACCCATCTCACAAATGATAACTAATAGTGTGTAACAAAGAAGAATTAAAACATATCTCACAAATGATAACTGGAAGTGTGTAGCAAAGAAGAATAAAACATATCTGACAAATGGTAACTTATAGCATGTAACGAAGAAGAATTAAAACATATCTCCCAAATGATAACTTATAGAGTGTAACAAAGAAGAATTAAAACCCATCTCACAAATGATAACTTATAGAGTGTAACAAAGTAGAATTAAAACATATCTCACAAATGATAACTTATAGTTTGTGTCAAAGAAGAATTAAAATGCACCTCACAAATGATAACTTATAGCGTGTAACAAAGAAGAATTAAAACCCATCTCAGAAATGATAACTTATAGTGTGTAACAAAGAAGAATTAAAACCCATCTCACAAATGATAACTTATAGTGTGTAACAAAGAAGAATTAAAACCAATCTCACAAATGATAACTTACAGTGTGTAACAAAGAAGAATTAAAACGTATCTCACAAAAGATAACTTCTAGTGTGTAACAAAGAAGAATTATAAACCCATCTCACAAATGATAACTTATAGTGTGTAACAAAGAAGAATTTTCAACATATCTCACAAATGATAACTTGTAGTTTGTAACAATGAAGAATTGAACATATCTCACAAATGATAACTTATATTGTCTCTGTATCCCGATAAATTCTCTCTTTTGATTGGTCGGAATGCCTTGGACAAATATCATGGTAAAGGGTGCACTCAACAGCCAAGGTGTATGAGAGCGTGCAACACCCAGAGTATAAGAGACCCGAAACATCAGGGGTATGAAAGCCTTTCATTTCCACTCACCTCGTTAAACCGATCTTGCCCCAAAACCTGAAAATGGTCACAAGTATATCGGATTTCCAACAGCTCTATCATATTTTGCCATTATAAATTAAATGGTCGAATAATTAAATGAAAGTACTTCAGAAAAATAAAATAAGACCAAATACCGTCCCCTGAGAACTAATGTGTTCTATGTGTCAGTAGGTATATAGAACAGAATGGTACTCGGGGAATGATATGTAAACAAAATACTGTTCACTCGTTTCCTTAATGACCCATGGGATGTAACTCTATCTGTTGTCACCGGCATTTGTAAAAACAAAACAGTTATTCACGAATTTGGTCTAGCTTTTTACGGAGCATGTGAAACGCGTCCACAAAGTTTTCTTCACTATGTTTCTATTGTTTTTCAAAAACGTTATCTCCTCCAACACTTATGGTGTAGGGAGATTTAGTACTTGGATGTCGGTTTTTAAACACCGATCCGCAGATATACCATACATGTTGGCGGAGATAACTTATGGTGTGTAACAAAGAAGAATTAAAACATATCTCACAAATGATAACTTATTGTGTGTAACAAAGAAGAATTAAAACGTATCTCACAAATGATAACTTATTGTGTGTAACAAAGAAGAATTAAAACATATCTCACAAATGATAACTTATTGTGTGTAACAAAGAAGAATTAAAACATATCTCACAAATGATAACTTATAGTGCGTAGCAAAGAAGAATTAAAACATATCTCACAAATGATAACTTATAGTGTGTGTCAAAGAAGAATTAAAACCCATCTCACAAATGATAACTTATAGTGTGTAACAAAGAAGAATTAAAACATATCTCACAAATGATAACTTATAGTGTATAGCAAAGAAGAATCAAAACCCATGTCACACATGGTAACTGGAAGTGTGTAACAAAGAAGAATTAAACCTATCTCCCAAATGGTAACTTATAGTGTGTAATAAAGAAGAATTAAAACATATCTCACAAATGATAACTGGACGAGTGTAACAAAGAAGAATGAAACATATCTCACAATTGATAACTTATAGTGCGTGTCAAAGAAGAATTAAAACGTATCTCACAAATGATAACTGGACGTGTGTAACAAAGAAGAATGAAACCCATCTCACAAATGATAACTTATAGTGTGTAACTTAGAAGAATTAAAACGTATCTCACAAATGATAACTTAATAGTGTGTAACAAAGAAGAATAAAACATATCTCACAAATGGTAACTTATAGTGTGTAACGAAGAAGAATTAAAACATATCTCACAAATGATAACTTACAGTGTTTAACAAAGAAGAATTAAAACTCATCTCACAAATGATAACTTATAGTGTGTAACAACGAAGAATTAAAACATATATCACAAATGATTACTTATAGTGTGTGTCAAAGAAGAATTAAAACCCACCTCACAAGTGATAACTTATAGTGTGTAACAAAGAAGAATTAAAACATATATCACAAAGGATAACTTATAGTGTGTAACAATGAAGAATAAAAACATATCTCACAAACGATAACTTACAGTGTGGAACAAAGAAGAATTAAAACCCCTCTCACAAATGATAACTTATAGTGTGTAACGAAGAAGAATTAAAACATATCTCACAAATGATAACTTACAGTGTGTAACAAAGAAGAATTAAAACTCATCTCACAAACGATAACTGATAGTGTGTAACAAAGAAGAATTAAAACATATATCACAAATGATTACTTATAGTGTGTGTCAAAGAAGAATTAAAACCCACCTCACAAGTGATAACTTATAGTGTGTAACAAAGAAGAATTAAAACATATCTCACAAATGATAACTTATAGTATATATCAAAGAAGAATTAAAACCCATCTCACAAATGGTAACTCATAGTGTGTAACAAAGTAGAATTTAAACATACCTCACAAATGATAATTTTTAGTGTGTAACAAAGAAGAATAAAACATATCTCACAAATGATAACTTATATTGTGTGTCAAAGAAGAATTAAAACCCATCTCATAAATGATAACTTATAGTGTGTAACAAAGAAGAATTAAAACATATCTCACAAATGATAACTGGAAGTGTGTAGCAAAGAAGAATAAAACATATCTGACAAATGGTAACTTATAGCATGTAACAAAGAAGAATTAAAACATATCTCACAAATGATAACTTACAGTGTGTAACAAAGAAGAATTAAAACCCATCTCACAAATGATAACTTATAGAGTGTAACAAAGTAGAATTAAAACATATCTCACAAATGATAACTTATAGTTTATATCAAAGAAGAATAAAAACCCATCTCCCAAACGGTAACAGGAAGTGTGTAACGACGAAGAATTAAACATATCTCACAAATGATTACTTACAGTGTGTGTCAAAGAAGAATTAAAATCCACCTCACAAATGATAACTTATAGTGTGTAAGAAAGAATAATTAAAACCCATCTCAGAAATGATAACTTATAGTGTGTAACAAAGAAGAATTAAAACCCATCTCACAAATGATAACTTATAGTGTGTAACAAAGAAGAATTAAAACCAATCTCACAAATGATAACTTATAGTGTGTAACAATGAAGAATTAAACATATCTCACAAATGATAACTTATGTTGTCTCTGTATCCCGATAAATTCTCTCTTTTGATTGGTCGGAATGCCTTGGACAAATAGTCATGGTAAAGGGTGCACTCAACATTCAAGGTGTATGAGAGCGTGCAACACCCAGAGTATAAGAGACCCAAAACATCAGGGGTATGAAAGCCCTTCATTTCCACTCGCCTCGTTAAACCGATCTTGCCCCAAAACCTGAAAATGGTCACAAGTATATCGGATTTCCAACAGCTCTATCAGATTTTGCCATTATAAATTAAATGGTCGAATAATTAAATGAAAGTACTTCAGAAAAATAAAATAAGACCAAATACCGTCCCCTGTGAACTAATGTGTTCTATGTGTCAGTAGGTATATAGAACAGATTGGAACTCGGGGAATGATATGTAAACAAAATACTGTTCACTCGTTTCCTGAACGACCCATGGGATGTAACTCTATCTGTTGTCACCTGCATTTGTAAAAACAAAACAGTTATTCACGAATTTGGTCTAGCTTCTTACGGAGCATGTGAAACGCGTCCACAAAGTTTTCTTCACTATGTTTCTATTGTTTTTCAAAAACGTTATCTCCTCCAACACTTATGGTGTAGGGATATTTAGGACCTGGATGTCGGCTTTTAAACACCGATCCGCAGATATACCATACATGTTGGCGGAGATAACTTATGGTGTGTAACAAAGAAGAATTAAAACATATCTCACAAATGATAACTTATTGTGTGTAACAAAGAAGAATTAAAACATATCTCACAAATGATAACTGATAGTGTGTAACAAAGAAGAATTAAAACATATCTCACAAATGATAAATTATAGTGTGTGTCAAAGAAGAATTAAAAACCATCTAACAAATGATAACTTATAGTGTGTAACAAAGAAGAAATAAAACATATCTCACAAATGATAACTTATAGTGTGTAACAAAGAAGAATTAAAACATATCTCACAAATGATAACTTATAGTGTGTGTCAAAGAAGAATTAAAAACCATCTCACAAATAATAACTTATAGTGTGTAACAATGTAGAATTAAAACATATCTCACAAATGATAACTTATAGTGTATATCAAAGAAGAATTGAAACCCATCTCACAAATGATAACTTATAGTGTGTAACAAAGTAGAATTTAAACATATCTCACAAATGATAATTTTTAGTGTGTAACAAAGAAGAATAAAACACATCTCACAAATGATAACTTATCTTGTGTGTCAAAGAAGAATTAAAACCCATCTCACAAATGATAACTAATAGTGTGTAACAAAGAAGAATTAAAACATATCTCACAAATGATAACTGGAAGTGTGTAGCAAAGAAGAATAAAACATATCTGACAAATGGTAACTTATAGCATGTAACGAAGAAGAATTAAAACATATCTCCCAAATGATAACTTATAGAGTGTAACAAAGAAGAATTAAAACGTATCACACAAAAGATAACTTCTAGTGTGTAACAAAGAAGAATTATAAACCCATCTTACAAATGATAACTTATAGTGTGTAACAAAGAAGAATTTTCAACATATCTCACAAATGATAACTTGTAGTTTGTAACAATGAAGAATTGAACATATCTCACAAATGATAACTTATATTGTCTCTGTATCCCGATAAATTCTCTCTTTTGATGGGTCGGAATGCCTTGGACAAATATCATGGTAAAGGGTGCACTCAACATCCAAGGTGTATGAGAGCGTGCAACACCCAGAGTATAAGAGACCCGAAACATCAGGGGTATGAAAGCCTTTCATTTCCACTCACCTCGTTAAACCGATCTTGCCCCAAAACCTGAAAATGGTCACAAGTATATCGGATTTCCAACAGCTCTATTATATTTTGCCATTATAAATTAAATGGTCGAATAATTAAATGAAAGTACTTCAGAAAAATAAAATAAGACCAAATACCGTCCCCTGAGAACCAATGTGTTCTATGTGTCAGTAGGTATATAGAACAGATTGGTACTCGGGGAATGATATGTAAACAAAATACTGTTCACTCGTTTCCTTAATGACCCATGGGATGTAACTCTATCTGTTGTCACCGGCATTTGTAAAAACAAAACAGTTATTCACGAATTTGGTCTAGCTACTTACGGAGCATGTGAAACGCGTCCACAAAGTTTTCTTCACTATGTTTCTATTGTTTTTCAAGAACGTTATCTCCTCCAACACTTATGGTGTAGGGAGATTTAGTACCTGGATGTCGGCTTTTAAACACCGATCCGCAGATATACCATACATGTTGGCGGAGATAACTTATGGTGTGTAACAAAGAAGAATTAAAACATATCTCACTAATGATAACTTATTGTGTGTAACAAAGAAGAATTAAAACGTATCTCACAAATGATAACTTATTGTGTGTAACAAAGAAGAATTAAAACATATCTCACAAATGATAACTTATTGTGTGTAACAAAGAAGAATTAAAACATATCTCACAAATGATAACTTATTGTGTGTAACAAAGAAGAATTAAAACATATCTCACAAATGATAACTTATAGTGCGTAGCAAAGAAGAATTAAAAGATATCTCACAAATGATAACTTATAGTGTGTGTCAAAGAAGAATTAAAACCCATCTCACAAATGATAACTTATAGTGTGTAACAAAGAAGAATTAAAACATATCTCACAAATGATAACTTATAGTGTATAGCAAAGAAGAATCAAAACCCATGTCACACATGATAACTGGAAGTGTGTAACAAAGAAGAATTAAACCTATCTCCCAAATGGTAACTTATAGTGTGTAATAAAAAAGAATTAAAACATATCTCACAAATGATAACTGGACGTGTGTAACAAAGAAGAATGAAACATATCTCACAATTGATAACTTATAGTGCGTGTCAAAGAGGAATTAAAACGTATCTCACAAATGATAACTGGACGTGTGTAACAAAGAAGAATGAAACCCATCTCACAAATGATAACTTATAGTGTGTAACTTAGAAGAATTAAAACGTATCTCACAAATGATAACTTATAGTGTGTAACAAAGAATAATAAAACATATCTCACAAATGGTAACTTATAGTGTGTAACGAAGAAGAATTAAAACATATCTCACAAATGATAACTTACAGTGTGTAAGAAAGAAGAATTAAAACTCATCTCACAAATGATAACTTATAGTGTGTAACAAAGAAGAATTAAAACATATATCACAAATGATTACTTATAGTGTGTGTCAAAGAAGAATTAAAACCCACCTCACAAGTGATAACTTATAGTGTGTAACAAAGAAGAATTAAAACATATCTCACAAAGGATAACTTATAGTGTGTAACAATGAAGAATTAAAACATATCTCACAAATGATAACTTACAGTGTGTAACAAAGAAGAATTAAAACCCCTCTCACAAATGATAACTTATAGTGTGTAACGAAGAAAAATTAAAACATATCTCACAAATGATAACTTACAGTGTGTAACAAAGAAGAATTAAAACTCATCTCACAAACGATAACTGATAGTGTGTAACAAAGAAGAATTAAAACATATATCACAAATGATTACTTATAGTGTGTGTCAAAGAAGAATTAAAACCCACCTCACAAGTGATAACTTATAGTGTGTAACAAAGAAGAATTAAAACATATCTCACAAATGATAACTTATAGTGTATATCAAAGAAGAATTAAAACCCATCTCACAAATGATAACTGAAAGTGTGTAACGACGAAGAATTAAACATATCTCACTAATGGTAACTTATAGTGTGTAACAAAGAAGAATTAAAACATATCTCACAAATGATATCTGGAAGTGTGTAACAAAGAAGAATTAAAAACCATCTCACAAATGATAACTTATAGTGTGTAACAAACACGTATTAAAACATATCTCACAAATGACAACTGGAAGTGTGTAACAAAGAAGAATTAAAACCCATCTCACAAATGATAACGTATAGTGTGTAACAAAGACGTATTAAAACTTATCTCACAAATGATTACTTACAGTGTGTAACAAAGAAGAATTAAAATCCATCTCACAAATGATAGCTTATAGAGTGTAACAAAGAAGAATTAAACCCCATCTCACAAATGATAACTGGAAGTGTGTAACGACGAAGAATTAAACATATCTCACAAATGGTAACTTATAGTGTGTTACAAAGAAGAATTAAAACATATCTCACAAATGATTACTTACAGTGTGTGTCAGAGAAGAATTAAAACCCACCTCACAAATGATAACTTATAGTGTGTAACAAAGAAGAATTAAAACATATCTCACAAATGATAACTTATAGTGTATATCAAAGAAGAATTAAACCCCATCTCACAAATGATAACAGGAAGTGTGTAACGATGAAGAATTAAAAATATCTCACAAATGGTAACTTATAGTGTGTAACAAAGAAGAATTAAAACATATCTCACAAATGATAACGTATAGTGTGTAACAAAGACGAATTAAAACATATCTCACAAATGATAACTTACAGTGTGTAAGAAAGAAGAATTAAAACCCATCTCATAAATGATAACTTATAGTGTGTAACAAAGACGTATTAAAACATATCTCACAAATGGTAACTTATAGTGTATAACAAAGAAGAATTAAAACCCATCTCACAAATGATAACGTATAGTGTGTAACAAAGACGTATTAAAACATATCTCACAAATGATAACTTATAGTGTGTAACAAAGAAGAATTAAAACATGTCTCACAAATGATAACTTATAATGTGTAAGAAGGAAGAATTTTGAACATATCTCAAAAATGATAACTTATAGTGTGTAACAAAGAAGAATTTGAAACATATCTCACAAATGGTAACTTATAGTGTGTAACAAAGAAGAATTAAAACATATCTCGCAATTGTTAACTTACAGTGTGTAACAAAGAAGAATTAAAACCCATCTCATAAATGATAACTTATAGTGTGTAACAAAGAGGAACTAAAACGTATCTCACAAATGATAACTTATAGTTTGTAACAAAGAAGAATTGAAACGTATCTCACAAATGATAACTTATAGTGTGTAACAAAGAAGAATTAAAACATATCTCACAAATGATAACTTATAGTGTGTAACAAAGAAGAATTAAAACCCATCTCATAAATGATAACTTATAGTGTGTAACAAAGAGGAACTAAAACCCATCTCACAAATGATAACTTATAGTGTGTAACAAAGAAGAATTTTCAACATATCTCACAAATGATAACTTATAGTGTGTAACAAAGAAGAATTAAAACATATCTCACAAATGATAACTTATAGTGTGTAACAAAGAAAAATTATAAACCCATCTCACAAATGATAACTTATAATGTGTAACAAAGAAGAATTTTGAACATATCTCAAAAATAATAATTTATAGTGTGTAACAAGGAAAAATTTTCAATATATCTCACAAATGATAACTTATAGTGTGTAACAAAGAAGAACTTTCAACATATCTCACAAATGATAACGTATAGTGTGTAACAAAGAAGTCTTTTTAACATATATCACAAATGATAACTTATAGTGTGCATCACAGAGGAATTAAAACATATCTCACAAATGATAACGTATAGTGTGTAACAAGAAGAATTAAATTTCACTAAACCTTTGTGTCTTGATTTCCATTAACCTCTCCCAGCTCAAAGTTAATTAATGTGTAAATACAATTAAAACTAAAAGTGCTGTCACGAACTATGTGCTTATTTTGACCTAACTTCGCGCTGTTATCAATTGAAAGCACAAGCAGTGTTTCAGCTAATGAATCTCTGGGTTTAACCCGGTGGTCCAATGGCTGAAACATTGCTTGTGCACATGACAAATGTACAGAAATGGATAGTCTTTCTATCATTAGAGCATGCAAATCAACGCGCCAAATGATGTGCTATGTTCGGCCAATTCCTGACAGGGTTTCCTGTTTTAACCGCATTTCAAATAGTCGAATAATTAACGGAATCAGGCTGAATGATCTTACAAAAGTAGTGGGGCTGTTTCGGACATTACATTACGCCTGTCTGTCTATAGTCATAAGGCTGGATCAGACAGTCTGTTAGAATAGTTTGACTAGAATCTCTGCGCCATTATAAACAGATTCCAGTAAGCTTGGGCTACAGCTTTGCTGTTCAGCCTTTTATGTAAAAAAGTCATTCTTTATCCTTTGTCCAACGTTGGACATTTGTCAGAAACTTTATAACTCCATTATTACAGTGTATTTTCTGTAAATCATCAACCATGCGTGGTGTAGTGGGGGCGGGGGGGAGTTGGGCGGCATTTAAATATTTATTAATCGAATACAGAGAAAATTAGATTGCATTGTGTATTTCAATTTCTTATTATTTCACACCTACGGTACATGGAGAGTGGATTGTAAGTAAATAACCCGCGGAGTGGAATTATTACACAAACAATAACTTTCAAATTTTCTACATATGTACAAAAAACACAAGCAATGTTTCAGCCAATGGACCTCCGAGTTTAACCCGGAGGTCCATTGGCTGAAACTTTGCTTGTGCTAGTTATGCTTTGCAACAAATTCGCAATTATTGCTTGGGTGGAATCTTCACTCTGCGGGTAATTTAGTGATAATACACTCTCCACGTACTGTATCCTTGTTGCATCGCAGGTGTCACTTTAACCGATTACTTGAAGGTAAACTAACTTTAGTTTATTCATAAGTTTCCATTTGTCTCCAAACCCAAATGAAGTCAGTTTTGTCACTCAACCATCACTTTATTACATTAATCTTTCTACATTCAAAGAGAAGATGTTAAACCGTGTGGGGTCAGGTTATTACGTTGTATCTTAATGGTGATCTGACTTGCAAAAAATGGTTGATTTAGGTTTTGGGATTCATATGAAAAATAAAGGGAGTAATTTTGCCCTTACATACAGTTAAAACTAGAAGTCCTGTCATGAAATGCGCACAAATAGCACGTTGGTTTGCGCATTAATGTACGCGTTATGGCCCAAGTAAAGCTATCAAATTCTGTACATATGGCCTGTGCACAAGCAATGTTTCAGCCAATGGACCTCCGGGTAACCCGGAGGTCCATTGACAGAAACATTGCATGTGTTTGCTATGAGTAACCAAGAGAACCTGCCGTGCTTTGGATGCCATTCGACATGGCAATTGCGAGCAATTCCAACGTGCAATTAAGCCTAGATAAGCGCACTATTCGTGACAGGACTTCTAGTTTTAACTGTAGGACGTCTTTCTGGGCATTGAATTTCGTGCTACGCCGATAGTAATGTATCAATTTTTGTACATTTGCCCTTTGACCTTGCCCGAGGGTCCACTGGTTGAAACATTGATTGTGTGTTTTTATCGACCACCAGGACAAAATTTCGTTCTTTAGATTCCATTCGATGGGGAAATTTCGCGCAATTCTTACGTGGAATTATGTCCTCATAAGCGCCTACATGTAGGTCGTGACAGGACTTAGACAATAATCCATCCAAAAAGCAAAAGATGCGGGTTTCAGTAAATTAAATTCCTTAAATCAGTAACTCAGTTAATTCAACAAACACAACAAATTCTGAACAACAATTCTATGTTGCATTGCGATATATTTCAAAACAGCCATCTTGAAATAAAAACCTCAAAACACTCAAGCAATCACTCGCACGGTCGACTAGCTAGACGTGCACTCACCCGGTTCACACTAGGGCTGTCACGATTTTTCATTTTAGGAATCGATTAATCGTCGCAAATAATCGATTAATCGTACCTAGATGACGACACCCACCCCAATCCCCTCTCCCTCTCTTTGAAGTCGATAAAAATGAAGTTCAAGTCAGCTGACCTACCTCAAGTAAACAACGAAGACGATCAACTTTTAGGGACATTCAAAGCTTTGATGTTCTGAACTTTTGAACCGTCAGTGTAATAATCAAAACCGGTCGGCAGTTGCGAAGTTCGCAACTGCCGACCGGTCTTGATTATTACACTGAAGGTTCAAAAATTCAGAACATCAAAGCTTTGATGAATGTACATGAAAGACAAATGTTTCCAACGGCTTCTTGGGGTTTAACATCGATGTTCTTAACTCTTTACCTTTAGAAACAATATTTTTTTCATCAAATTTTCTTTTAATTATTAAACATCTAAAACGGGATACAATTTACCGATTATTCGACAACGAAAAATACTAATCGATTTCGCCGTGACCGATCAACAATCGATTAATCGATTAATCATGACAACCCTAGTTCACACGTCAATCCGCAAGTCCATCTATCTGCGCTGACGTTTAGTACCTTAATCTTTTGGAACCGAGAGGTCGCTATGCCAGCCGGAACATGAGATGTCATCATATCATTATGTTTGATGGTTTCTAGGTAAATGTGTGGGATAGATAATTGATTTATAATTGATAGTTTATTTGCCAGTATAGTGAAATATAACAAAGTATATATGGTACATCAAGTTAAAATAACAAAATTTCGACAAAAAGAAATTTGCGTACAGTCCACATAAATAAAATAAATCCTCGTAGTTCATGCCATGTATACTGGCAGGGAAAGGCATAGCCAGATTGGCTGTCTTCCTGCCTTTCCCTGAGAGAAATAAAAGAAAGAAAAGAAGAGAGAAAGATTAACAAAAATGAAGAGAAAGAAATGGATATTACACTTCAACATTATAGATTACTCTGTCCTGTTGAGGTCTCATTCCGGCATGCGTGCATGATGTCGCTGGTTGTCCGCTCCTATTAGATGTCGCTCCCTTGAATCCGCTGACACCA